>JALAZF010000461.1:3000000-3562500 GCA_022829125.1 Lathyrus tuberosus
CAGTGGACTAATGAATGGTATATATGCTTACTCATGTCCTCACAGCTAGGGTAGAAGCTCTCATTTGCACACTTGTGGTTTTTGGCTCTCACATTTTCTCTCATTGAATCTCATTCTTCTTGGAGCTTCTCTGAGTTTTCTCTTCACATTCTTGATTAGTGAAGAGAATAGAGCAAGAATCAACCGTTGTTTTGAGCTCATACTGAAGAATTCATCAAGTGCCATTCAAGAGGGATCATCTTCAAACTTCAAGATCTAGCCAGATTCAAGCCTCTATTTGCATTTATTTTGCAAATAGAGATCAAAAGGAGTTGATCTACAGCATTTGGAAGGATTTCTTGATGTATTTCGTGTTCTTCAAGGTTCAGGTTCGTGATTTTTTTCATACTCATAGAACTTGGATTTTTGTTATGCAAAATGATCTATGATGTGAACTGATTATTCTGAGCTATTTTATTTGATGTTTGGACGTGTGGTTTGTGCATAATGTTTATTTAAAGTTTTAGATCTAAACTTGTTTCTCTTCGATTTGCATTACTGGTTGGTTATTTGTGAAAAATAATTGCATATTTGAGATCCTTGCGTTTTTCTGGTCAAAATGGAGTACCTACTTGCAATTTCTGGAAAATTTCACGTTACAGCTCACCGGAGAGAGTGGCCGGAGCCCTAGCTCCGGCGGCTGCCGGAGTACCAGTCCGGCGAAGGAAATTCATGGAGAAGACGAAGCAGGACCGTTCGTTGCCAGATCGTGCGCCTCTCGTTCAGCCACGTGTCCTTTTAACTTCTGTTTTAATTTAATAATTGTATGTTTGCCATTTCGTGCTTGCTATCGTGAGTCCTCAGACCATGGCCTTTGTTTTTATTTCATTTTCGATCATGTGGCTGGATTCGTGACACCACATTAATGAGGTCACGCGCGATGCACATGGCTGGTACATGGTGTACCGGTCGTTCGTATGGGTGCGTGTCCACGTGGTTATCATGTGCCTGGGTAAATCTGACCGTTGTTTTTAATTACCTTTGATTGTGTTGACTTGTTTTCATTCGTTGGATTAGATGATTGGCTGGATTTAATGCTGACTTTTGACCTCTCCCATGCTCCCTCATTGACTGCGCCTTGGGCTCCGATTCATTGGGCCTTTTCTACTTGCACCCTCCCCATAAGCCCATTTCCTCTTTTTCAACGTGAAAGCTTACTGTTTACACCCCCTGCATCTTTCATATTCTTTTATTTTGCTTTTATTATTTGCTTTGCATTTTTAATTTCTAAAATTACTTTTATGCATTCAAAAATCATACAAAAAATCATGAAATTCATTTTTAGTTTTATCAAATTTTTCCATATTTTATTTTATTATTTAATTATATTTTTGGCATCTGTTTTAATTAATTGCTTTATTTTCTTTTCTTATTTGTTTCACTTGCACACACCAACTTGTGAAATTTCTTTCTCCTCATCTATAACACATTTTTAATCCATTCTTTTTGTATCTATTAGGTGACATATTTTATTGCATAAAAAAATTTTTGTTTCATTTTTAAAACTTTTCCATATTGCATTTTGGTCCCTTTCCTTTGCATATTGATACTTGGTGCTTACTTGACCTTTGTCCAATTGTTTGAGATACTTGGTTTATGAATTTTGGTTTGATCTTTTTGTATATGTTACTTGACTGAGTTAACTTCTGTTTGAATATTTTTTGGGATTTTATTAATTCACTTTGCTATTTTTGGTTGAGTGTTGTTTGTGATGCAAGTTTGATTGAGGTATACTTGAATGCATGATCTAGTTTGAATGCATTTGCTCACTTGTAATGAATTGATGCTTGAGATGTTTTTATGATCTGGTCATGTTCTGTTTGAGATTACTTTTGGCATTGGAATCATCCCCATTTTATCATTTTTCAATTTATTCTTGATTTTACAAGTTGATGTTGTTTTGGACTTGAATCTTGTGATATGTTCAACCTAATCTTGTGATGTTTCCTTGCTTGATCTCAACCAATGCATGAGGCCTTTTGTTTGATTTGTATGACATGCTAGAGGTTCTGACCTTCTTGGTTTAAGGTGCTTTATGTGACATGTTCTCACTCTTTGGTTCACATGTTTCTTTGTTTGTTGGTATGAATGATAAGTGGATGCTTTGATTAACTTTGATGCATGTTTTGAATGTGTTGCTTAAGGTTTCATCTTGCATGACTTGAGTTTGATTTTGGAATGATGTTAATACATATGCTAATTCCCCTTGAGGTCATTACTTGGTTTTCATCTCACTTGATCATCATGGTTTGATTTGTATGTTGCATATCATTATCATTGGTTTTGTGGTTTCTTTGGCTCATAATGCATCATAATGTGAAGAATTCTTGCATGTTTGTATTAGATGATCATGATATGAATTGATTTCTGACTTGGTTTCACTTTCATCTTATTTTGTTCATGTCATCTTTGTATGAACTCTTAGTGTGTGAAATTGTGGATCTTGTGCAAGTTTAATTGCATCCTTTCTTGTGTGCCTTCACTTGTATACTTGATATGTGCTTATATGATCTTTGAAGCATGTTCTATGTTATGATTTGGATTTGATGATTATGGTGTGCTTGCTGCCCTATCTCTTTTCTTTTTCTTCCTTTCTCTTTTCTTCTCTTTCACTCTTTCTCATCCCATGAATCTCAAGACTTATTCAAGTCTTGGATTCTTTTCCCCTTAGAGCTACCTAGTCCAACTTAATTTTTTATTAAGCCTGGAGTAGGATTAGCATTAGGTTAGTTAGTCTTTTCTCTTAAACCTCACTAACCTTAGGTCATCCATGCATGATAACATTAGGACTCTTAGTTTCCCTTTAGAGTTTCCTTTACGTTTTCTCTCTTCTCATCTCAAAGCAATAAAAGTAAAAAATACTTAATAAAGGTTAATGTGTATTGCGCTTGAGCCTTATATGTGGGAAATGGGGAACGAGGGGCTTCCTCTCATTCTTCTAGGATACCTAGTGTACGTCCTGTTGGGGACGATGCGGGAAGTATTCGTTCCTATATTTAAGACTTTGGTTCAATGCAAGTTTCAAATAACTGTAAAAGACACTTCTTGTTAAAAAACTTCAAAACCAACAATAACGTCTTTCCTTCGGGAATTCTTTTCTCATCTCACTCACTCTCAGCGTACGAACGTGCTCCTACTCGTTCTCTTGCAAGATGGTAACGCACTCGGACCAGCGAGCCTGCAACACCTGAGCTAGAACGTTAGCCGTTCCCAAAAAACACAAACAAAGCGACCCTCGTTGAGGGGAACTACGTCGCTCTGATTCTCATGTTCTCGATGAGATACGTAGGCAGTAGGGTAGGGCCCATTCGAGCACTTCTTTTATTTTCCCTACATTTATTTCTTTTTCTTTCTCTTTTCTTTTCCGTTCCTTTCTCTTTCCAGTAGCAGTGAAGCTCCAGACGACGACACCCTTTGATCAAGACCAGCAAGCGTGGATCCCATCGGGTACGATGGACGTGAGGGGGTGCTAATACCTTCCTCTCACGTAACCGACTCCCGAACCCATTTCTCTTGGTCGCAAGACCATGCTCTATCCTTTCCTTTAGGTTTACGCAGTGTTTCCTTTCCCTCTCTTGGGATAAATACACATTGCTGGCGACTCTGTTTCGGTGCCACTTTCGCATTTGTACTTGGATGAAAATCCCGGGAGCGACACCGACGCTGTGAGTAGAGGGCGATCTGGGTGGCCTCCGACTCTTCGAACTCGATGTACTATTGAGCTCGGTGGAGGAGGTCTTCCAAGTTGCGAGGTCTATGGATGCCCACAGACTTGGCGAAGTCGGTCCCGATGCGCAGTCCTTGAACGATCAGGAACTTCTTCATATCGTCGGTCGTATGGACCTCGACAGCCTCTCGGTTGGATCTCTCAATGTAGTCTCTGAGAGATTTGTTCTTCCCTTGGAAGATGCCTTCCAGCAAGGCCTCCGTCTTCGGGTGTCGACGAGAAGCAGTAAAGTGCTTGGTGAAACATCCCTTCAGTTGCTTCCAGGACGTGATAGATTCTGGTGCAAGGTTTTTGTACCAAGTCATGGCACCTTTCCTGAGGGTGGTTGGGAAAAGCCTGCACTTAATGGCTCCCCGGACATTCCTATAGTCAAGCATGGCTTCGAATCTCTCGACATGATCGTCGGGGTCGGCCTTGCCGTCATAGGCCCCTAGTGGTGGAGGCTTCTCCATGCCCACGGGAATAGGGGTGTCCATGATCTCCCTGGACAGAGGGGTCATCTGGTCTTCTTTATCACTTCTGACTGGCGACCGTGATGGGGAGTGATGACCTCGACCAGGTCCATGTCGTCGAGGAGAGTTTCTGGAGCAGTTCTTCGGATTTTTCCCGTCAACCTTGCTCATCTTCTTGGTCGGGGAGTGCCTTGGCTCCTGCGGAGGAGGGGAGCGATGGTGCTTCTGGGTGACCACAGGCTGGGGTCGCTCCAAGCGTGGTCGGCGACCCTCACATTGCGGGAGGAGCTATGAGAGTCCGCCGGGGGAGTCCTTCGTGGGGAAGGAGAACGATTGGGAGATGGTGGGTGACGATGTCTTTGCGGGGAAGAGCGTCGTGGTCACCCTCTCTCAAGCTCTTCGATCCTGAGATTCTGCTGGACAATGAATTGGTTGGTCTGGTTGACCAAGGCGAACAGGGCCACCGTGCCCGGATCCGCGTTTGGTGGTGGAGCGACTGGATGGTAGACAACCTGCGGGATATCCTGTTGGGCGGCGTCATACGCCGCATCTTTGGAAAAGGGGGAAGCGATCTTCCTGTCCCTTACGTCGACTTCCTCGACGTGGATGGCAGCATTGTCCTCAGGGTGGTCTCTGTTGTCGAGCTGCGTGAAGACGGTGTCCAGAGCTTTGTTCCCAGGTTGGGTGCTGGCCATGTTTGTTATGAAAGTAGAGGTTGCTTTAGTTTAACGATGAAGAAAAATGGGGAAGCAAGTGTTCCCACAGACGGCACCACTGATCGTACCTGGATCAGGAAATAGGACAGTGGCCAGCAACATCGTGAGATCTTCAACTCCGGTAGTGATGGAACGGCCGGGGGGTGTACCTGTAAGGTACTCCGATGCCAAAGTCAGGAAACGGGAGTAAGCAAGTACATAATATAGGTGTAAGAGTAAGAATGAACATAACCTGACCCTCTAAAGTGAGAAGGTATTTATAGGATGCCCCTAGCGCGGGGCTAGGGAAGACCAGCACGTGGTCTTTGTCCTAGGGTAACGGTCTCGAGATCTCTAGAAGGTGGGCAGACCGATTTCTTCGGAGGTGGGAGGTTACAAGATGACGTGTCCTCGCGGGGAAGAGAACATGGAGGTCGGGGAAAGGTGCTCTCCTAGACTCAAAGACTCTGCTCGGTAGTCCCAGTCCAATACGTGCCCGACGAGGGGAGGTTTGGACGTGCTCGACAATGGATAATTGTGGTCCTTATTGGGCCACCAGTATTGGGCTGGGCCTGCCTGACGGATGGGCAGGCGCCGGCCCAGTCCAGAACAATTACTTAAATTAAAAGAAGGCAAAAACAAAATTTTTCTATAAGTAGATTCAAACCAATGCATGTGCGGATTAATGGGAAATTATCCAACCATGTGAGCTACTTATCTATTGTGCAATACTTTCAAATGTTTTATATACATCAACAAATAAGCTTGTTGTTTTTCAAATGTTACCACAAAAATTTAGTTTTACAATTTGGTTTTTATGGTACTTAATGGCACTTCGAAAAACTAGGATAATTGTTGCGGTTATAAAAATTCAATTGAGTCGGTTTCAACAGCCATAACTTACGAAAAGGGTGTTTTTCAATAGCACTATAAATTTGACTACCGCTAAGAAAAAAATTACGGAACCTCCCAAGGGTTGGTCTAGTGGTGGAGGCTTGGGTCTTAAGAGTGTGCTCCTCTCAAGGTCTCAAGTTCGAATTCTACTAGGTGCAATCAACTCTTGTGTGGGCCAGTCCATACAGAGCTTTGCTCTGGCTTGAAACGGGGCCTCCGCTAGTGGACGGTGGGTTTTGGTCCCTCTTGGATTAGTCGGTCGCAAGACCGGATACCAAGATTTCCCAAAAAAAAAATAATAAAGAAAAAAATTACGGTTTCTAATTAACCGTCGCAAAAACCAACGTGATATATCAACAAATAAGCTTGTTTTTTTTCAAATGTTACCACGGAAGTTTAGTCTTACAATTTGGTTTGTATGGTACTTTATGACACTTCAAAATCTAGAATAATTGTTTCTGTTATAAAAATTCAATTGAGTCGGTTTCAACCGCCATAACTTACAAAAAAGGCGTTTTAGAAAAAAAAACATTATTTACTAAAGTGTAGATTATCTAAACATAAAACATGCTAAGAGATTATAAACACCCGTTCAAATTTTGAATTTGCTATACATCCAAAAGAGATTATAAACACCCGTTCAAATTTTGAATTTGCTATACATCCAACACAAGCCTCCAGTGATACTATAAATTCAACAAGAATTTAGTCACCAAAGAGCACCGGTAAGAATATAAACATAACAAGACTTCATTCACCAAAGAACACCATCATACAAACTTAGTACCTCAAAGCCTTAAATTTTTAATATTTGTTTACAATTGTAACAACGAGACATGCACCTCTATTTCCCCATAATCATAACAGGAAAAGAAGTCACACCAGGTGCAGACTCGCAATTGCTAGATGTCGAGGCAAATGAAGAAAATCTAAACTGTGACATACTTGATTTGTGCTTAACCATCTTGTCAAACCTAACAAAATTGATCCTGAAAATGATAGCCTGACAAAAGACACAAATATTTTGAGAGAGAGAGAGAGAGAGAGAGAGAGAGAGAGAGAATACGCTGGATATAATGTTTTTGGCTATCATCCTCGCTAAGCCTACTCCACTCTCCAATAATTTCCAATTGAAATTCTGATGGTTTTTGTTGTGAAAAACGATATCTTTAAGCAAAGTATAAAACGGTTTCTTGATAATCAAGAACCAAAACAAGGGTTATGGTTTAACGGAAGAGAAAACAAGAAGAAGAAGAATAAGGAACAACAAGGATTGGGCAAATATAAATTCTGTTTACTATTCACTTTCTCACTAAAGTCACAAATGATTACAAGTGAATATCACAATTTGCCACACTCAACAAACTGAGTGTACTTGCCTATTTATAGACTAACTAGGTAACTTGCAGCCCAAGAAACCTAAACAATTAGATCCTTAATACAAGGCCCAATTCGACAGAATAAACTATTTCGACACTACAAACTGGAACAGACTTCGACTACAATTTGTAACAATCAGGCATCAGTATGTGAACAAGCTTCGACTGCATGCTTGCCTCCTGTCAAAATACACATGAAAGCTTCTCCTTCGACACAGCATGAGTTCGACCCAAATCTCACAAATCTCCACCTTGGATCTAACTCAGCAACAAGGGAATCAACTAGCTTTCATCATCCAGCTTTATCAACTGCATACAGTGGAAGAACTTGCAACTTGGCAATATCTTGGTGATCATATCAGCATCATTGTCTTCAGTCGAAACCTTGAGCACCTGGACTTCACCATGCTCGATTATCTCTCTGACGAAGTGCAGCCTCACATCGATGTGCTTAGTTCGCTCATGATAGGCCGAATTCTTCGACAGGTGTATTGCACTTTGACTATCACATTTAACAGTGATACTTCGACCTTGAAGTTTCAGCTCCTTTGCAAAACCTTTAAGCCACAATGCTTCCTTCAAAGCTTCAGTGAGGGCAATATATTCAGCTTCAGTGGTTGATAAGGCAACAACCTTCTGAAGCGTCGCTTTCCAACTGATTGCTGTGCCAAACATTGTGAAAACATATCCAGAAATAGACTTTCTGGAATCCATACAACCTACATAATCAGAGTCTACAAATCCTTCGATTTCGACTATGCTATCACTACCACAGGCTCCACCATAAATCAAGACTCTTTTCATAGACCCATTTATGTACCTGAGAACCCACTTTACAGCTTGCCAGTGCGCCTTTCCAGGATTGGCCATATACCTGCTCACAAGGCTCACTCTATATGCTATGTCTGGCCTCGTATAGACCATAGCATACATCAAAGAACCCACTACACTAGCATATGGAATGCTATTCATATAGATTCTTTCAGCTTCAGTACTCGGACTTTGAGTAGTACTAAGCTTAAACTGAGGATTTGTAGGTGTCACAACAGGCTTTGAATTCGACATACCAAACTTGTCGAGAAGCTTCCGTAGATATGTCTCCTGAGATAAGCACAACTCCGACTGCTTTCTATCTCTCCGGATGTTAATCCCAAGAATCCTGGCTGCAGCTCCCAGATCCTTCATTTTGAACTCCTTACTGAGTTCAGCCTTAACCTTTGTTACATCCTCAACACTGTTGCTAGCTATGAGGATATCATCCACATACAGCAACAACATAACAAGTGAGTTTCCAGGTCGAAATCTGAAGTAAACACAGTGATCGAACTAACTTCTAATGAAACAAATGTGTGCCATGAATTTGTCGAATCCCCTATTCCACTGTCGAGGAGATTGTTTCAGGCCATACAAAGACCTATTCAGCTTGCACACATAATCTTCTTTACCCTTTTCTGCATACCCTTCAGGTTGACGTATCAGGATCGTTTCATCTAGATCACCATACAGAAATGCTGTCTTCACATCCATTTGCTCAAGTTCCAAGTCGAACTTTGCCACCATGGCCAACAGCATTCGAATGGATCTATGCTTTACAACAGGTGAGAACACATCATTGAAGTCGACTTCTTGTTTCTGAGTGAACCCCCTAGCAACCAGCCTCGCCTTAAAGCGCTTCGACATCACTCCTTCGATTCCTTCCTTGACCTTGAAAATCCACTTACAACTGACTAACCTTGCTCTTGCAGGTTTCTCAATCATCTCCCAAGTGTTATTATCATGAAGAGATTTTATCTCGTCATCCATGGCTTTTCGCCATTCAGTCTTGTTCGACTCCTTATAGCTTCCTTGTAATCTCTAGGTTCTTCGTTAAGTACCTCACTTGCAGAGATTAAAGCAAATGATATAAGATCTGCATAACCAAGTATTTGAGGTGGCTTGATGACTCTTCTCGACCTATCTCTTGCCAGTAGGTAGTCATCGACAGTTTACTCAGCCTCTTCAGCATCTTACTCTTCGACTTCATCAGGGCTATGCACTTCAGCATCACTATGCTCCACCTCAACAAGCATCTCTACCTGTTCCAGCTCCTCTTCAGAGATTTCTGCACTTCGACCAATATCACCAGTTTCTTGAAAGCCATTTCGACCTCATTGAAAACTACATCACGACTTGTGATACATCTTCTGTGACCTGGTTCTAGGCACCACAGCCTATAACCCTTAACTCCCTCAAGATATTCAAGAAACATGCATCTCAGAGCTCTAGGTTCGACCTTGTCTTGCCTAATGTGAGCATAGGCTAAACAATCAAATACTCTCAGTTTGTCGAGATCTGGTGGATGACCCGACCAAACTTCTTCAGGTGTCTTCATTCCCAGCGCAGTCGAGGGACATCTATTTATCAGATAAGCTGCTGTCGAAACAGCCTCTGCCCAAAACACCTTCTTCAATCCAGCACTAACCAACATGCATCTAACCCTTTCAAGGATTGTTCGATTGAATCTCAGCTAAGCCATTTTGTTGAGGAGTACCTGCTACAGTCTTATGCCTTGCAATCCCAGACTCAACACAGTAACTGTCGAACGCTTCGTTGCAGAATTCAAGGCTATTGTCGATTCTCAACCTTTTAACCTTTTTGCCAGTTTGAGTTTCGACCAGAACCTTCCAACTTTTGAAATTCTCAAAAGTTTCATCCTTCGTCTTCTGAATGAATACCCATAGCTTTCTGGAATAGTCATCAACGATGGATAGAAAATACCTTGCACCTGAGTGTAAAGGATTCCTTGCAGGCCCCCAAAGATCAGCATGAATGTAATCAAGGTATCCATGTATTCTTTGCTTGCCTTTATTAAACTTCGCCCTACAGGATTTACCAAATACACAAGAATCACAAGACTCCAGCTTTTCGACTTTGTCACCTCCTAGCAGGTTCTGCTTCCCCAATTCAACCAGGCCTCTTTCGCTGACATGGCCCAATCTCATATGCCATAAATCTGTCTTCGACATAGGTTTCGTGGATACAACATTTTTCGAACCACTTACAACCTCAGCCTCAAGGGTATACAAGCCTTGGTTTTTCACGCCTCTCAAGACTTCCTTCGACCCTTTCATGACTTTCAGGATACCTTGCTCTCCTTTGAAAACATATCCCTTTCTATCGAATTCACCAAGAGAAATTAAATTCCTCTTAAGATCAGGTACATACCTAACCCTAGTCAATAGCTTTATTGACTCATCATGGAGCTTGAATCTAACAGATTCAATAACTGCAATCTTGCAAGCTTTATTGTTCCTCAGCAGCACTGATCCACCATCTTGATCACATAATTCTTCAAACACATTCTTGTTTGGAGTCATATGCCAAGTACATCTAGAATCCATAATCAACTCTTCGCAAGAGTTGCTGCTCAACACCACAAGAACATCAGATGATTCATAACCATCTTGCACTATAGCTGCATTCCCATTGTCCTTACCTCCATGATTATTCAGGCGCTCAGGGTACACCTTTCTTGTGTGACCCTCCTTCTTACAATGATAACATTTATCACCACCATAAGACTTCTGCTGAACCTTACCTTTCTTTTTGTCAAACCTGCCATCTTTCTTTGACGATCTCCCTTTCACGGACAACCCTTCGCCAACTGATGAAGGTTTCTGCTCCTTTCTTTCGTTCAAATCCTTCGAATACAAGGCTGCTTGAACTTCTTCAAAGGTCAGGGACTCTCTTCCATACAAGAGGGTTTCTTTGAAGTGAGCATACGATCTGGGCAAAGCATATAATAGCAACAGTGCTTGATCTTCATCATCGATCTTCACATCAATGTTTCTAAGATCAAGAATCAGCTTGTTGAACATATCCAACTGCTCAGCTAAAGCTTTGTCTTCACTCATCTTGAATGAATACAAAGCTTGCTTCAGGTACAAACGATTTACCAACGATTTGGTCATGTACAAACTTTCAATCTTTACCCATAATCCTGACGTCGTCGTCTCTTTTGATACCTGCCAGAGAACCTTATCACCAAGGCTCAACAATATTGCGCTGTGTGCTTTCTCGATCATTGCCGTCTTTTCTCTTTCCATCAACGCAGCATCCATGGCTGCCTGTCCCTTCAACGCTTCCAAACAACCCTGTTGTACCAATAGGGCTTTCATATTCAAACGCCACAGACCGAAATCATTCACTCCGGTGAAATTTTCAATCTCATACTTTGTTGAAGACATCTTCTCCACGCTCACCGCACCAATTTGTTGTGAAAAATGATATCTTTAAGCAAAGTATAAAACAGTTTCTTGATAATCAAGAACCAAAACAAGGGTTAGGGTTTAACGGAAGAGAAAACAAGAAGAAGAAGAATAAGGAACAACAAGGATTGGGCGAATATAAATTATGTTTACTATTCACTTTCTCATTAAAGTCACAAATGATTACAAGTGAATATCACAATTTGCCACACTCAACAAACTGAGTGTACTAGCCTATTTATAGACTAACTAGGTAACTTGTAGCCCAAGAAACCTAAATAATTGGATCCTTAACACAAGGCCGAATTCAACAGAATAAACTATTTCGACACTAAAAACTGGAACAGACTTCGACTACAATTTGTAACAATCAGGCATCAGCATGTGAACAAGCTTCGACTGCATGCTTGCCTCCTGCCTAAAGTAGAAGATGAATTGTAACTCAAAAGGGAAAGTAATGAGTTAACCAAAGAAAGAACATAAGTGCTTAACAAAGCACAAGATTGAATTGTAAAAGAAATGAAAGGAGAGAGGTGTGAATGTGGATTCCTTATCCACACTCAATTTCAACTTACCAAAGCCCCTACATGGTTAGTAAACATGGAAACATGTATAAGAAGTAAAAAGAAACACTTAATGCACATTAAAGTTCAAAATAATAAGATGAAGAATAAAACCCTAATATCACAATCAGAATGTGAATCATATTGACAACAAGTGAATATCATCATACAAGTTCAAATGAATAAGCAACAATCATCATCCATTAGCATTTAAACATGTTACTCTAAGAAAGGATAGGTGAAAGATGAAAAGAAATGAAAAGAATATGCATAAATGGAACATGTAAATCCAAAGATCAAAATTGAAACTAAATGAAAAATGGTTTATAAACATCTCAAAAGTATTCATGAATCAACAATCAATACATTCAAGAAGTAATAGAAGAAGAAGTGAGGTGAAAATTCAAAAGGAAAGTGCAAACAATACATGTTAAGAATGCACAAAGTTCAAGTTGAAATGAAAATATAAAGATGACCTATAATGTGTACCAAAGACCTATAATATCACATGAATGGCTCATAAAATATGCAAATGCTCATACAAATATGCACAAAAGAATTCATGTAAAACATGCACTAAAGTTAGAATGGTATGACATGTATCATGCTTCAAATGTAATGCATCAAACAAACATCAAATGAACTCATGAAAATTATGCAAGCATGTTATTTGAATACCTAAGTCAGAAGTAAATCACACATCAAGATAGCATGTCAAAATTCAAAGTAAAATGACTTTAAACAATGCAATTAGGTCAAGTTGAAACATCATGCAAAATGGTGCAAAGATAAGCATCAAAACATGTCATAAAATGTCCTAAAAAATCGAAAAAAAATCTTCTAACATGATTCAATGTATTAGTGAATCAATGCAAAAAGAATCAGGTCAAAACAGTTTGTAATGAGCAAGAACAAAATTCCACAAATTCATGTATCATATTTGGAATGCATACAAATGAAAATTCAAAGAAAATTATGAAACAGTGGCAAAATTGTAATAAAATCATGAAATAAAAATATCAAAAATTTTATAAATGTCTTGATAATATTCATGAATTTTTATAGAATTTTATGATGTTGTTTTATAATTTTAAAAATTAAAAATGAAACATGTATGAAATGAAGAAAATACAAAGTGATTCAAACAAGAAAGGGGTGCATAGAAGTAAATTTCCATGTTCAAATGGTTTGGGCTTTAGAAACGTTAGGTGTTAATAGCAATGACCCAAGGTCCATATACGTGCAATCCACACTATCAATTGTGCACTCTCAGTCAAAATAAAGTCAAAATAATGAGCACCATTGGATCAAGTCCAGTCAACACAACAGTCAAAGTAAGCAAATCCAATGCACACGCGTGAAGACACACACTCACTACCATGCACTGCACCACATATTGTTTAAATGAAATCAGAATGGAGCACATGATATGCACGCTTATTTTAATGCGCTGGCAGCGTTATGGCCATCAGATCATGCACATCCAACGATCACGATTAAAACCTAAGTAAAACCCTAGCAATTCAAACCACCGGCCGGAGGAGACCTCCGGTCATCTTCTCCGGCCAACCTCTGGTGACAATGATTTTCAGGCAAGCACAAATGAACAAAATATACATCATTGGAAAGCTGAAGTGATGAGGAGCATGAATCCAGTGATAAAATGCACAAAAGGTTCATGAAATAAGAGAATCGAACAGAAGAAGTTTTGCCCTAACTTTTCAACTATGCCTCTAAAGGCCTATCAACTAGCCAGACAAGTTCTTGAGCTTATAAGAAGCTTCAAGAACCTGATAACATCTTCAAAGCATGTCTATAATGGCTGAAATTCGTACATGAAGATTTGTGACCTTGAGATATTCTCCAGAAAACCAGAGATTCCAAGCTGCTTTTGATTCACTCTTGGCCAAATAAAGGCTTAGATGAAGTAGTTGATGATGATTCAGTGGAGAGAAATTGAAATCGAAGCTTCAAAATCAGTTGCAATGTTGAGAGATTGAGAGAGAAGAAGAGAGAGTTTTGGAGAGAAACTAAGCAAAATGAAGTTCAAAACCAGTTGCAATGGTGAGAGATTGAGAGAGAAGAAGAGAGAGGTTCTGAAGTGAACGTGGAAAAAATGACTGTTCAAAATGAATTTTGAGAATGAAGTTTCTATTTATAAGTTGGCTTAACTATGGTTAACATGAGTTGGTTAACTGAGTCATGATGGTTTAGGTGAGTCCATCCTAACTAACTGAGTCAAGTTAGTTAGGGGACGAGTTAACAATGACTGTGATATGGTGATGGTAACTTATGGTGAGCTATGGTGGAGGTGAGAGTGAACTTGAAATGGCACGGATGGTGTAGCAGAAACTTGTTCAACAAGTTTGTTCTTTCCATTCTCATGTATGGCACGTGTTATAGCAAGTGTATGAGAAATATGTTTGGTTTAATGTGGAAATGGTTGGATAGTGTGAGCAATGTACGTGCAGGCTTTGTAATAACAACATCAACAACATTTTTTTTTTTGATTTTTATGACAGTTTGGAACTAATGCAAACATGGTGGTTTGGTGATGATTTTCTCTCTAATCAATGGATGGTTTGATGAGCTTTTGGAGCCATTGGAAAGAGGGAATATGAGAGAACATGTTTGATATGAGAATTGAGTTGAAATGATGCCTCAAACATGCTCAAAAATGACTATGAAATCAAGGATACAAAGCTGGTTAATGGGCGTGCAAAAGCAAGTCGTGACCTAGCAATCTGGTGCATGGAATTTCAGTGTGATCATCCTATCTTGAGACCAATATTTCTACCTCATAGCTTGACCAAATGAAATTTTATCCAACATGAACATTGAAGAGGGCATTGCAAGGAATAACTTTGATGTTGAAAAGTTTTGCATTTGGAGCTTTTATCATTGAGGAAAATGGGTGAACATTTGGCACACCACCTGTTTGTAGAAATGACTGCGCGTGAACCTAGGAATCCTTGGTCATGACCTGATTTTGGACCTACTTTCCTCCAACTTTGATCAGTCATATCTCACTCAATTTTTATCCAATGGAAGTGTTCTACACATGGATTTGAAGCTTGAAACAAGATCTTTTGTTGTGGCCGAGTGGAATTTTCATTTGATGTCTCAATTTTGAATGGCCTTGGTTCAAAGTCTGATGCAAAATGGCCAAAACTTTCCTTATTTAGAAACCTTACTTCTTCCAAAAATGGCAACTTTTCAAATCTTGATTTTTCATGATCCTTTTGGAGTTTCTTGATCAAATTTTGTACATTGGTCACATATGACATGGATTTCATGAATTTGGCCTCAAAAAGTCAGGAGTTGACTTTTTCCTCTGATTATTTGACTTAGCCCTAATTTTCCTGATTTTTGATCTTTCTTCCAATTGAACCACTTCTAAAACCAATTAAGAGGCAATTTTCCCCACTCATACACTTAAGGACATGTAGAATACCATGACATCAAGTTTTGTCCAAAAAATCAGAGATGCCCTGATTTAATTGGAAACCCTAGTTTTGATACCCACCTCCTAAGGGGAAAAATGTGCAGTCTTCAATTTCAAATTCCTCAGAGTATGTTGTGTATCCTCTTAAAGGATGATGAGATATGCCACTTGAGGGTGATTTTGAACCAATGAATTATCTCTTTTGAGGGTTTTCCTTCAGTTTTTGGACCTCTTGCATAGTGAAGGATGTAATGCTTCAACCTCCTATTGAATCTCAATTTCTTGAGGTTTTGGATGATCAATTGGGATAGTATGAGACATGAAAGACCTCTTGGCTTGCCTTGAGGCAACTTGTTTGACCTTTTGTGCCTTGAATGATTCCTTGATTGTCCATCTTTCACCTGATCACATGCCTTGATGGTAAGAGGGATGCCATGCTTCATTTTTCTATGTTAAAGATGCAATGCAAGGCTAATGAGATGGATATGATATGATATATGATAATGTTATGCTATGATGACAAAAGAGAGAGCAAATTTTGGGGTATTACAGTCGTCGCCTATCCTGCAAAACAAATTGTTAGTAAAAACTAGTCCGGTTGCCGTTTCTAAGTTGTTCAAGACGACGTCTCTCCACCATAATGAGTCGCTCCTTCGCAACACAGATTTGTCACCAATTTGCACCTTTAGAACTGTATTACCATATATGAACCGCAACAACTTGTGCCAAATCACGTCCTTCTCCTTCATAATTCGCCATTTCCATTTAAGAAGCACAGTTCTATTGATCACCTCTACGTCTTTTATCCCCAAACCGCCTAAATGCTTTGGCTTGCACACATCACACCAACTAACCCAGTGGGTCTACCTTTTGTCTTCTCTACCCCTCCATAAAAAGTTGATTTGAATACATCGGATCTCACGAATCACCTTGATGGGGGCTTTAAAAAAAGACATGACATAAACAGATAAGGAATTTAAAATTGAATTTATCAGAACAATTCTACCTACCATCGACAAGTTTTTCCCTTTCCAAACTGTCATTTTGTTCTTCATTTTATCCGCCAACCCTTTCCACATCTTAGCCCTCCTCGGATTGTCCCTAATAACCACTCCCAAGAATTTAAACGGCAAGGTTTCAATACAGTAGGACAAGAACGTAGAAGCTGCTGTAAGAAACCATTCCGGCACATTTATCCCGTATAACTTACTTTTGATAAAGTTGACTTTGAGACCCGACATCATCTCAAATCCTCTCAAAATGGGCTTAATGCTCCACAAATTCTCAATTGTTCCTTCCCCCAAAAAGATGGTGTCATCCGCATACTGTGGAATGTCAAAAGAATCACTGCCATTGTACTAAAATCCAGTGAAATCTCTAAGCTCAACTGCCTTCTCCACCAAACCAGTTAAACCTTCCATAGCAATCACAAAGAGGAAGGGTGATAAGGGATCATCCTGTCGCAGGCCTCTACTCACAATGAAATCATTCGTAGTGCTACCGTTTATCAAAACTAACATGGAACTAGAAAACACGTAACTCTCCATCCATTTGTTCCAACGGTCACCGAATCCCATTGTTGCAAGCATGTGTCTTAAGTAATTCCAATCAACGTTGTCATAAGCCTTCTGGTAATCCACTTTCAGTATCACGCAACTTCGATTTTCCTTTTTTGCTAAGTCCACTAACTCGTTGACCACTAGAGCCCCGTCAACTATATTTCTCCCGTGAATAAACGCCAATTGTTTGTGTGAGATCAGCTTACCAATGACTTTTTTGAGACGAAGCGCCAATATTTTAGCCAAAATCTTATATAAACTACCAACCAAACAGATAGGCCGGTAATCCCCTAACGATTGAGGATTTAACGTCTTTGGGATCAACGCCAGAAAAGAAGCTGTAACAACTTTGGTTAATTTTGTTTTCCTGTGAAAATCCTCAACAAAACGTAACACATCATCTTTTAAGAAATGCCACCCTTTTTGAAAAAATTCCAGTGTGAAACCGTCTGGACCAGCACTCTTGTTCCCATCACACGACCAAATTGCCGCTTTAACCTCTTCTTCCGAAAATGGTCTCTCTAACCAATTCCTGTCTTCATCCGCCAGCCTGCTAAAGCGAATACCTCTTGGGACAGGTCTGTCAGAAGATTTCTCCAAGATTTTTTTTTAAAGTGAGTTTTGATTGTTTCCTTCACTTCTGTCATGCCTTCAACACTGCCATTATCCCATTCCAAGACTGTTATGTTTCCTCGGTTTTGCCTTTCCTTGATAGCCTGATGAAATAAATGGGAGTTGTGGTCCCCCTCCTTTAGCCATAGTTACCTGGATTTCAGTTTGAGCAAACCTTCTTTCAACGCAAGATTGTTCCAAAATTCCCCTGTGATTTTGTGTCTTTCCTCGATGATTTCTTCTACATTACCTCCATAGTTGTCCACCAAAAGATTATCAAGGTCATTGATAATATCCACTTGATTTTTGACTTGGAGATCCAACCACCCGAAAACTTCGATATTCCACTTCTTTAACTGATATTTCAACATATTCATCTTTTCATATAACACAAAGTCTCCCCTTCCAAAAACTTCAGGTCTCCCCCACTCTTCTTGAATGAACGCCATGAAATCTCATGCTTGAACCAACAATTCAGAAATCTGAAAGGTTTCGGTCCCCAATCCGAGAGATTTGGTTTCAACCATATAGGAGAATGATCTGAAATATCTCGCTTCCCTATCCGTTGATCTGATAGGTGCCACTGCGTGATCAAATTGTGAGACAACAAGAACCTGTCTAAACGACTCATAGCCGATCCATTGCTACTAAACCAGGTGAATTTGCCTCCACATCAAGGAAGATCTATGAGGTCCATGTCAGAGATGAATTTAGCGAATTCCTCTGAATTTCTTCTATTGAAACCCTCACTCACACCTATTATTTCCTCCTTATTAAGAACAGAGTTATAGTCACCTCCTAAGCACCAATATTCCGCCATGCCTCTGTTACGCCAACGAAGTAATTCGACCCACATGTTCCTTCTTCTGTTCATATTGCAAGAAGCGTAGATGTTGACAAAATTGTAAACTCCTCCTCTCCATTCCACATTTATACCAATGAAACCCTGACCTTTGAAACTAAAGTTTAACCTCAAATACGCCTTCCTCCACAATATTACCATACCTCCCACCGCTCCCGTTAAATTACTAGCAGACCATTCTACACAGTTGTTACCCCACACATCCCTAGCCAAACTATCATTGAAACAAGGGAACTTAGTTTCCTGGAGGAAACATAAATCAGACTTACCAGATTGAATTAAGTGGCTAATTCTCAATCTCTTAACCCTGATTCCCCCTCCACGCATATTTAGAGAAAGCACTATCATTGCAACCTGCCTTTGACCACCTTTGATGTTGCCGCAATTACTCTGTCCCTGCTCTCCAAATCACCCACCTCTTTAACATTAACTTCCTTCTTCCTAGAGCTAGTTACCTCCAATTTGGAGATTCTATCCCAGACGTGGCTGCTAACCTTAGAGTCTTTCCTCACAATTCTCTGATTGCAGCGAAGAACTAACGAGTCCGTAAGCAAATTTCCAGCCAACAATTCTGAGGAGCTGAGATGAGTGGCGACCCGTCCTTCCATGGACGAGGATGAGATAGCGTCTGAACTGGCCACTGTTTTGGATAATAGACAGGCAAATTAAGATGGCTTGAACTCAACTTTTTTGCCCAAATTCTCCAACCTTTTCTTCTTCTTCTTCTTCAGTTTGGGCCTATACACCTTCATGTTTTGGCATTCCTTATCAAAAGATAATGGGCCCATGCGAAGGTCCAAATGACCCGAAGGCCCAATACCCGCACACCCAATTGATTGAATTTTGTCCCATTCATTAAAAGTCTCCTTACATCCGTCCGTCTCTACTCCAACAACTGTACAGTCTCCACCTGACATCCTATTTGATTCAAATTCCTCCTCAGATGACACATCCTTTGGGGAAGACGTCCTGTCACCATCTAGTTGCACCAAAGGGGACCCACCCATCCTAGATGAGGCTTTACTAGTTTGTATAGGTTCCTTAAACTGTGGAAAACCCTGTGTTTCAGTCTTTTGCTCCTCAAACAAAGGCTCACTCATATCAGCAGAGTTTCTGCTAAAGTTGACTGCGACACCTGTCTCCGCCACCTCCTCCTCGAAAACATCGTTGACTTTTCCCCAAAGAAGGTCAGCTCCATCTTCGTCCTCCCCTGAGCTGGAAAACGATTCGACCTCGCTAGGAGCACTTTCATCCTCGTACTTTTTAGTTTTCTTTGACAGAAGTTCCATTGAGCTTTGAATTTCTTCCACCATGCAAATTCTGAATACTTTGCCATTGATAGAAATATTCATAACCTCGTTAATGAAAGGTGTGCACGTCGTCCTAACCAGTAATCTTGCCAAGTCCATCTTACTACCCAAGGAGGTATTTTCATAACTCTGATCGTGAAGATACCTTCTGCATGAAATATATTTTTCATACTATAAGCAAGACCTGGAGAAATGACCTCTCCCACGAAGGCTTTGGTGAATCTCAATAGCTCCTCGTTCTCAACTGTGAACTTCATGATAGGAAGATTCGACTCCGCTCCTTTAACGCGTCTTGTAGCCTCTGCATAAGAAATGGCACCACGACCAAAAATAGAGGGATGACATCTACCTGGAGGTGAAAAGCGACCTCTACCTTGATTATTCCAACTTCTTCTGTTAGACTCTAAGCTCTTCCCCCTGTCCAGCACTACATGTCTCCTTTGAATCTGCGCATGATTCCTACTGAACCGTGAGATGTTTGCAACCCGTTTTCTTCCGTCCAAAAACAGATTATCTAGCTTCATGGCCATCAACCTAGCATCCTTAACGTTGAAAAACCTTGCGAAAGCATACATTCTTCCTTTAATGTCCCTCCTAGGAGGGATCATCACCTCATCGATGTCGCCTAGCACCCTGAATTCCTCATCAAGATCCCTTGCTTTCTAATTCTCTCCGAACTCGGTGACAAAGAAAGTTGAAGTTTCCTTTCTTTTGGCATAGCTGCCATTCCCTGCTATTTCGCCTTTGTCTCTTATAATCTTTGGGCTTCTGTTTTTCACCACAGAAGAATTTTACTAATTCTACAGCTTAGTTTTATTTAATAATCGATTGTTTGTTCTTGAATTATGTGGAAGTGAGGTTCATGAGTAAATTAAAGTTCATCATGGTTCAGTTTATCATGTAAACTGAAGTGGTGCTTGCTTTGTTAGTTTTACATACCATAGACATTAACCAAAAACATCATCATGGTTCAGCAACAATATGCTGTGCAATAGCTATACAATAGTTTTTATATTAAGCAACAATATGTTAGAACCTACTGTTATGAAAATATTTTTGCATGCAGTTATGTAAAGTTGGAAGTTTAAACATGTGGAGAACACTATTAATGAAGCAGTTGGGATTTATGTTATCTTTGAGATTGCAGCTTGAACGGTAAAGGTGTTGTAGTTTGGTGAGGTTTTGAAAACCTTCTTAAGATATTTAAAGTCCCATTTCGTTTTATTTAGAGAACCTTTTAGAGTTTATAAAGGTTATTCATGCAATGGATTTCAAATTTAAAGGGTTGGTGGTACATATGGGCTAAAATTACTAGTCCCAAAATGTTTCAATTAAAATTTTGATTGATTAATTTAAGAAAAGCATAATTAATTAATTATGTAAAAAAATAAATTAATTAATCCCAGTTAATTAATATATAATGTAAAAAAATTAATTAATTAAAATTAATTGTGTAAAAAAATATTAAATAATATAAAGCATCCTAATCATTATTATTAGGATTGTCATGTCATTAAAATTAAATTTTAATCTTAATCATCATTGTCTATGCAAGACTATAGGGGGGCCATAGAAATCCTAAGTGAAGTAAAATTTAGAGACTAAAAAAAGCTAGTTTTTAAAATGGATGGACTAAAAGTTAAAAAAACATTAAATTAGAGGAATTAAAAGTGTATTTAAATCTAAATTTTACTAATTGATAAAAAATGAAAAAATAAATAAATAAATAAAGTATTACTCATAACAACGATTTTTCATTATTCTCAAATATGGCAAAACAAATAAAGCATATTAGTAAAATAACAGGGTGAGATATAAGTTGCTTATTAGCGCCATTCAAGTTCTTGAATACAAAAAGCAAACATAATTCACTAAAAGTTAAAAAAATAAAAAGATGTTTAATGTCCATAGGACATACAAAGAAATTCCTTAAACAAAAAAAAAATAAAAATTGTTACAACTATTAATCTTGAAGTTCAATGCAACGAAACACATTGAATTCATGGAGAAGAAGGGCTAGTTGATCCATACGATGTAGAAACTAGACTAGATATGCTCTTAATTTTGACTTCTGCATTAAATTTGAGCTAAAAATTTCAGTCACTATATTTTGCATAAAAGTAGCATGATTTTCAGTTGAAAATTTTAAAAAATATTATTATTACTATTATTATTATTATTATTATTATTATTATTTGATCGTACCTGAATCAGACAGTATTTGGTGGCCAGCAACGTCTTGTAGACTTCAGCTCCGGTGAGGTTGAAAGACGGGGGGAGGGGGGGGTGGGAGTGGGGGGGGGGGGGGGGGGTGGTTGTACCTGCAAGGTACTCCGATCCGACGCTCAAGTAAGACAAAGGTAAAGTAAAAGCAAGTATAAGGTTAGAGTGTAAAAGAGTGTGTGTAATCTGACCCTCTCAAGCGAGAGGGTATTTATAGAGAGCCCCCAGCGCGGGGCCAACGGTTACTTGCATTGGGCTGGATTGCCAGGCCCAATCCAAGTAACTGCCAGGGCTTACGTGGCGTAGTGAAGACCAGCACGTGGTCTTCGTCCTGGGTTAACCGTTCCTAGATCTCCGGAATTAGGGCAGACCGATTCCATCGAGAATGAGTGGTTACATGAGAACGTGTCCTCGCGGGGAGGAGTCTTACATGTCGGGGAGCGACGTCTCTGGGATATGAGAAGTCTGAAGCGAGGCGAATGGAATGACGCGTGTTGGGGAATGAAAAGACGCGCGTGGGAAAGTGTGTGCCACGTGTCACGCCTCATCATTCCCTAGGGCGGCTATGCTAGGGTAGCGTAATCGATTGCCTAGGAAATCCTCGAATCCCGTGAGGCCCTTATAAATAGGGTTCATCTCGTCTCATTTGCACTTTTGCTCCCCCTTCGCTCAGACTCCCTCTCTCTCTTCCTTCTCTACTTCGCCACCGTACGCCGCCACCAACTGCCGTGCCGGAACCCTACCGGAAGCGTTTTTCAAGTAAGTTTCTCTCTTTTTTCTCCTTTCGTTTGTATTTATAGGGTGGTTTCATGGTGAACTGATGAAGTTCTCATGGAAATCACGAAATCTCTGGCGAAAACGGCGGGATTTCATAGTTTCTTGTTGCATATCGCGGGGAGAAGGGATGAGTATCCCGGGGACACGAAGAATGCCCCGAGGACACAAGATGAAACTCTCGGGTTCCTCGCCAATATCCCCTTTGTGTGAAGGAATCCTCCCCAAGCAGCACACCGGTGACCTGAGGATGGTCTCGGGGACGCTCGTCGGTTGTCTCGGGGACGCGGACGAGCGCGACCGTCTCGAGATCTCGACGCTCCCTCTTCGCCCTTTCACTTGAACAGCGGTGGAGGGGTGAATTTGATATGAATCATCGAATTCACCGTTTCCTTCTGCTTTTCAGGTATATGGAAGCTTCGTCCATTTCTGTGGTCGTGGGATCGTTGGACGTCGACGACCAACCCGACTCTCTAATGGCGCCAATCACTAGGGTCGAGGAACGCCCCCTCGCGGAGTGGGTCAACGATGAGCCGTTGAACATGGCTTCCCATTTTGTTGACGAGGACGAGGACACTACTTTTTGCACAGTCGAGCACCAGCTGGTGGGTTCCTCGAAGTCGTGGAAGGTGTTTCGGCCTCAAGCACACCATCGCTTATGCTCGACGTACCGAGGGATGAGGTTCCCTCTTTAGGAGTTCATGTTCGACAAGGCGGGATGGCGTCTGCCCTTTACAGATTTTCAACAAGCGGTATTTATTTGGTTGCCCCTGGCGCCTTCGCAACTTCACCCCAACTCCCTCGCTTTCATTCGAGCTTTCGAGCTCGTCTGTAAATATCTCCAAATCGGGGCAACCGTGCCTCTCTTCTTTCGCATCTTCCACCTCTAGCGACAGGCCTCCGATGGCAGACACGGCTGGGTGTCTTTCAAATAAACGAGCAGTCTCTTCCACACCTACTTGGATTCTGTTCGTGACTTTAAGTGCCGGTATTATATCGTGAGGCCGGTCACGCTTAAAGCTGTGAATTCGGTGTATTGCCGAGTTTCCCGTGAAGTGGACGGGCAGACGGAGGAGGTCCTCGAGCCAAGATTCCCCTTGTTCTGGATGGAAGAACACTTCAAAAAGGGGACGGACAGCTACAAAGTCAGTCCTGGCCGTTTGGACGAGGGGGATCGCCTGGCTTATGAGAGAATAGTCGCTTTCGTCAATGGTTTTAATAAAGCCAAGCTCGTGAAAATGTACGGGGAATTCGTCCGGGGAGACGACGGGCAGGTGTTGACGAAACGCCGTTTGATCAATACGAGGGCCCTCCACGAGACGTTCTCCGATGAGGATGCTCTCGAGCTGTTAGGTGGTGACATCCTCTTCGACTTACTTTTTCTTCGCGTCCTGATCTCCGGTTTACTGACGTATTTATTTTCTTTTTGTAGGCAAGATGTCGACTGCTGAGGAGCATTTCAAAAAGTTGAAGGCTAACCGCATTGCGAAGAAAGGAGGCAAAAGCCGCATCGAGCAGCTCCAAGCGCACGAATCCGTTCCCACCTCGCCAACCGGGGGTTCCTCTGGATCTCACCAGGATAGTGATTCTCCCAGCCCTCAGAGCTCCCCGAAGAGGCAGTGGGTTATAAGCACAGTGGACATCGACCTTACTAAGAACGAGAGCCCCCTGCTGTGAAATTTGTACTCCCGCCTTGTCACTCGAGGCCGAACTTCTTCATGGGGAATGATTCCCTATGCGTGGGTACCCCGAAGCTCAGGCCATCTTGGGCGTCGACAAGGTTTCTCGGAGAAAGGCGGTGGTGGAGGATGTGTCCGCGGTGATGCGGGTTTGTGCGGCCGCCTTGGTTCTGAACGACGAGGCGTGCTCCGAAGAAGAGCTGAACAAGTTGCGAGAGAGTTTCAGGTCTATCTCGGCCGAAATGGAGAAGGTGGACAAGGAGTTGGCTGACTACAAAAGCCAGAACCAGGCCCAGGTCGAGCTTCAAGGGAAGTTGGAGGAAAGGTTGAAGAATGCTGAGGAGGAGCGGAAACGTCTCTTGACGAGGGACGTCGAGCTTGAAGAGGATAAGGATTGTCTTTTGGAGAGGAACGCCGGTTCAGAGGAGGCTGTCCGCCCGGCTGATGAGGAAACCGAAGAAGACAGGTTGCTGACTTCGCGGGCAGCGCTGATAGTGAAGCTAAGGGAAGCCGAGCAAGATAACCTCGTGGTGGCTGACATAGGTTTCAGAAATGCCGTACAGCAGCTTCAGACTCTTAACCCCAGCCTCATAACAGAAGGGACTGACCCCGACCACGAGGTGGTCGACGGTCAGATCGTGCAGCCGATGCAGGAGGACGAGGTTGTCGAACACGAACAGCCCGAGGGGACCGTCGCCGAGTAGGTTTTTCCTTTTTCGTTCTGTTTGGCCTGCGTGCCATTTTTTCTTTGTAATGATTTGTGCCCGGCCTGTGTGCCAGGGGCTTTTGATACCTTTGTAATACCTGTACACTGAGCTTCTTCCCGCTTTAATGCATTTTTGTTTATCTGCTAGTGTGCTGTTTATATGGTTTTAATTGTGTGTGATGTTATTGCATTTTCTATACTTTGTTTGTTTTTTTCTAAGTAATAGACTTTGGGGATTTGCTCGACATCGATAGCCCCTGACCGCGTGGAGAGCTGGTCGGGTGGTCGGAGATGTGTTTCAACCTTCAACGAGGCTAAGAGCTCGGTCGAGGTCTTAGCTTCGTGGCACGAACATCCCATCGCGAGCTGGGTGTTCTGCCTAATTGGTACAACGACGGCAGAGCTCGATCGAGGTATCCCCATCGGATCAAAAGTCCTCGCGCACACACAACGCGGCCTTTGATCACCGTGTTATGTATAGGGGTGTCGCGCTCGTACCTTAGTGCGTCCCCGTAATCGCGGTGCTAGTGAGTCGCGGGCAGTGCTTAATTGTAGTACTGTTTGAGCTTCTCAGTGTTCCATGGTCGACCAAGTTCTTCCCCGTGCAGATTTTCGAGGAAGTAGGCTCTTGTCCTCGTTTTCGCGCGGATGCGGTACGGGCCCTCCCAGTTCGCGGCGAGTTTTCCCTCTCGCGAGTCTTTCTGGTTCCTTCGTAGGACGAGGGTGCCCACCTGAAAATCACGTATGATAACTTTGTCGTTATAACGTAGTGTTATTTTCTGCTTAAGTGAAGCTTCTCGGAGAGAAGTGCCCGAACGTGTCTCCTCGACGAAATCGAGTTCTTCTCTCAGGGCTTCGTCGTTCGCGTCCCCGTCGAGGGGGGATTCTGTCCTCCTCGAGGGTTCCCTGATTTCCACGGGGATCACTGCTTCCGTTCCGTAGGTCAGACGAAAGGGGGTCTCCCCGGTCGTGGAATGTGGGGTCGTTCGGTAGGCCTAGAGGACGTTGTGTAGCTCCTCGACCCACCGTTATTTGGCGTCGCCTAATTTCCACTTCAATCCTTGGAGGATTACTCTATTCATCACCTCGGCCTGTCCGTTCATTTGAGGGGGCTCGACCGATGTGAAGTGCTGCTTCGTGCCTAGTTTGGAGACGAAGTCTTGGAAGTTCCTGTCGGTGAACTGTGTTCCGTTGTCGGTGACAATAGCTTGAGGCACGCCGAATCGGGCAAGGATGTTTCTTTTGTAAAAACGCAATATGTTGAAGGCCGTGATTTTGGCCAATGCTTCCGCTTCAATCCACTTTGTGAAGTAGTCCACCCCGACGATGAGGTATTTGTTTTGATACGACCCCTGGACAAAAGGTCCGAGGATATCCATCCCCCACCACGCAAACGGCCACGGGGAGGATAGTGTTTTGAGATCGTTAGGAGGATCGAGGTCCATGTCCCCGTGTCATTGGCATCTATCGCACTTCTTGACGTGTTCCTTGGCGTCCTGTTACATGGTGGGCCAGTAATACCCTGCTCGAAGCGCCTTACGGGCTAATGATCGCCCGCCGAGGTGCTGTGCATTGATTCCCTCGTGGATTTCCTGGAGGATGCTGGGGATCTTGGTCTCCTCGATGGACCTGAGGAGGGGGATAGAGAACCCTCGTCGGTATAGCTTGTCCTCGACTATTGTGTATGAGCATGCCCGCCGCTTAATCATTCCTGCTTCCTTGGGATCTTCAGGAAGTTTGCCCGTCTTGAGGTACTCGTACACAGGGGTCATCCAGCAATTGCTGTCACCAATGGCGTTTACGTCCGCCACTGGAGCGGATTTGTCAATGCTCGGTCGGGAAAGCACTTCTTGTATGACGGATTTGTTCCCGCCTTTCTTCTTTGTGCTTGCCAATTTGGACAAAACATCTGCTCGGGTATTGTGCTCGCGAGGGATGTGTGTTACTTCCGCGGAGTTGAACTTTTTCATCTTTTCTTTCACAAAGGTCAAGTATTCGACGAGGTTGTCGTTCTTGGCCTGATACTCTCCTCGGACTTACGAGGCCACGAGCTGGGAGTCGGTGAAGATTTTGACCTCCTTTGCGCCGAGGTCCGCGGCCAGCCGAAGTCCGACGAGGAAAGCCTCGTACTCCGCTTGGTTGTTCGACGTCGGGAAGGATAGTTCGAGGGATACCTCGATCAGGATGCCTTCCTCGTTTTCGAGGATGATGCCCGCCCCGCTTCCCTTCGGGCTGGATGCTCCGTCGACATAGATCATCCATTTTTGGGATCCGTTGGTCGAAGGTTCCGGGACGGTCATCTCTGCCATAAATTCGGCCAATATCTGAGCCTTGAGGGCTTTCCTTCCCTCGTATTGGATGTCAAACTTAGCGAGTTCGAGCGACCACCTGAGCATCCTCCCCGCCATATCCGGTCGTCTAAGGAGTTGCCTTATAGGCTGTTCGGTCCTGACGACGACAGTGTGGGAGAGGAAGTAGTGGCGTAGCCTCCTGGCCGCGGTGATGAGGGCTAGGGCGACTTTCTCTATCTGCTGATACCTGAGCTCGGGGCCTTGGAGGGCTTTGCTCGTGAAATAAATTGGTTTCTGTCCATCCGGGGTTTCCCGAATGAGGACGGCGCTGACTGCTTCACTCGTGATTGCGAGATACAAGAAAAGTTTCTCCCCGCTCTCCGGCCGTGAGAGTACCGGGGGTTAGGATAAGACTTGTTTTAGGTGGAAGAGCGCCTGCTCGCATTCCTCGCTCCATTCAAACTCCGTGTTTTGTTGAAGAAGTTTGAAAAATGGGAGTGCGTACTGCGCAGACTTGGCGACGAAGCGGGAGAGGGCGGTGAACATCCCGTTCAATGATTGTATTGACTTCTTTGAGTCCGGAGTAGGGATCTCAGAAAAAGCTCAACACTTGTCGGGGTTGGCTTCGATTCCTCGCTCTGTGAGGTAGTAACCGAGGAACTTGCTAGCCCGAACGCCGAAGGTGCATTTGTCGGGATTGAACCTCATGCGGCACCTCCTCGCCGTGTCAAACACCTTCTTGAGGTGTGCGGCATGGTCGACCTCTTCCGCAGATTTGACGATCATGTTGTCCATGTAGACCTCGAGCATGTCGCCGATTTCTGCCCGGAAAACCCTATTCATCATTCGTTGGTAGGTCACACCGGCGTTCTTCAGACCGAAAGGCATCACGTTGTAGTAGTAATTGTCCGACTCGGTCATGAAAGTCGTGTGCTGTTTGTCGACCTTGTCCATGGGAATTTGGTTGTATCCCAAGTATGCGTCCATGAAGGATAATAGTTTGTAACCTACAGAATTGTCGACCAGCTGGTCGATGTTAGGCAAAGGATATCAGTCTTTTGGGCAAGCCCGATTAAGATCAGTATAATCAACACATATCCTCCATTTTCCATTATTCTTTTTGACGAGTACAACGTTGGACAGCCAGGTCGTGTACCTGGCCTCCGAAATAAAATTCGCCTCTAGGAGGTCTTTTACAGCTTTTTCAGCAGCCTCCACTTTTTCGGGAGACTGCTTACGCCTACGTTGAGCTATGTGCCTAGCAGACGGATCTACTGCGAACTGATGGCAAGCCACCTCGGGGTCAAGGCCAGGCATCTCAGAAGCGCTCCATGCGAACAGATCAGTGTTCTCCCGAAGACATGCCTTCAGCTGCTTCTTCGCCAAGTCGAGGATCTCGGTGCCAATCTTCACGTTACGGTCTGGATCTTCTCGGAGGACCACGAGCTCAAAGTCTCCGACTGGGACAGGGCGCGTTGGGTGGAGAGGTCGCCTGTTGTTTTCTGCCTGGAGGTCGAGGTCTTCTGCCCCGTCTTCATCGGGTTCGCCCAGGAACCTGCTGTCGAGTTCGACCGCGTTGACGCGCGGGAGAGGTACCTGTTCGGTGTCCGGGGGTGGCTTTGCCACGGTCTTGGGTTTGGTGCCGATGGAACTCATGCCTTTGATGGCGGCGTCGAAGCATCTCCTGGCCGCGTCTATGTCCCCGTGCATCGTCACTACTCGTCCCCTGGCCGTGTAGTACTTCATTTTGAGGTGGACCGTTGATGGTACCGCCGTAAGCTCGGCCAGGGTTATCCTCCCGAGGATGCAGTTATAAAGGGATGGACATTCGACCACCAGGAAGTGGGTCTTCACCTGTCGGGCAGTGTCTTCGGCCCTGAATGTGACCATCAGCTCAATGTAGCCCCATGGTCTGGTGGTGGTTCCGTTGAATCCCTGCAGGTATTAGCCGGCGTATGGGGTGAGATGTCTCTCGTCGAATTGGAGAGTCCCGAAAAGGTGAGCGTACATGATGTCTACCGAGCTGCCCTGGTCGACAAGGATGCTTCGAACTTCAAAATTCGCCATCTGAGCCCTGACCAGGAGGGGGATAGTGGCGTTGGGCGCTCCACCGGGGAGCTCCTCGAGATAGAAGGTGATAGGGTTTGAGTTCCCTCGCACCTTCTCGAGAGTGGTTGTCTTCGCCGACGTTGCTGATTCCAGTTCATCAAATTTCCTCTTGATCGACCCGACAGACAACTTCTCATAACCACCCCCGGAGATGACCATTGCCTTGGGGAAGCCTTCCCAGGTGCTACGGGCAGCGACGGGGTCCTCGTGGGGGAAGGTTTCCCACATGTTGCAAATTGCTTCTTGGCCTTCAATGATTACGGGGACAAAGAAATCTTCGGGTCGAGTGACACTGAGGGCGACCTGAAGCCGACTCTCGTCGGGAGGAGGTGTCGTCTCCTCGAAGTTTTGGGCTTCCCAAGAGCTGGGATGAGGAGTATCATTCTTCTGGGCGTATTTCTTCAAGTGTCCTTCCTTGTGAGGATTTCAATTGCATCCTTGAGATGGATGCAGTCTTCTGTGACATGCCCGTGGCTCCGGTGGAACCTGCAGTACTTTGACTTGTCAGTGTTTAATTTGGGAGTAGTCGGCTTCGGAAAACGGAGGCCTCCTTTCAGAAATTCCGAGTTCTGGCACTCAGAGAGGATTCGCGCGCGGGGAGCATTGAGCGGGGTGTATTCTGTGAACCGGCCAGCTGGTCCGCACGGTTCATGAGGTTCACGGGGGCGATTTTATTTCTTTCTTTCTCCTCCTCGTCGGGGAGAAGAGTCTTCATCTTTGTGGCCGCGGGGGCCTTCCTTACGTCTCGACTCAAGGGTGATCTGCGCTGCCTCCGACTCCTCGAGCTCGATGTACGACTGAGCTCGTTGGAGGAGGTCCTCCAGACGGCGGGGTCTGCGGAGGCCCACGAACTTGGCAAAATCAGATCCAAAACGTAGTCCATGGATGATCAAATACTTCTTCATGTCGTCGGTCGTATGAACCTCGACAGCCTCTCTGTTGAATCTCTCAATGTAGTTCCGGAGAGATTCGTTCTTCCCCTAGAAGATGCTCTTTAGGGCAGCCTCCGTCTTCGGGTGTCGACGAGACGCAGTAAAGTGTTTGGTGAAGCGTTGTCTTAGTTGCTTCCAGGATGTGATCGACCCGGGTGCCAGACCCTTGTACCATGTCATGGCGCCCTTCCGCAAGGTGGTGGGGAAAAACCTACACTTAATGGCTCCCCTGACGTTTCTGAAGTCGAGCATGGCTTCGAAACTTTCGACGTGATCGTCGGGGTCGGCCAGACCGTCGTAGGTCCCCAGTGGCGGGGGTTTCTCCATGCCCGAAGGATTGGGGCGTTCATGACCTTCCACGACAAAGGGGTCCTCTGGTCATCGTCTTCGCTTCCGACCGGGGATCTCGAAGGGGATCGGTGATGCCGTGGAGGGGAATTCCTCGAACGGTTCATAGGTCTCTCATCGGTGGTTTTGGACTTCTTGGTAGTTGTGGAGGGCCTGGGTTCCTTCTGAGGCGGGGAGCGATGGTGCTTCTGGGAGATCGTCGGCTGGGGGCGTTCAAGGTGTGGGCGACGGCCCTCGCGCACTGGTGAGGGGGTTTGAGACTCTTCGGATGGAGTCCTTTACGGGGAAGGAGAGCGGCGAGGTGAGGGTGGACGACAATGTCTTCGCAGGGAAGATCGCCGTGTCCGCCCTCGCTCTAGTGCTTCAATTCTGGTATTCTGGTGTACTATCAGCTGATTGGTCTGATTGATCAAGGCAAATAGGGCCACGGTGCTCGCATCTGCATTGGGCGGAGGAGCAACTGGCTGAAAGCCGACTTGTTGGTTGTCCTGCTGGGCGGCATCGTAAGCCGCGTCTTGGGAGTCTGGGGAGGCGGTATGCCCGTCTCTCACGTCGTCTTCTTCGACGTGGAGGCTGGCAGCGTCTTCGCGATGGTTCCCGTTCTCGAGTTGTGCGAGGACGGTGTCCAGAGCTTTGTTAGCAGACGGGTTGTTGGCCATGCTGGTGATGAACGAGAGGATTGCTTTGGTTTATCGGAGGAAAAACGGGGAAGCAAGGGTTCCCACAGACGGCTCCACTAATCGTACCTGGATCAGACAGTATTTGGTGGCTAGTAACGTCTAGTGGAATTCAGCTCCGGTGAGGTTGAAAGACGGCCGGGGGGTGTACCTGTAAGGTACTCCGACGCTCAAGTAAGGTAAAGGTCAAGTAAAAGCAAGTACAAGGTTAGAGTGTAAAAGAGTGTGTGTAACCTGACCCTCTCAAGTGAGAGGGTATTAATAGAGAGCCCCCAGCGCGGGGCCAACGGTTACTTGCATTGGGCTGGATTGCCAAGCCCAATCCAAGTAACTGCCAGGGCTTACGTGGCGTAGTGAAGACCAACACGTGGGCTTTGCCTTGGGGTAACCGTTCCTAGATCTCCGAAATTAGGGGAGACCGATTCCATTGGGAATAGGTGGTTACATGAGAACGTGTCCTCGCGGGGAGGAGTCTTACGTGTTGGGGAGAGGCGTGTCCTCGCGGGGAGGACTCTTATGTGCAGAAGGAGATGGATCCTCGTGGGGAGGAGAACCTGAGTTTCGGGGAGGAGCGAGGCCGGGGAGGCTTAGCACCCTTCCTAACGCTCTATACCGTGCGTGTGCCCGACAATGTTGAGAAGGGCGTATGCCCGACATAGGTCGTGCTAAGAGGTCCTTGTTGGGCCATCCCGGGACATGTGGGTTGGGCCTGCTCGATTGAGGGGCAGACCCCGGCCCAGTCTAGAACATTATTATTATTATTATTATTATTATTATTATTATTATTATTATATTGTTTTTTTTACCATGTTGGGATGAAAAATAGGAATTATGTGAAATTCCTCCATCATCCATTCACTTCTCACAACTTGTGTTCCCTCCATCTTCCAATACTCAAAAGTGTTCTTTCTCCCAACAAAGTAAATGCTTTTTAGAAAAACTTCTTTTCCTTTTTTTTTACAATTCTCCATTCACCATTACTAGCTGCTCTTATGTCCATGTTTTTAAACCTACCAATCCTCAAATAAAAAAAAATAGTACTTCCTATCACTAAATGAATTTCTTGTATCTGCAAATAAAAACATACAAAGTTTATTCTCAAGATTAAAAAAAAATCAAAAAATATTAATTAAAATGCTCAAGAAAACTAAGAAAAATTGAAATGGGTCAAAGAAAAATTTGATTTTTTTTTAACAAGATATGATGTTCATAAAAAAAATATTAAAGGGCTAAAAAACATATGATATAAAGAAAGTGCTTTTTTACTTACCAACCGATAGCATCCATGGTTCAGTTTAGAACACATCAAACTCAAGAATCCCATGAAGTTGGAGAGGTTGTTATAAATCTTCTTCCTTAGATAAACATTCATGAGATCATCATCGATTGGATCAAACCTATATCCAATAGGGTATTGAGAAACACCATCAATCAAATCATATTCAACATATCTATTATGGGATCCTAAAGAGGTTGATGAGGGGAGATTTACGTGGATCATGTGCTCAGGTCTCCCCTGTCATGCTTGGAACAATCCAACGTTTGAGAAACTTGATGAGTTATGTGGATCGTTCATTGGGTGTCATGAGATCACAAGTAAGAAAGAATGTCTCGATGTGGCATTGCTTCATATTAAAACTGAGAAACCAAGGTGGTTGGATGTTATGGTTATGGCTGAAATTAATGGTGCGTGGTATAATGTCCACTTGGTGGAGGTTTTTCGGGATTCTGAGTTCTCGAAGGTCAAGCTTTTCCAGGAAGATGGCAGTTCCTCTTGCTCACCGGAGTCAGGGAACTAATCGGAGAAAGAAGGTGATGGGGATAATGACTATTCGGATGACTTTGACAATGGAGTGGATACCAAAAAAGCTGAGTCTAGCAGTGAAAGTGATGGCTCATGCAAATTGAGAGAGTTAAACTTGGGGGAGGATGCTTCAGAAGATGTTTCATGGGTTGGTGAAAGTTTGGGGATAGGTAGCGCCGTTTGTAAGGATGTTACGCTATCCAAGACAATTTCTGACACTGAAAAGGTGAGGACAGGAAGGAAGAGGGGCTAGGATGAGGAGGTTAATACCCTTATAGGTTCTGCGACTGACTTTAGGCATATTGGGCTTGATATCGAGAATAGTGAATTGGTTGATAAGGTGATAGTTGGGGGCCAATTGGGCCTAGCACTAAAGCCCATTGATGAAGTTGATACTCTGGGGATGGACCTTTCGCCCAATAATAATGGTAATGTGGAAAAATTAGAAACGAAGTGTGGGTCCAAATCAAGTAAAAAATCCAAGAGGATTCAGGACATTTACAACAAGACTAAAATACCATTCAAACCATCCTACTTTGCAACTTTGGTCCATTCAACTGATCCCTATCCTACCCAAGAAAATTTCTACTGTGATGTGCAAGAAGATGGATCATGTCAAGGTGAATTTAGCGGCAATGAAAAGGAAGGAGATAGATGCATTTCTATATCTATGTCGGATATTGAAAGAGGTAATTCTAGGGTTTGGAAGATGCTGGATAATGTCCCGAGGAAAACTTGGAGTGCGATTGGAAAATTGGGAGTTGTAGGTAACAAAGATGGCGAAGACTTCACTGGGTTGATTAGAGACCTGGAATCAGAGGATAAAGAGACCTGGTTGCATAAGAAGAGTGTGGCTACATGTGAACTATGAATATAGTCACCTTCAATGTTCGAGGATGCAGCAGCTTGTTAAAACAGAAGCGAATTAATTTCATTCTGTCGAAGGGTCAAGCTGATATTTGTTTGATACAAGAAACTAAAATCAAGAGAATGGGGAATTCAGAGGTTAATAGTATGTGGTGTGATGGGGAGGTAGGTTGGTCGGCATCTGATTCTGAAGGCAACTCGGGAGGTCTGCTAACCATTTGGAAGAAGAGCTGTTTTTCGGCTACATCTAGTTTCAAGGGAAGAGGCTATCTAGGTATGAACTTTATTTGGAAAGGAATTAATATTTATATAGTTAACGTTTATTCTCCGTGTGGGATTTTGGAGAAGAGGAGATTGTGGAGAGAAATTTTGAATCTTAAAGGTAGATTGCCTTTGGGAAAATGGATAATTGGAGGAGATTTCAACGCAATTAAAGATGTAGAGGAAAGGGAGGGTAGAGGTTCACCTAATCAATCTGAAATAGCTGATTTCAATTTCTTCATTGATAATCTTAAGCTTATTGATTTACCTATGGTTGGGGGCAGATTCACGTGGTTTAAGCCTAACGGGAAATGTAGAAGTAGAATCGATAGAATCCTGGTTGACAAATTTCTGGTTGATAGGTGGAATTTCAAGAACCAGGAGGTGGGTAATCGTAACATTTCGGATCATCGTCCTTTATGGATTAAGTCCAATGTCCAGAATTGGGGTCCTAAACCGTTTCGGTTCTTAAATTGCTGGCTTGATCATAAGGAATTTCATAGTTTCGTCAGACAGTGTTGGTCTTCGTTTGAGTTTGAAGGTTCTTATGGTATTATTCTTGTGAAGAAATTTAAGGCGTTGAAGGAAAGACTCCGGTGGTGGAATTACAACATTTTCGGTTGGATTGACATGAACATTGAGAAAGGGGTGGAATCTCTCAATATCTTAGAATCTGAGATTGATGAGATTAGTAGTTTTGAGAAGTCCGATATTTTGGAAAGGAGATGTCAGACCCAATAAAAAGTGTGGAAAAATCTTTGAATTAAGGAAAGTATTTTGCACCAAAAGTCTAGGTCGAACTGGGTGCTTGATGGAGATCTGAACACTAAATTGTTCCACGCTTCTCTGAAGAGTAGACACAGAAGGAATCACATGGCAGGCCTTTTGGTGGATAATATTTGGTTGGAAGATCCTGGTGATGTTAAACAGGCAGCTAAGAATTATTTTCAGAAGAAGTTCACTAGTTCGCATATCAGAAGACCAAGTTGCGATTGGGGAGATATAAAGAGGCTAAAGCCAGAGGAAACAATGGAGTTAGAGGCTGACTTTAATGAGGAAGATGTGCTCGAAGCAGTTCTTTTATGCGGTGGTAATAAATGTCCGGGAGTAGACAGATTCAATTTCAACTTCATTAAGGATTGTTGGGATATCATTGGTGCAGATATAACCAATTGTATCCTGGAATTCTTCAGCTCTAGTTCTTTACCCAAGGTATTCGTATCTTCATTCATTTCTCTCATTTCTAAGATTGTGAACCCAACCTCTTTAGATGAATATAGACCTATTAGTCTGGTTAGCTGCATTCTCAAGATAATATCTAAGATGCTTGTGAGTAGGATGAGTAGAGTTATTGGAAATCTGATTTCTCCCTCCCAAACAGCTTTCATACCAAGCAGACAGATGTTGGATGGTATCTTGGTTGCTAACGAAACGATTGATTGGGCTCGTAGAAAGAAAAGAAAGTGTATGATGTTTAAAGTTGATTTCACGCAGGCTTACGACTGCGTCGAATGGGAATTCCTAGAAAAATGCTTCAGATGATGGGATTTGGCAAAAACTGGCTTAAGTGGATTAAAGGCACGGTTTTTAACAGTTATTTTTCGATCCTCATTAACGGTAGTCCGTCTGGGGACTTCAAAGCGTCGAGAGGGTTAAAACAAGGGGATCCTTTATCCCCGTTCTTGTTTTCGATCGTGGTTAAAGGTCTCGCAGTTTTAGTCCGTAGGGCATCCTCTGCCAATTTGCTTTTTGAGTTCAGAATTCATGAAGAGGCCTCTATGAGTCTCTTGCAGTTCGCGGACGACACGCTAATTATTACTAATGGAGATTGTAAAAACCTATGGGCGATGAAAGCTATTCTCAGGGCCTTTCAACTTTTGTCAGGGTTGAAAATCTACTTTTTTAAAAGCAATTTGTATGGAGTTGGGTTGGATGATTCATTCATGGGTGTTGCAGAAGATTTTCTTCACTGTCATACCAGTAGAATACCATTCAAGTTCTTAGGAATTGCGATTGGTGGTAATCAAAGAAAAGTGGCATTTTGGAATCCGGTTTTAAGAAGTTTCAAAGATCGTCTTACTAGTTGGATTGGTAGAACTCTTTCCATAGGCGGGAGAGTCACGTTAATTAATTCAGTTCTGTTTAACTTACCCATATATTATCTTTCATTCTACAAGGCACCTGTTGAGATTGTCAAGAAGATTATTCAGATTCAGCGCAAATTTCTCTGGGCTGGTTCTTCGGTTAACAAAGCAATTCCTTGGGTCAGTTGGGATATGATATGCATGCCTAAGGAAAAGGGTGGTCTTGAAGTTAAACATATAGGCAGATCTAATAAGGCCCTCATTGGCAAATGTCTATGGAAATTTTGTCAAGATGGAGACGAATTGTGGAGGCCAATCCTTCGTGATAGCTACGGTGACCCGCGCCGTAAAGCTCTTGGAGGACCTAGCGACGACAGTGAAGTGTATAATTTGAGAATGGACTCAATATGGATGCGTGATTTGATAGAATCAGGGAGCTTATATGGTGCGAATATTTTTGCTGAGAATGTGGTTTGTAGAGTTAGAAGTGCTAACGCAACGTTCTTCTGGATGATTCATTGGCTGGGAAATGATAAGTTATGTCTTCTGTTTCCTCAACTTTTCCAAGCTGCTGTTAATAAATGGAGTCTTGTAGCTGATTTTGGCTATTGGGAAAAAGGAAAGTGGGTTTGGAACATTCCAAGACATGCTTTTGTTTCATACACCGATTATGAACTTGATATAGAAGAATTGAATCAAATGATGCTGCCTGTATCTTTGGTTAACGATGGAGTTGATAGATGGTTTTGGAAACTAGATATCACGCAAGGTTTTTCGGTAAGATCTTTGTACGAGATTACGGCGGATAATGGAGCTACTGTTAGTGATCCAGTTGCGGGAGTTCTGGGACTGTTATGGAAATCGTCTGCCCCTTTAAAGGTCAAGCTATTTGCTTGGCGTCTTATCATTAACCGGTTGCCTACGCGGGATAACCTTGAAAAAAAGGGGATTATTACCAATTCGCATTAAAAGGTTTGTGTTTTCTGTTTTGATCACAATGAGGAAAGTGCTCATTTATTTTGTTCATGTATCAAGGCGTGTCGTATTTGGAATAAGGTCTTTGACTGGTTGAACATTGAACCGATCCACGAACCGGACTGTTGTCGCTTCTTTCTCTCTTGGATGACGAAAATCAAGAGATTGACTTCGGTTGACACAGGAGCTGCTATCTGGATTATAATCTGCTAGGAATATCTGGAAGATGCGCAATAATATCGTATTCAATGATGAGATTTGTAATGTTGAAAGAATTTTCCATAGTATTATGGCGTCTACTTGGACGTGGTTAGCTACTCGTAGAAATGGGTCGACTGTTTGTAACTTGTACGAGTGGACGAAATTCCCATTTGATTTCGTTTGAATTTGTGAGTTGGGGCTGTATTGTTGGTTTAGTGGTGTATCAGTTTCAGTTTCCTATTCTGGTTTTATTTTCAGTTGTTTTGTATTGTGGGTTGAGAGATCCCCTTAATCTCTCAATATGAAGGTGTTTGCTTATAAAATAAAATAAAAAGTATTATTCTAAGCTTTATCTGAAGAAAGAACTCTTTGGAGCAAAAACATCTTTTATGACTTAAATTTATAGGTAGAAGAAGATGTGTAGTGTTTTTAATATTGTGTTAAATACAATAGGAAAAGAGAAAATCATAACTCTCATACTAATATGTAAAGAATTTTTAAATTCTAATTGACTATAGTTTATTTCTTTATTTTTTATTTATTTCCTAAGAGGTCTGATTCATATTTACAAGATAAATACTGTGAATTCATTTATATCAAATGTTTGTTCATATCCTTTGTTGAACATTAAATAAAAGTATTTTTAAAATAATATAGAGTTGAATAAATAAAATTTTAAAGTCATGTTAACAAATCTATTTTCATCAAAATTATGAATTAAACCAAAAAAATGCATGTAGAAAATGTTATATTATAATATTCAAAAGTTTGAATCTTTTCTAAAGATATTAAATTCGTGATTAATATAAAATTTTATCATGAATATTTTCCCATTCATATATTTTAGAATTTAAAAAGATTATTACATTAATATTTAAGGAAATTAACAACTTGAAAAACAAGAAAGATAAAATAAGGTAAAATTTTAGCTAGAATTAAAAAAATTCTATATTTAATTTTCTATATACAAGAGTAAGCTTAAAATCATTCTATTTTTTTTTATTCTTGAAAACTAAATCTTTGTAAGAGTAAGCATAAAATTTAACCATTATACCCAAATAAAATTGGTTTAGATTTACGACAATTTCTTAATACACCACCCATGTTTCTTAGACATTATGCGAAATTTCGTTTTTGCCTCCAGTTTCCGGATGTGCACATCCGGACGCACCATTTTTTAAAAAAACGTTGATTTGTTCTGGATGTGCAAATCAGGAAAAATTCCTGATCAGCAGATCCGGAAAAAATCAAAAGAATCTCATAAAATCATTTCCTGATCCGGATAAAATTAAAAGTATTCCATAAAATCATTTACTTCTAAATATAATTAAATCCATTATAACTAAATCCAATATAGAAGTAAATCATTATATTGAAAAAAATCATTTAGAAGTAAATACCATATTAATCATTTAGAAAAAAAATCATATTAATTTTAATAATATTAGATTTTAATTATATTGGATTTAATTATATTGAAAAAAAATCATCTAGAAGTAAATACCATATTAATCATTTAGAAAAAAAATCAAATTAATTTTAATTATATTGGATTTTAATTATATTGGATTTAATTATATTGTATTTAATTATATTTAGAAGTAAATGATTTTATGGAATACTTTTGATTTTATCAGGATCTGCAGATCAAAAAATGATTTTAGGGAATTTTTTTGATTTTTTTCGGATCTACAGATCAGGAATTTTTCCTGATTTGCACATCCGGAACAAATCAACATTTAAAAAAAAATGGTGCGTCCTGATATGCACATCCGAAAACTGGAGAGAAAAACAGAATTTCGCGTGGTGTCTAAGGAATATGGGTGATGTATTAAGAAATGCCCTTTACTTAATCCTTAAGTTTAATATTTTACCAGACAGTATGTTATGTGTTAGAAGTTGATATATGCAGAGGCAATTCCAGGTGTAAGGCGGATTTGGCAAATGTTCCCCGTAAGTTGGTAAATTCACTCAAACTCTTAGGTATTGAAGCTGATGAAGACGAGGAAGCTCTTGTGTGAGTTATCAGGGATTTGGAAAAGCGTGACTGAAATCAATTCTCCAAACAGTAGGAAGTAGATAACTGAGGGATTGATTTTTGTGTATTTCATTGCCAGTGGAGTATAGGTGGTTGAGATTGGTCGGTCGATCATTTGCACGAGTGGTGTTGCTATCTTTTTGATAGTCAAATTTCATAGTGGTGGGTTTTTGGTTTTTTTTGTGGTGCGTGTGGTCAGCGAGTTTCGTTTTATTTTCGCTGTCGTTTTTGCCACTCTTTCCTGTTTGCACTGAGGTTTATTCGGCTGGCTTTGTGGTGGTTGCGATTCGTTAGTTATCACTTTTTCGTGGAGCTTTTACCCTTGGGTTTTTCTTTAGGCTGGTTTAACTGTTTTTGTTTAGGTTGGTTTTATTATTTTTTCTGTTTGGTCCTTCTGCTGGTTGTTTTGAGTTGGTGGTTTAGTTTTCTTTCCTGGAGGTTTTAGTTGGGTCTGTTTTGGTTGGTTTGTGTAGGTGTTTTTTTCTTGTGTTTATGAGGGTTTGGGATACCCCTAGTATCCCTTTTGAATGAATCTCTTTGCTTATCAAAAAAAATTCAAGATTTTTATAAATATTATTCAATGATAAATAATTGTCACGTTTTTTAATGAATAAATGACAAACATTTTCTTGCCCTACAAATCATCATCACAACATGTATCACATGCATTTTCATCACACCACAGCACACAAGTCATACAACATTCATATCAACAGCACATTGCATGATAACACATCAAATTCACACCATTAAAATGGTACAAGTTAACAAAACAACACCATTCCAATTTCCGACATAATTAATTCGACCACTAGTCTCGAAACCAACAATATAAGAAAGAACATGTCAAAACTTTTCCAACGCACCAAACCGCGCCTCAAACCGAATCACGGAGCAAAAGTTATAAAGAAAACAAATTGGGAAAAACTGTCATTTCGCAATGCGAAGCTCTTAGCGAGTCCTTCGCTTCTTCATTCGTAGTGTGAATGTCCCAGCGAACCAAGTCAGAACTGAAAATGACCTAAAAGTTCCTAAAGTTCGTAGTGCGAACTCCCAGCGAACCTTCGCTACCCACTTCGTAGTGCGAGTCCCAGCGAACAGTGGCATAAAGAAAACAACACAAAACAACACAAAGTTCGCAGTGCGAACCTCACGCGAACGTTCGCCCTCACCTTCGCAGTGCGAATAGCCAGCGAATGCTCGCTTTCCCCTTCGCTAGTGGATTCGCAGTGCGAACCTGCGAAACCAGAAAACCCAACAGTACTGTTACACACTTCAAAACCACATTTTCCCCACCAAAACACTTCCAAACCAACACATAACAATCAGAACATAATCTAATCATGGTAACAAGTATTCTACCGCATTTACACCAATTTCCAACCGCGAAAACATCGATTTCTCCCTTCCGACCTAGAATCGAAAAGCTATGAATCACAACAAACAATCCAATACACACATACATAATCATACACAAGCATAGTATAATCGAGTTTCGCACCCTTACCCGATTTAATCGTGTTTAGAAAAGTCGGTTGATCGATTCCTAGATTTCCAAGTTTTCTCTCTTTTCTTCTCTTCTTTATTTCTTCCTCTTTTTCTTCTTCTCTTTTTCATTGCTTTCTATTTCCTCTCTTTCTATCTATTTATGTTTCTAACTAAAGAAAATAAATGAAAAGACCAAAATACCCCTACACTCAAATATCTCGCAAACGTTCCCAAAACGCGATAAAATATAATCACGATGAAAAATAACATATTTTCAAATAAAAGTCAGAAATAAAATAATATAATACTAAAATAATCAAAACGACTCAATTAAATAAAACTATCTAAAACTGGGGCGTTACAGACGGTGGTTGCGCCATTTTTCTACCTCTGACATGTCGCCGGAGTTAGTAGTATGTTTTAGTGAGCAGGGTGGTCCACGGCGATGTTGGGACAGCTATGTATGTGTGACCGCCGTGTCTGTTCATCTTCTGAGTGGGTGATGAGTTTTCCGTTAGGACCTTCCCAGATTCCGGTGACGCTTTACGATTTCTGGCGAAGCTTCAAACGAAAACTGGGTATGAGTGCGGGGAAGCTCCTCGCTCGGGGATGATTAGCTTCGAGCATCTCCTCGCGGGGAGGTGTCAGCTTTTCCTTTGATGTTAGGGCTTAGGCCGGGGACGTTGTCCTCAGCCCTTTGCGCGCCCTTTCACTTGACTTAGCGGTGGAAGGGTGGATTTGATTTGTTGTCGAATTCACTTTCTTCTCTGCTTTTCAGGTGATCGTAATGGCGACGGGGCCAAATAGAGAGGTTATCCTAGATATATCCGAGGAAGAAACAGGCTCTTCGGAAAATAGTAGCTCGACGGCCTCGAGCACCTCCAGTGATGTCGGGGAGGAAGAAGACTTGGAAGTTATGGACGAGGACGCCGCTGAAGGTCCTGATGAAGAATGGGAGGTGGCCGAGCCTTCCGAAAATGTGTCCACTTTCGCAACATATTTGGGCGATGTCTTCACGGAGGTTGGACCGGAGGGAGAGTGGAAGGTGCACTTCCCTACTGAGGAAGAGCGGGTCTGCACGAACTTCGGGGACCGTTTTACGATGTATGAATATGCCTTTAAGGAGTTGGGCTTGAGGTTGTCGTTCACTGAATTTCAGCAGTCAGTGTTCGTTCATTTGAGATTGGCCCCTACCCAACTGCATCCCAACTCGTTGGCCTTTATCCGTGCGTTCGAGCTGGTATGTGAGCATCTCTCCATAGGGGCTACTCTCCCTCTGTTCTTCAATGTCTTCCATCTCCAAAGGCAGCTATCGGGGAGGAAGTACGACTGGGTTTCTTTGAAGCAGCCGCATAAGCTATTCAACCCTTTCTCCGAATCGATACGGACGTTCAAGGAGCAATATTATGTTGTCGAGCCCCTGTCCGAAGCTGCCCAGGACAGTACATACGTCTAGGAGATTGAGGTGGACGAGGATGGGAACGACCTGCGTGACGAGGAGGGGAAATTTATTGGGCGGAGAATTTATAAGTTCCCCATTCATTAGGCGCCCGATCATTTCGCCAAGAAGCCCAGCGACTATGTCCTCCAACCGAACGAGCTCCACGGGCAAGATGTCGTGGCGTATGAGGAGTTGGTGAAGTGGGTCAACTCCTTCCGGCTTGCTGAGTGCTGGACGAGCAAGGGTAATCCGATCTTCGAGGAAGATGGGAGTCAGAGGGTTGAGCGTCGATTTATCAATATTAAGGCACTGCTGGAGTGCAAGACCCCCGAGGATGCCGGGAAGCTACTTGGTAGTCTTAGTTGTTTAAATTTGTTTGCTTTATTTCTTTTCCTCGTATCTAACATGCTCGTATTTTGTTTGTGCAGGTGAGATGCCTCAAGCTCATGATCGGGTTGTGAGGAATGCTCTCGCGAGGAACAAGGCCGGTGCGGCTCCTCTGAAGTCTCGGTTTACCGGTGCTCGTGCTCCTCCTCCGGCGCAGTTTGCTGCGGGGACCTCTTCCTCTCCTACTCCTGCTCCCCAGGGGTCTCCTCTTCCTTTGACCGGTCGATCCAAGCGGCCAAGAATCACTGACGCTGTGGATCTTACTCGGGCATCGGAGAAGGGGAAGTTTGAGCTTCCTTCTTGCATCCATGACAGGAAATTTTTCGAGGGGAACTCTCTGATTATGCCTCGAGCGGAGTCTCTTTGCTTGGAAAGCATGGACTTCCCGAGCAAGAGGGCATTGGTGGCTCAAGATGCTTCCGCCTTGGTCAGGATGCTGGAGATGGCGGCTGTTTACGCCGAAGGGGACTCTGCACTAGAGGCCGAACTTACCGCTTCTCGGGCTTCCATGGTGTCCCTCAGAGAAGAAGCTAAGGTTGCCGAAGATGCTCGGAAGAAGGCTGATGAGGAGGTGGCTCGGTTGAAGAAGGAGAAATCCACGCTGGCGGCGAAGAAGAAAGTTGCCGAGGAGCTGGTCCAGCGGCTGAGGGCGGCCAATGCCCCGGGTGATGATGAGCCGGAAGATGTGAAGGCATTGAAGATGAGATCCGAGATGTTTGCCCGTTTGCTGATTGCCGAGGATGATGGTATTGTCGTCGCGGAGGAGTCTTTCGGGAACGCCTTGGCTCAACTGCAGGTGGTGAACCCTGAGCTTGACTTTTCTGTCGAGGGAACACACTATCTGGCGCACGTTGAGGATGGCCGGATCGTTATGCCCGGTGCTCTCCTTGAAGGGAATAACGAGGATCAGCCTGTGGAGGACTAGGGGCCACAGTCCGAACCTGCCGAGCACATGGAAGAGCGATGAGTTTGTGTTTTTGATGTTGTAATTTGTCTGACTTGCGTACCTTATAACCGTTGTAATTTATTTCTTGGGGGTCGTGGCCCCCGTTTGATGTATCCCAGTACAATCGTGGTCCTTGTGGCCACTTATCATGCTAAGTTATTATTCGTATGCGACGCTTGTACCTAGACGTGCATAGTGGTCGGTAGCTGACGTCCGTCGTTGTGACGGGTCGAACCGAAAACTTAGCTGTAGTATTGTTTTAGCTTTTCAACGTTCCATGGTCGAGTAAGTTCTTCCCCGATGAGATGTTCAAGGTAGTAGACCCCATTTTCCGTTTTTGCTCGGACGCGGTAGGGCCCCTCCCAGTTGGCTGCTAGTTTGCCTTCTCGAGAGTCTTTGTGGTTTCTTCTTAGAACAAGGCTTCCCACGTCGAACTCTCGTCATATCACCTTGGAGTTGTGCCTGATGGTAATTTTTTGTTTCAGTGAGGCTTCGCGGAGGGCTGCCCCGGTTCGGATTTCCTCGACAAGGTCGAGTTCTTCTCGAAATGACTCGTCGTTCATCTCCTCGTCTAGGGGCAACTCTGTCCGCCTAGAGGGCACCTGAACTTCGACGGGAATTACAGCCTCGGTCTCGTATGTTTGACGGAAAGGTGTTTCCCCGATCGTTGAGTGTGGAATTGTGCGGTATGCCCAGAGTACGCTGTGCAGTTCCTCGACCCATGCCTTCTTTATTTCGTATAGCCTTCGCTTGAGGCCTCGAAGGATGACTCGGTTGGCTGCTTCGGCCTGCCCGTTTGTTTGAGGGTACTCCACGGATGCGAAGTGCTGCTTCGTACCCAGTTGGGCGACGAAGTCTTGGAACTTCCTGTCCGTGAATTGCGTCCCATTATCCGTTACTATCGCTTGGGGGATGCTGAAGCGTGCAAGGATGTTTCGTTTGTAGAAACGCAGGATGTTGAGGGCAGTTATTTTGGCTAGAGCTTCTGCTTCTATCCATTTTGTGAAATAGTCTACGCCCACTATTAGGTATTTGTTCTGACTTGATCCTACCACGAAGGGTCCTAGGATGTCTAGGCCCCACCAGGCGAATGACCACGGGGAGGACATAACCTTGAGCTCGATGGGCGGAGCCAGGTGCATGTCCTCGTGTCGTTGGCATTTATCGCATTTCTTCACATGCTCTTTCGCGTCGTGCTGCATGGTTGGCCAATAGTATCCTGTTCGGAGGGCCTTTCGGGCAAGCGACCTTCCACCGAGATGTTGGGCGTTGATTCCTTCGTGGATTTCGCACAGGATGTGCGCGACCATTTCCTCCTCGACACATTTGAGCAGCGGGATGGAGAATCCCCGCCTGTAGAGTTTATCTTCGACCAAGACATAAGAGCAGGCTCTTCGCCTGACTGTGCTGGCCTCCTTTGGGTTGGACGGAAGTTCGTCTTTGGCGAGATAGTTGTAGACGGGGGTCATCCAGCAGTTGTTGTCGCCGATCACCTGTACGTCGAGTGTCGGGGAGGCTTTCTCGATGCTAGGTCGAGGAAGTACTTCCTGTATGATGGATTTGTTTCCTCCTTTCTTCTTTTTCCTGGCTAGTTTGGATAGCACGTCCGCTCGAACGTTATGTTCGCGGGGAACATGTTTCACTTCCACCGTTGTGAACTTCGCCATCTCCTTTTTGACTAGGGCCAAGTATTCGGTCAGGTTTTCGTTTTTGGCTTTATATTCTCCCCAGACCTGGAGGGCTACGAGTTATGAATCCGTACAACTGACGACCTCTTCTGCGCCTAGGTCCTCGGCCAGGCGAAGCCCAGTGAGGAAAGCCTCGTATTCAACCTGGTTATTGGAGGTTGGGAATGACAGGGTGAGTGATACTTCGACGATGATTCCTTATTCGCTTTCTAGTATGATGCCCGCGCCGCTGCCTGCCGAGCTTGAGGCACCGTCAACGAAAATGGTCCATTTGCACGCTTCGCTCGCAGGGGAGTCTGCGAATGTCATTTCCGCGACGAAGTCGGCCAGAGCTTGGGCCTTGAGGGCTTTCTGCTTTCGTATTGGATGTCGAATTCGGACAGTTCCAACGACCATTTGAGCATCCGACCGGCCATGTCTGGTCGTCCGAGCAGCTGCTTTATGGGTTAATCTGTTCGAATCACGATCGTGTGAGCCAGGAAGTAGTGCCTTAATCTTCTGGCTGCGTCGATGAGGGCCAGTGCCACCTTCTCTATCTGTAGGTATCTTAACTCTGGTCCTTGTAGCGCTTTGCTCGTGAAATATACGGGCTTCTGCCCGTCAGGTGTCTCGCGGATGAGAGCGGCGCTCACTGCTTCGGTTGCTACGGTGAGGTACAGGTACAACGTTTCGCCATTGTCCGGGCGAGAGAGGACCGGTGGCTCTGAGAGTGCTCGTTTCAGATGGAGAAGGGCCTCGTCACACTCCTCGGTCCATTCAAATGCTGCCTCTTTGCGGAGGAGTTTGAAGAATGGTAGGGCGTGTTGGGCGGACTTGGCCACGAAACGAGATAGTGACGCGAGCATCCCGTTGAGGGACTGGATGGATTTTTTGGACTTGGGCGTAGGAAACTCGGAGAATGCTTGGCATTTATGGGGATTGGCTTCGATTCCTTGTTCTGTTAAGTAGAAGCCGAGGAATTCGCCTGCCCGGACACCGAACGTGCACTTCTCCGGGTTAAAACGCATTTTGTATTTTTTGGCCTGTTCGAAGACCTTTCTCAAATGGGCAGTATGATCGGTTTCCTCATGGGATTTTACGATCATGTAGTCCATGTAGACTTCGAGCATGTCGCCTATTTCTCCCTGGAATACCTTGTTCATCATTCGTTGGTACATTGCTCCGGCGTTCTTCAGGCCGAAGGGCATTACGTTGTAGTAATAGTTGTCCGACTCGGTCATGAAGGCCGTATATTTTTTGTCGGACATTGCCATCGGAATTTGATTATAGCCCGAGTAGGCGTCCATGAACGATAAAAGTTTAAAATCAGCAGAATTATCAACGAGTTTATCAATATTGGGGAGGGGCTAGGCATCCTTCGGGCATGCCTTGTTGAGATCGGTGTAATCAATGCACATGCGCCATTTTCTATTAGATTTTTTAACTAGTACAATGTTGGACAGCCAAGTGGTGTACTTGGCCTCCGAAATAAATTTGGCCTCGAGGAGGTCCTTTACAGCTTTTTCAGCAGCCTCCATTTTCTCCGGAGACTGCTTTCTCCTACGTTGTGCTACGACCTTGATGGCCGGGTCAATTGTCAGCTGGTGGCAGGCGACAGACGGATCCAGTCCGGGTATTTCGGCTGCGCTCCATGCGAATAGGTCGGCATTCTCATGGAGGCATGCTTTGAGCTGCTTCCTCGCGATGTCGGGCAAGTCTGCTCCAATCTTCACTCCCCGCTGAGGGTCGTCGCCGAACAGAACGATCTCGAAGTTGCCATCCGGGATCGAGCACATCGGATGGGAGTTGCTGCTGGACGGTGTGGATGGGTCGGCCGAAGCTGCTCGTTCCTCCTGCCGGTCTTCTTCTTGGAAGCGACTGTCAAGGTCGATAGAGTCAACCAGGGGAAGAGGCTTGGCTTCCTTGGAGCTGCTTGGCAATGCTAGCTTGCCCGATGCTCTTTGCTAGGACGCAATGGCGTTGAGCCCCTTTGTAGCTGCCTCGAAACACCTACGCGCAACTTCGATGTCGCCGTGGAGGGTGGCGACCATCCCCTTTGAAGTGTATTACTTTATCTTCAGGTGGACGGTTAAAGGCACCGCTACCAACTCGGTCAGAGTTGGCCTTCCGAATATGCACTGGTAAAGCGACGGGTAGTCGATCACCAGAAATTGTACCTTGACAGATCTGGCCGTCTCAGCTGATCCGAAGGTTACGATCAGTTCGACGTAGCCCCACGGCTTGGTCACTGATCCGTTGAACCCCTGTGAATCGGACCCTACATAGGGGGTAAGGTACGATTCGTCCAGCTGAAGCGTTGAGAACAGCTGGGAGTACATGATGTCGACCGAGCTGCCCTGGTCGACGAGTATTTTGCGAACGTCGAAGTTCGCCATTGGGGCTCTGACGAGCAAAGGTATGCTCGATTTCGGGGATCCGCCGAGGAGTTCTTCCCGGTAGAATGAGATGGGGACAGAGCCCTTCTGGGCCTGATCGAGCGTGGTCACTTTATTGGAGCTCGTGTTGATCAGATGCTCGAACTTGCGTTTTACGGAGCCCACAGTGACTTTGTTGAATCCCCTGCCAGAGATGACCATGGAGGAGGGAAAAGTCTCCCACGGGCTGTGGGCCGCGAAATAAGTAGGGGCGCTAAACCCGTCCGGGACGTAGAAGTCCTCCGGTCGCGATATGGACATAGCGACCTGTATGTTGGCATCTTCCGAGGAGGGAACTTCCTCTTCTATCTTCGCGAACTGTTTCAGGTGGTCGTCCCTGATAAGTATCTCAATGGCATCCTTCAGGTGGATGCAGTCCTCAGTAGTGTGGCCGTGACTCTTGTGGAAACGGCAGTATTTTGATTTGTCCAGGTTCGGTCTAGCCGGCAGTTATTTGGGGAAGCGGACCCCTGCCTGCTTGAACTCCGAATTGGCACATTCGGACAATATTTTCTCCCTGGAGACGGTTAGGAGGTGTAGTCATGGAAATGCCTGGAGGGTCCCTTGCCGTCGCGGGAGTCTCGTGGACGGTCCTCGTGCTTCCGTTTACCCCGACGAGATGTCGAGGCTTCTTCTCCTCTGGAGGCCCGAGCGTTCTCCTGATGGCGTGATGCTCGGAGGTTGCAGGCCGCAACCTTTTCTTCGTACTGAATGTGTGATTGGGCTTTGAAGAGGAGGGCGTCTAAGTTCCTCAGCAGTGTGAGGCCAATGGCTTTAGAAAACTCGTAGCCCGGGCGGACCCCTTGCTCGAGTAGAAACTTCTTCATTTTTTCCGTTGTAGGGACCTGTACTGCTTCCTTGTTGAACCTCTCGATGTACGCGCGTAGAGGCTCGTCTTTTCCTTGGATTATGGCCCCAAGGGAGGCCTCGGTCTTGGGGTGACAGCGAGATTCTGTGAAGTTCCGTGAGAACATCCTGCCCAGCTGTCTCCACGAGGTAATGGACTCCTCGGGCAGTTGCTTGTACCATGTCATCGCTCCCTTTCGGAGCGTGGTCGGGAACAGTCGGTATTTGATGGCGCCCCGTACGCCGCGGTAGTCTAACAGCGCATCGATGTTCTCGATGTGCTCGTAGGGGTCTGTGGTTCCGTCGTACGTGCCGAGTGACGGGGGTTTCTCCAAACGTTTTGGGAGACGGGTCGCCAGGATCTCCTGGGACAACGGGCCGCGAGGCTCGTCGTCGCTGCTAGAACTGGTGTATGATGGGGACCGAACGGGGTGTTCGCGGCGGCGGTTCCTCCGAGGAGAAGGGGAGCGGTTCCTTCGCGGAGAAGGTGAGCGGGCCGGTCCTTTAGACTTGACCGACAGAGATTTCTTGTTCCTTCGAGTCCTCCTGTGGTCGTGAGCGTGTTGGTCACGCGGGGAGATCTGGTCGCGCTTCCGGGCGCGAGGATCAGGCTCTTGGCGCAGTCTTCGGTCGATGTCTCTCCGGGGCTGCGGGCTCCTTGACCATTGCTGGTTCCTCCGCAGAGAAGGGGATCTTGGACGGTTGGACTCTTCTAGCGCCCCGATCCTCTCGTTTTGCTGCAGGATCAGAGTGTTGGTTTTGTTGATCGCCTCCAGGAGGGCTGCCACGGCCGGGTCAGTGTTGGGCGGAACAGGAACGTGCTGGACGTCAAGTGAAGGCTGATCGTTGCTGCGATCAGCAGGGGTAGGGGAAGGAGAAGCAGTGGCTCCGTCCCTGATGAAACGGGCATCTCGGAGGAGAGATGACTTGCCGTCAATGTCAGATTTGTTGACGGGGAGGATGGTGGCTTGGAGAGCATCCTTGGTGCGATCTTGGGAGGCCATGATCGTGATGATGTTTGAGAATTATTTTGATCTTCGGTTTCTGAGGAAAGAAAGATGAGGAGAACAATGATTCCCACAGATGGTGCCACTGATCGTGAAGGCTGGATCAGATCCTGTAGAATTGGGCCGCCAAGTGCGTCAGGGATGTTGGTCGTATGGAGAGGAGGGGGGTGTACCTGCAAGGTACTCCGACGCTCAAGTAAGAAAGGGTCAGAGAAAAGGGGCAAGTACAAAGTATGAGTTCTTAGGGTGAATATTGAATACCTGACCCTCTCAAGCGAGAGGGTTTATATAGAGCCCCCAGCGCGTGGCCAACGGTCCTATTTTCGGGGCGAAATAACCGTTTTCCCCAAAGAATAGGTAACCACCTGAACTAGCCGTTATGTCGGACAGGGTGCCCAAAACTAGCCGTTATGTCGGGCATATGCATGGTTTCGGGCACCTGCCCACAGCTGTTCGGGGAGTTATGAAGCCGTGCATAACGGGCAGTAATCCCGGGGGGGAATGTTGCATTCCTTGTCCGGTTGGAGGGGCAGAAAGGTAATTTTTGCCCCTCTGTGGATTGGACTTAGGCAATTTGGGCCGCTCTGGAGCAGAAGCGGATTGGGCCATGTCTAGCCGTTGGTCCAGTCCAGAACATTATGTATCCCATGTTGTTTTGGGGGACTTCAATTCTATTATGTATTCATATAATTTCAACGATGATTTTTATATGATAATGTCCTTTCAATTGTAGATTTGAAAATTTCTTAGTTCTTTTTCCAATGGAATAAAGAGAATAAATATTTTACGGTATTTTCGAGTGTCTATAATTGGGGATCAATACCCCTTATTTATAAGAATCTCATGCTCTTTTATAAAGAGTCATGTTTATTTATGTTTTGAATCTCATACCCTTTCATGAAGGGTCATGATTATTCAAATTTTCTTATTTCAATTATACCCATAACAAAAGAGAAATAAGATTTTTGGTATCGCACTACAACTTTTATTGCTTCTACCAACACTTTTCATGTAACATGTGTAAATTGTTTCGTAAAAAAGATCAGACAATGATTTTTGTCTTATGTCAAAACAATTCTTGCAACACCTCACAAATGTCTCCACAAATACTTTTCGGAATGATTTTCAAGAGTTATTATAATTTATTTTTGACAATAATTAATAAATATCCCCTTAAATGTTTATGGAAACAAGTTTAAGTTATTGTATTATCCCTAAGAAATATCTACATTTTTTAAATGTTACATAAAAATTTAACAACAAAAAAAATTAAATGGCAACTTTTTCTCTTAACATCATAATATTTACGGAAAACCCATTTAACAATAGTTGGGAAAGATATATAATCACGCGGGGCCAGACATTGTTATGTGGAGTGTGGTTGTATATATGATACTTGGAATCACGGTCCAATAACCGTTGTAATAAACTAGAAAGCACGTGCCCTATCACAAGGGTTTTCTAAAAGACTGTTGTGATAAAAATAATGGTCCTAGGTTGATTCCCAGCTGTGCCGTTTTGATATTTACTTTTTTCTGGACATCGCGCAACATATTATAATGGTTATGATATATAACCATTTTTACATTTTCTGCAGAATTAACAAATATTATCCTGCTTTTATAATTAATTCCATTTTTTAACCTGTATTATTGTTCATCATATCATAGCAGAAAATACAACTCACATTTATGATAAAGTTATCATAATAATATTAATTGTTTCATATTCATAATATCACATAATTGTATTATATTCAATTGTATTAGAACAAACATCCTACAATTTATCAGAACAAACAACCTACAGTTTACACATTACATAACATCACTTAATTGTAACCTGGTGTTTTAGTTTCTTGTCTCTTGGTGTCTTGTCTCTTGGTGTCTTGACTCTAAAGACCTATGATTTCAAATAATTATACTTGTTAGTAAAAATACTTAGAAACTATAACATACAATTAATATATTATGAATAAAGAATAAATTATGTACTCATTAATTTTCCCATATGCCTTCTTCATGATCGATTTGAATAGCATGCACGACATCTCCATCAACTTCATCATATGAGGTAGGAACTTGTGTTGTGTAAGAATGTGTGGATGGAATATCAAGACTTTCATCACTAGGAGGAATGTCTTTTCCTTGGAGAACGATTGACCATTTCCCCGATACGTCCGATGGGTCGGTAACATAGAAAACTTGTTTTGCTTGAGAAGACATGATGAATTGTTCAGTCATAAAAGATGCCTTGCCAAGGTCGACCCGGGTGAATCCTAAGTCATCAATGTGTACACCATTACTATTATTGGGAACCCACTTGAATTTAAATAAAGCCATTTTGAAAATAACATAATCAATCTCCTAAATCTCATCAATGACACCATAAAATGCAGTAGTTGCCAATACAGGATTCTTATCTTTCGAACTACAGAAATACATCGATTCGACTTCAACCATAACCTCACTATTTTGCATTGTACTACAATCATTAATCAACAATAACAACATACAACAACATTTATCAACAAGAACAAAATATTTGTCAATGTTTTCAGAACAAGAACAAAACATTGCTAAGTCACAAGAAGCTTTTTTCTTGTGACTTAGCAATGTTTTGTTCTTGTTCTAAAAACATTAATCAACAACAACAACATACACCAACATTTATCGACAACACAACAACATACAACAAAATAAATAAATAAAGGTTCAAGAACGTAAAATATAATAAACAAAAACAACAACAAATTATGAAGTTCTGAGAACATTAATCAACAACAACAACAACATACAACAACATACAATAACACAAGATATTATGTAATGTTTCAAGAATACACCTTTTTTTTAAATTAATCATAGATCTCGAACAAATTATGAAGTTCATCTAGTTTATGAAAATATGAAGAAGAAGTACAAGGTGAATAAAGTTTACACAATAGCTTCATACTTGTATTTTTCTTCATAGCTACACAAACCATATGTATCATAGCCAAAGTAGGCGCTTTGTTAAGGTGGTGAAGACGAATCTGAAAAAATGAGAACATTCACCAAATGAAAAAAATGAGAACCCACTTTTAACAAGAAACGTAAACGAAATCGAAGCATAAGTTTAATGAACGAACCTTAAGTTAGTGATTGGTGAAGACGAATCTGAAGACGTATCTGAAGGTTGAATTATGTTTAAAGAGTTACATGGATGTTAGGGTTATGTTATGAGAGAGAAAAGTGAAATATGTTAGGGTTTTCTTTTGAGAGAAACAGCTGTTATGTACTGAACGATAGATACTTTTGCTTATATACTAAAAAAATATCATTTTTCATCACGGTTAGAAAGAAAAACCGTGATGCAATTTTCAAAATTTACAACGGTTGTATTGTAAAACTATTGTTAAATAACTTTCAACTTTTTATTTATTTATAAACCGGTTATATTGAAGTACCATACTTCGAAGCTGAAGAATCAAATGAACGCAGAGGGTGAAGATTTGAGCTTTAAATGAATGGATACAAAGAGGGTGATGATTAAGCCACTGCTGTGGTCTCTGGCTCGCTTGTTAGCCTAGGGCGTCTTATGAAAGAAATATAGAATAAGTTTTGTTTTAATTTATCAGTAAACCCTTTAATCGCGGTTGGACAACCCAACCGTAGTGGAATTGTAAGTCCTCTAACAACGGTTGGTTTACTTCACTGTTGTAAAATCATTTACAATTTATTTTTTAAATAATGGACTTAAGTGACACACGCTTAATGTACTCTAAAAAATGAAAAAAAAATGTAGTTGTTGGGAAACGAAGCTTGCTACACATCATTTATTACTACGGTGTTTTAAGACAACCGTCATTAAATTACTGTTTATAAATCCAACTACTCACTGGGCGCAAAATTTTTAACCTATTACAACGGTGTATATGAATCCATTGTAAACCTGACATTTTTGTTTGCGCATTTTGTAGTAGTGAATTATTTAATCTTTTTTACAAAATTATATTATAAAATCACAATTTCAACTACCAATATATCTATCTAAGCATTCTTATTGCGATAATGCATCAAATAAATGATTGTTCTATCACTTACATTAAAGTAATGTAGATACATAGATTCGTTTAACCATTCATTTATTACACTTTCTTCCATTCAAGAAGTGTTCAACACATCTCCCACACCAAATTAAATCTTTAATGGTAAAGGCCTTTATGAATATGGATCGTAAAATGTAATAGAAGGTTCATATTGTGAATTCTAAAACTTCCATTTTGAGTCATAATCTATAATAAGAGAAATTTGGATTACTAAGCTAAAAAATTTACGATTATATCCTAAAAATCGCTATCAAGGCAGTGAACCTAACAACATGAAATTTTAAAAATGAGATGAAAACAACATTAACATACAATTTAGAGAGAGAGAGAGAGAGAGAGAGAGTACGCCGACTATATAGTTGCTTGGCTATCGTCTTCGCTAAGCCTACTTTACTCAAAATCATCATTAATCTTCCAGCTCCAACAATGCTGCTCCAAAGTCTTCATTTTCCCATGATCACTACAAAAAATTTGTCGTATACAACCAGAGGGATTTAACAACATCTAAAAAATTCATGAAATAGGAGGAGATAAACCTAAAGATTTCTAACAGTGTTGGTATAGAGTTCTTTTTACTAAATTAAAATAAAATAATGACATTTAAAAATGTAATATTAAATAATTTAGGATTGTTTTTCTTAGGAGTATCGTTTCACATTTACTAACATTCCACTATAACAAAGAAACTTTATCCAGTCTCGTGAACCTTAAACAAACGAAAGGGGAAATCTCAACACACACAAAATTTCATAACCCCAATTAGAAATTCTTTGAAGTCGTGTTTGCATTTACTTATGTGCTACTTTCGTTCGTGTGTGAATCTACATTGTTGCAGGTATATTCTTTTAACCCTAATCAAAAATCCCCTGTCATTGTCAATGAGACTGATTTTCATCGGTGAAACATATGTGATCGTACCTGGATCAGAAAGGAACCAGTGGCCAGCAACGTCGTGAGATCAGCAACTCCAGTGGTGATGAAACGGGGGGGGGGGGGAGGGGGTGGTGTACCTGCAAGGTACTCCAAGGTCAACATGGCACCTGCAAGAAAACAAAGAGAGCAGACATCAATAAACCTACATTAGAAACGACAACGGACCCCGAGTCAAGGGTGTGCCCACTACCTAAGAACCGAAGAGCCTCGTCCTCGGTATCGCACTCGAGGAGAGCCTTTGTGTTTATGAGCCGAGCTTTGGTGAGGGCCTCTCCGTGGGTGTTGGCTATGAAGTTTCCATCCGGGGTCACCAACTTCGCTTTGCCAAACCCTTGGACGAACTTCACTATCTTCTCATAGGCCTGCTGATCCTCCTCGCCCAAGGCACTCAGACTGTCGATGTAGCTCTCAGTACTCAGCTTGAAGTGCTCCTCTGTCCATTCCAGGGGACACTTCGAGTTGAGGACCTCCTTCTGTCGGCCACCTTCTAGCTTTACTATCATACGATTATACAAAGTGTAAGTGGCTGCCCGAGTGAGAGGGTTGACAACATACCATCAACCTTTGAAATTTCGGACAGAGTCCATATACGCCTGAAACAGGCTCCTCGGCTGCTTAAATGTCACCTAACTGTGACGACCCTCCACTGTTTGTCGTTGTAGGTGAAAGATCCGGGCAAAGAGGGGGACGGTGGCCTCGACGTCAAGGTATTTACAAACGAGTTTGTAGGCCTGCACAAAGGCAAGGGCATTTGGATGGAGTTGGGAAGGCGCCGGGTTCAACCAAGAAAACACCCCCATTTGGAAATCACTGAAGGGCATATGTATGCTCGCCACCTGAAACGCAAACCCATACATGGGGAATCGTGTCCGCCTGAACGTCGAGCATATTCGGTGATGCTCTAGTGGCCTGTTCGCCCGCCAACTCAGCGGGGAACCTTGGAAGACATCCTCGATAGTGGCGAAGGCACCGGGACCACCGGGGACAAATAGCGATGGGAAGCTGAGACACTCGTCCCCAACCCAGTCCTCGGGCGGTCGGGCACCACTCTCCAGCACCACAGGGGAGTCGGTCTCATCGTCCGTTTTAATATTCCCTTCAATCCACTCGGCATCCATTTTTACCTGAAAAGCAGAGGAAACCGGTGAATTCGATATCCTAGATCAAATTCATCATTCCACTGTTGATTAAGAGAAATGCCGAGAGTGGGATGTGGGGAATTACTCAGTGGAGCAACCATCCGACCACGATGATCGGGGATACGCGCATGTTTGTTCGGTATCCCTGTCATATGTCCCCGAGGTATTCATTCTGCGTCCTCGGGAACTTCATCAGGTCCCCGAGATATTCATCCCGGCTCCCCGCGGCATTCACCTAAAACCTAAGAAAGCTCCGCCGTTTTCTCCGGAAACTCCGTGGCCTGCCCGGGAACTTCATCAGTTCACCGGAGTAACCACCGTAGAAAACGTAAAATGGAAAGAAAGGGGTAGAAACTTACTTGAGACAGCGGTTGCGAAGTTCCGGTACGGCGGCGTGCAGCGGTGAGACGGTGGCAGAAGCTAGGAGAAGAAGAAAGAAACTCGGAGCGAAAAAGAGGGGAACGTGCAAATTGCACGAACTGGCTCCTATTTATAAGGCCCTCACAGGACTCGAGGAGTCCCTAGGCACTTGAGCACCCTAGCCCTAACCTTAGCCGCCCTATGTAATAATGGCGAAGTGTCATGTGGCACACGGATTCCCGCGTATGTCCTTTCACTTCCCTTGGTGTTCGAGTCCACGTCTTCTCATTTCCCCACTTCGTCGCCCAACAACGACATAGGAAACTCCGGCTGACTTCCATCCCCGACATTTTTACTAGTTCGTTATTACGGGGACACTGCCCCGTTTGACGAGTCTCCCCTACAAGGTATGACCCGTGGGCATCAGGCGACCACCTCCGACCTGGTGGTTCGAGCACTCTTACTATGTCCTCGACTTCTAGTCCTGTTCTGGACTGGGGCGGCACCTGCCCATCCGTTGGGCAGGCCCAACCCAATACTGGTGTGGCCCAATAAGACCCAATTTTACTCAGTGCCGAGCACACTCAAACCTCCTCTTCGTCGAGCACATGCTAGCACGCTATGTCGAGCAGAGGCTTCTTGCATCGAGGAGGGGACGCTCCTTTCCCCATGATCTCCAAGTGCTCCTCCTCGTGAGGACACGTCACAACGTAACCTCCCACCTCTGAAAGAATCGGTCTGCCCTTCTTTCGGAGATCTCGGGACCGTTACCCTAGGGTGAAGACCACATGCTGGTCTTCCTTACACCACGTAAGCCCTGGCAGTCACCTGGATTGGGCCTTGCAAACCAGCCCAGTGCAGGCGACCATTGGCCCCGCGCTGGAGGCAGCCTATAAATACCCTCTCGATTGAGAGGTTCAGGTTACACAATATTCTCTAACTGACACTTTGCTTTTCTGTACTTGCTTACTCCCGTTTCCCGACTTTGGCATCGGAATACCTTGCAGGTACACCCCCCTCCGCCGTTTCATCACCACCAGAGTTGTTGATCTCACGGCGTTGCTGGCCACTGGTTCTTTTCTGATCCAGGTATGATCAAGTTTCAAATTAGTTGAGGCTGAAATGAAGAAGATGAGCAAGGAGCTTGCGGAGTGCAAGAAACTGAACGAGGCCTAGGTCGAACTTCAGAAGCAGCTGGAAGGGAAATTGGAGAAAGCCGCCGAGGAGAGGAAAAACCGTCTGGCTAGAATCGCCAAGCTGGAGAAGGCTGTCCGACCTGCTGAGGAGGAAACTGAGGATGAAAAGCTATTGGCCTCTCAAGTCGAGTTAATTTCAAGGCTCAGGTTGACCGATCAGGATGTCCTTCAATCCGTCGAGTTGGGCTTTAAAAAAGCCTTGAAGCAACTCCAAGTGTTGAACCCTGACCTCGTCACTGAAGGGACTGGTCCTTATCACGAGGTCGTTGAAGGTCAGTTTGTTCCCCCGACGTCCGAGGATGATGATGACGAGAATGCGGAGGAAGGACAACCCGGGGGCGACGTGGCTGCTTATTTTTTCTTTGTTTAGCTGGTTTAGCCTGCGTGCCAACTTTATTTTGACTTTGTTTGGTTCGGCCTGCGCGCAGTGATTTTTGTGATTTCCCGGCCTGCGTGCCAGGGCCTTTACGATATTTTTGTATGTATAATCTACACAATAGGCTTCTGCCAGGTTTAATGCTTTGCTTTTTGTTTATCTGTGTGTGTAATGCTTGTATACTTTGATGGTATATTTATTGTTTTTTGTCTAAGTGATTTGGGGGTTTGCTTGACTTTGTTGATCCTCGACAGTGTAGGGAACTGGTCGAATGGTCGGAGCTGTATTCCGACCTTTGACGAGGCTAAGAGCTCGATCGTGGTCTTAGCTTTGTGGCGTGAACTTCCCATTGCGAGCTGGGTGTTCTTCCTGATTGGTACGACGACAACGGAGCTTGGTCGAGGTATCCTCATCGGATCAAAGGTCTTCGCGCAAACACAACGCAGCCCTTGACCTTCTTGTCTCGTGGAAGAGAGTCGCGCTTGTACCTTAGTGCGTCCCTGTGGTCGCGACGTAGCTGGGTCGCGGGCAGTATCTAACTATAATACTGTTTAAGCTTCTCAGCATTCCATGGTCGAGCAAGTTCCTCCCCGTGTAGATTTTCGAGGTAGTAGGCTCCTGTCCCCATTTTCGTGCGGACGCGGTAAGGGCCCTCCTAGTTCGCGGCGAGCTTGCCTTCCCGTGAATCTTTCTGGTTTCTTCGTAGGACGAGGGTGCCTACCTAAAAATCACGTTTATTAACTTTGTTGTTATAACGTAGAGTTATCTTTGGTTTGAGTGAGGCTTCAAGGAGGGACGCGCCCAATCTTATCTCTTTGACAAAGTCGAGCTCCTCCCTGAGGGCCTCATCGTTCGTCTCCTCGTCGAGGGGAGACTCCGTTCTTTTTGAGGGTTCGCTTATTTCCACGGGGATCACTGCCTCTGTTCCGTAAGTCAAGTAGAAGGGGGTCTCCCCGATAGTGGAGTGCGGGGTTGTTCTGTAGGCCAAGAGGATGTTGTGCAGCTCCTCGACCTACCTTATCTTGGCATCGCCTAGTCGCTGTTTCAGTTCTTGCAGGATGACTCTGTTCGCCGCTTCGGCTTGCCCGTTCGTTTGGGGGTGCTCGACCGACGTGATGTGTTGCTTCGTGCCCAGCTTGGTGACGAAGTCTTGGAAGTTCTTGTCGGTGAACTGTGTCCCATTGTCGGTGACAATCGCTTGGGACACGTCGAACTGGGCGAGTATGTTCCTCTTGTAGAAACCTAGTATGTTGTGAGCTGTGATTTTGTCCAGGGCTTCCGCCTCGATCCACTTTGTGAAATAATCCACGCCGACGATCAGGTACTTGTTTTGGTATGACCCCACGACGAAGGGCCCGAGGATATCCATCCCCCACCACGCAAACGGCCACCAGAAAGACAGTGTTTTGAGCTCACTGGCCGGGGCCAGGTGCATGTCCCTGTGTCGTTGGCATCTGTCGCACCTCTTGACGTGCTCCTTGGCGTCCTGTTGCATGGTGGGCCAGTAGTATCCTTCTCGTAATGCCTTGCGGGCTAATGACCGTTCGCTGAGGTGTTGTGCATTGATCCCCTCGTGGATTTCCTGGAGTATGCCGGGGACCTTGGACTCTTCGACGCATCTGAGAAGGGGGATCGAGAAGGCACGTCGGTACAATTTGTCTTCGACAATTGTATAAGAGCATGCTCGTCGCTTAACCACTCCGGCCTCCTTGGGATTATCGGGCAGCTTTCCAGTGGTGAGATACTCGTATACCGGCGTCATCCAGTAGTTGCTGTCCCCGATGGCGTTCACGTCGGTCGCGGGGACAGGTTTATCGATGCTTGGGCGCGAAAGCACTTCTTGTATGACAGATTTGCTCCCGCCCTTCTTCTTTGTGCTCGCTAGTTTCGATAAGACATCTGCTCAAGTATTGTACTCCCTTGGGATGTGGGTTACTTCTGTTGAGGTGAAGTTTTTCATCTTTTCCTTCACCAGGGTCAAGTACTCGATGAGGCTGTCTCTCTTGGCTTGGTACTCTCCTCGAACTTGGGAAGCCACGAGTTGGGAGTCGGTGAAGATTTTGACTTCTTTGGCGCCGAGGTCCTCAGCCAACCATAGCTTGGCGAGAAAAGCCTCGTATTTAGCCTGGTTGTTTGACGTTGGAAAGGACAATGTGAGGGAGACCTCAATCAGGATGCCTTCCTCGTTTTCAATGATGATGCCCGCTCCGCTACCCTTCGAGCTGGATGCCCCGTTGATATAGATCGTCCACTTTTTGGACCCGTTGGTCGAAGGTTCCAGGAGGGTCATTTCTGCCACGAAGTCGGCCAGCACCTAAGACTTCAGGGCTTTTCTCCCCTCATATTGAATGTCGAACTTGGCAAGTTCGAGCGACCATCTGAGCATCCTCTCTGCCATGTCTGGTCGGCCAAGGAGTTGTCTTACGGGTTGCTCGGTTATTCCCACGACTGTGTGGGCCAAAAAGAAGTGTCGCAGCCTTCTGGCCGCGGTGACGAGGGCCAGGGCGACTTTCTCGATTTGTTGATACCTGAGCTCGGGACCTTGGAGGGCCTTGCTGGTGAAGTAAATCGGCTTCTGCCCGTCGGGGGTTTCCCGGATAAGGACTGCGTTGACTGCTTTGTTTGTGATGGCAAGGTACAAGAACAACTTCTCCCCGTTCTCTGGTCCGGAGAGAACCGGGGGTTGTGAAAGGACTTGTTTGAGGTGGAGGAGCGCTTGTTCGCATTCCTCGGTGTAGCACCCCAAAATTTGCCCTACCTTTTTCTGGCTTATGTTTCTTTCTCATTTGCATTTTCGTTAAGTCATAGCTCATAGTCATATCATTGCATTGGTTTTTTGAGACAGGGGATCAAAGGATTTTCTTGGCCTTATTCATAAGGGATTCAGTCGGTTTCTATTCCCGGTTATGTTGGAGCAAGAGGTTGAATTCTCCTCGTTGTAATCTTCCTGATCTGAGGTTTTCCTAGTCACTTTGGATCTGAAGTTGGATGTGGATTGAATGTAATCATGTGACTTACTTGGAATTCGAGACACAACTCCTTTTTTCTAACCCATAACCATTTTGATTTTTCGTTTTAAATCACTTTCTAACCCATATTCATTTAATACCATTTTTCATTGATTCCAAAGGCAATATCCAATATCCATTTTAGTCCATTTCCTTAAATAAAACCAATTATCCATTTCCATTCTCGTTATCCACTTTCAATCTCCAAATCCATCTTGTGTATCCATTTTCTTTCTGTCTAAACATATCCATTTTTAACCATTTTCTTGTCCATATCCAAAACTATATTTTCATACATTTCTTAACCCACATTTTCATTTCAAACCATTTTTCCTACATTTCAAATCCATTTCAATTTTATCTCACTATTCCAATATCCAATAACCAAAAATCAATATCCATTAATCCATTTCAAATCCAGTTCTAAAAATCCATTCTTTCTTGATTCGTTTTTATTTCACATTCCAATTCCAATCCCAAAACCATTATATATCCACATCCAAGTTTCTATTTTATAACCAAGATGTACATTCCAAAAAAAAATAAACTTTTAAACCATTTTCATTTTAAATCCATTTTTCCAAATTCCATCTCCCAAAAGCCACTTGTTATGATCAAACACCATTAATTAATTGTTTTCGATACAAACATTAGGGTGAAAAAGAACCTTTGAAAATGGAAAAGTGGTTTATGGCGAAATGAATAAGGAGAAGCTAGCAGTCGGATAACTGATAGCATCTGGTATGAGTTTAGGTGCTTATCACGTGCTTAATGCATGTTTCACATATATCAAGCTTTTGGAATATGCAGATGACTCAGTTAGATTGAGCCTTTCCTTAGTCGTTCAAAAGCATTTCACAAACTGAAAAAAAACCATACAACCAGCTGATTTATTATAACAGAAAATTCAGTTCAATTCCAAGGAAAAAAAAATGGCTCATAACAGATTACAAAAAGGCTAACCGAGTTCATAACAGAAATCAATAACAGTTACAAACTAACCACAACTTCTCTAACAAGTCTCTAACTGAATCCTAACCTCTAACCAATTCTAACAGAATTGTAACTGAATTGCACCTGTAAATACCAATTTACCCTCACTGAGTTCTATATAAAACCGGCACCACCTTCATTCTTAGTCTCTCTCGGATGGATTCTGCAACTTTTTCACTTTTCATTCTTCTTGATTCTCTTCCAATCTCCATCATCATCTTCAATATTCTTCTCACAAATCCCTTGCATACTCATCATCACCAAAACCTGCAAATTGATTCACCAACAGTTCCTAACCGAATTTGTTAAACAATCTTCTCAGCTTCATCTTCAACTTTCGAATACAACCTCACTTTGATCCTTCAATCTTCAACCAAATCTCACAAACCTTCATCAATTCAACCTGCAGAAATCAACAATTCATGACATTCAACGGCTTTCAACACAGAGCAGAAAAGGATCGAGAAATTGAGAAAAAGAACTTGCAACAACAACTGAAGTTACGCACGTGGTAGAAGAGGAAAACGGAGTAAATCAAGAGCGAGAAAGTGAAATACATAAACCTGAAATCATGGATCGAAGAGCCATCGGAGCGACTCCGATAGGTATTCCGAATCCCTCTCTCTCTACTGTTGCTCTTGAATTCGTTGCGGATATTGTTGTGCTTTTCTTCTTTCTGCATTTCTGTTTGAGTTTCGATTGAGCGATTGCGAGTATTGAGCGATTAGAGAGATGATGTGAGAGTGTCGCCGGCGAGAGGAGAATCGCGTTGGTGTTTGAGAGACGATGACTGACGGTGATGGACGGCGCGAAGAACTTCGTTGACGGTGCGATTGAGAAGGTGTCCACGGCGGCACCACTGACGGAAAACTCGTTGAGGCCGTTGGAGGAGTTTTTGGTGTGAACAGAGAGATGGAGAGTTGAGAACGGCGAGGTTGTAGGAGGTCGTTTTGGACAAGTGTTTTACGGTGGGGATCCGAAGGTAGAGACGCGAAGGAGATGTTGAAGTGTTGGTGAGTTTGACGGTGACGACGGAGGACTGAGAAACGACGATGGTCAAAGAGAAGGGAGAGTTTGAGTTGAGACAGATGACGATAATGGTGGAGGCGGCGGTCGGTGTGGAGAAGAAGGAAGAAGGAGTTGAGTGAGAGACTGAGAATTGCGAATGGAGGACTTAGGGTTTTGTTAAAGGAGAGTTATCTAGTTCAATACCAGACCGGATTGCAAACTAGGCCCATTGGTTTTATTTTCGCACCCCTAAATGCTTGCTGCACCCCCAGCTTCACAATACAATAACTTGTTTTTTTCCTCATTGAATACTACCTGTACCCCTTTTTTCTTTTGGCTGAAAATATTTTGGGTTGGGTATCTAAAGCCCACACGCCGTTTCATTTCCATACCTCCAAGTTCTGAATACACCCCTGGCTGCTAAGAGCTTCTTGGGCCTATCTTCCAAAGCCCAACGCCTGGGCTACTTTCCACACACTATTTTCTGATTGCCCTTTTTTTTAAATTGTTTAGTTTAGATTTTGGTTTTAACTATAATTAGTTTTATTAAATGGTTTTAGTTAATTGGTTTAGGATTTAGATTAGATTTAATTTTTGGGATCAAATTAGAAGTTAGTTTTTAATTTTAGTTTTAATTCTAGAATTAATTCTAGAATTAGTTTTCTTTAGATTTAATTTTAGAATTAGTTTAGATTTTAGATTGAATTAACTTTAGGTCTAATTTTAGAATTAGGTTTTTAGGAATTAACGTGAATAAGCAATAGAGTTAGATATTAATTTTAGGATTAATCCTAGTATTAATTTTAGACTAACTTTTATTTAGAATTTGATTTTGCTTAGTTAGCATTTTAATTTTTGTGGATATTCTTGATTGATTTTAAATCTTCATTTTTATATTCATTTCGATTAATTTCTGATTAATACTTGAGTTGTCTCTTTTACTTGTCTTTCTCTTTTGTGAATAGCATGATATAATGCTTTGTGTAGAATTTTCTCGCACCCCTTGGGATCCTAGCTCAACTTTAATCTTTGATTAAAGTGAGGTAGGATATGCATTAGGTAGTGCTATCCCCTCTTTCCTTTTAGTTTAGGTTTCTCATACCACACTAAACTTTAGGATCACTCCCTTAACTAATCAATTAGGATTGAGTCTTAGTTCACATAGATTTTTACCTTTTCCTCTCTTGAGTCTTTCATCTTCTCATCTTAAAGAAAATTCAAAATATCTAATAAAGGTAGACACTTATTGCATTTAGGCCTTTCATATAAAGAAAAGATGATAAGGGGTCTTCTCTTATAATCTTAGAATGTGTAGCATATAGCCCATCTTGGGTCAATGTGTTAGACATTTGATCTTGTATGATGGACTTAAATGCAATACTTGTTGAAGGTACAAATAATAAAAAACACTTCTTCATTTCTTAATCAACAAAAACACTTAATAAACACAAGTATGCTTGTGTGTTTGAACCTTGACAATTGGAACTAAGTGTGGGGGTCTTCTTCACCCTTAGTGTGATTTCTTACTCATTCCATCTTGGAATGTGAGAATGTACACATTCCAATGACTAAGATTCAGATACACTATCATATGCAAACAAATGAAAAAACTCTTAAAAGACAAAAACAAACAATAACGTCTTTCCTTCGGGAATTCTTTTCTCACCTCACTCACTCTCAACGTACGAACGTGCTTCTACTCGTTCTCTTGCAAGATGGTAACGCACTCGGACCAGCGAGCCTGCAACACCTGAGCTAGAACGTAAGCCGTTCTCTAAAAAACACAAACAACTTTCCCTTAGGTGAGGGGAACTACGTCGCTCTGATTCTCATGCTCCTGATGAGATACGTAGGCAGTGGGGTAGGGCCCATGCGAGCACTTCTTTTATTTTCCCTACATTTGTTTCTCTTTCTCTTTCCATTCCTTTTCTAGTTCCTCTTCCAGTATTCTTTTCTATCACCCTTTGATCGTAACAAGCAAGCGTGGATCCCATCGGGTACGATGGACGCGAGGGGGTGCTAATACCTTCCTCTCGCGTAACTGACTCCCGAACCCAGTTCTCTTGGTCGCAAGACCATGTTCTTTCCTTCCTTCAGGTTTATGCGGTGTTTCCTTTCCCTCTCATGGGATAAATACACATTGCTGGCGACTCTGTTTCGGTGCCACTTTCGCGTTTGTACTTGGATGAAAATCCCGGGAGCGACAGCTGGCGACTCTGCTGGGGACAGGTTGACCTATTGCTGGTCCATCCTAAGCGAGTCAATCCTAGCGCTTATTTGCTTTTCTTTCATTGGGTGTTTACTGTTATCTTGTATTTGCTGTTTACTGTATTTTATTACTTGTACCATATTTACAGCATTGTAGCATTTACATTTCATATATTATATTGTGTTGCACTGTGCTGTCTGTTTGGCGGGATTGGGATTTCTGAGAGATAAGCCCATTACACAGGCTTGAGTATACACTTAGGATTAGAGTGGAGAGTAGTGGGACCTACGTGCCGTCTGGAGTACGTTGGGTATTCACGAAATTCACAGCCAGACGAGGCTATCTTGGGACATGTTCTGACGTGCGTATCTTGCGCATTTCAGGATGTCGATCTAGAGAGCTGTCAACTCTGGTGACCATTCCCGAGGACTCAGTTGTGGCACTCCTCCCGAGATGTGACAGTGGCAGACCACATTCTGTGGCAAACCCATTGCACATTCTCGATCCGAGGACCCAATGTCAGGAACTCGCTATAGGTTATCCTTTTTGAAAGAGAATCAGTGGAGGCACTCCTCGATTAGCGATAGTACTGTACCCCGAAGGATGAATGTACTATTGCTTCTCGACCTCAGTGCCAGAAGCTGAGGACCTTTCATTTTGGTGAATCAGTTGAGGCCTCCTCGATTGATGATGATGCCAAACCAGAAATGGTGAACGTATCATCATTTCTCGACCTGAGAGCCCGGGATACTGAGGATCTTAGTACCCACATGTGAGAATGGGCGGGTGTTTACAGGTATGCAGGTAACCTTGACCTTCTACCTACCCGGTACTTTGGTTTTCTTATCAGTATCAGCCTGGTGTTATGGTATTATGATTATTCGGATATTCCGGTGTTCCGATATTCTCTTCAGAGCAGACCTATGAGCTTATTCAGTCATCGGCACAACACTTATCCAAAGCTTTGTGGATACCTTGATCCCGTGTCTTTACATTTGCATTGCATGACATTTTGCATTCTCATACTCATATGCATAACAGGTATTCTCAGAAGGGGGTTCTTATTCTGACTTGGTATTGTCTCCAGAACTGCAAACCTGACTTCTCACCACTGCGCAACTTGAAGCAATCAGAGAAGGATCATGGATCAGATGCGAGCAGAGTTGTCGGAATTCCAGACTCGTATGGCTCAGTGCTTTGAGATGCTGCAGGGCATGGCTCAACAACAAGAGGAATTAGGGGCAGTTATTCAAAGGACTGCTGTTGTTATCCCAGGGACTGGTAATGGGAATATTGTTGGTAATACTCCAGGCGGAGTTGTGAATCCTCCGCGTGTTGATCTTCCTCCACCCTCTCCTATGAGTCAATCCAGAGGAAGTGCTGCTAGGATTCATGTTCCTCGTCAGAAAGTGGATAATCAGGAAGAATATTTTTATGATGCTGAGATGAATTTTCCTACTGAGGTGGACAAGAAGTTCCGTATGCTCGAAGAGAGAGTGAATGCTTTAAAGGGCCAGAATGATTTGGGTATGGACATGTATGACTTAGGGTTGGTCCCAGGTGTGAAGGTTCCTCCGAAGTTCAAGGCGCCTACTTTCGAGAAGTACAATGGATCCACATGCCCTAAGCTTCACATCATGGCATATTCCAGCAAAATGTCTGCCTATACTGATGATGAGAAGCTGCTGATGCATTTCTTTCAAGACAGCTTAACTGGGGCATCTTTAGACTGGTATATGAGCTTGGAGAGAACGCATATTAAAAGCTGGAGAGATTTGGCAGAAGCTTTCATCAAGCACTACCAATTCAACACGGACATGGCACCCAGTAGAATGCAATTGCAAAGTCTTTCTCAGAGAGAAAACGAAAGCTTCAAAGAATACGCCCAGAGGTGGCGTGAATTGGCTTCCCAAGTTCAACCTCCGATGTTGGAAAGAGAGCTTGTTGATATGTTCATGGATACGCTTCAGGGGCATTATTATGAGAAATTGGTTGGATGTGTGTCATCTGGATTTTCAGGTCTTGTATTGGCAGGAGAAAGAGTCGAAAATGGCATCAAAACGGGAAAGATTCGAATTGCTGCTGAAGATGCAAAGAAACCTTATGCTGGGTCCTCCAAGGGAAAGGAAGGAGAAACTAGTGCTGTGTATATTCCTCCTGTTGTTCAACAGCCTGTTCAGTATCAGCGACCTTATGCTCCTCAGCAACAGAGACAACAAAGATCACGAAGGCCTGCGAGAAGGTTCGATCCACTCCCTATTCCTCACAGTGATGTTCTTGCACGTCTACTTGAGAGTTCTCTGGTTGAACTAAGGGATGCCAAGCCCGTCCCTGACCCCATTCCTCCTGATTATGATTTGGATGCTAGATGCGAGTATCACTCAGACACACCGGGTCATTCCATTGAAAATTGCAACGTGTTCAAGCACAAGGTGCAAGACCTGGTGGACTCAGAGATCATTGCATTCACTGAAGATGATATGTACATCAATTGAAGCCTCCTGTCTCAAGTGAGCGCTCAGTTTGCAAGGACGTCCAGACAGAATCAAGCCTCCTCAGTGATGGCAATCTTCAGCTTCTTTACTGCACTTTCATTTGTAGTTTTTCATTTCTTGTTAAAGCATTGTATGCCTAAAAAACTTGTTTGTATTCTGAATGATGTTTTAATGCAATGAATATGTTTTTCTTGAAGTATTTCATTTTATTCATTCATATAATTTTTCTGCGCATTGCAATACCAATTTTCTTGCCTAAACTCTTGGAGGGAGGATGATGAGGCAAAAGCGCAAAATCTTTGGTTGTGTGCTTTTGGATAAAACCCTGTTGAGGATGTACAGGCATTGCTTCAAATCCCCAAACACTGGAGATATAAGGGAGATAGACCCTCGTTAACCCCTTTGAGCCTTGAAGTAGGAGTTTCTTTCCATTCGAAAAAACCCTCACATTTAATCAGGGGCAGGGTAGTCGTCAGTAATTTGACCAAGCGTTCAAATTTCGAAAGGAGTGAGCATCTGAGGATCTATTACCTTTCTTCCCTCACACATTAGGACGTCAAGAGATGTGAAACCACAATGGTTATCCATCAGTGATCAAGGAGTGAGGTAGTCACAACCCTTTCAAACAAGTCAAGACAAACCGGTGTCGCGCGATTTGGTTAAAAAAAAAGAGAGAATAAAAAAAAGGAAAAAAGAAAGCCCGCTAAGTCAAGACTTGAAAACAAGCTACTTAGGCAAAAGTTAGGGCATCCCGCTGGACTTCAAGATTGAAAGATTCAAAAGAGAATCGGTCCAGGCAAAATCAGGGAAATAAAAAAAATACGAAAAATGAAAAAGAAATGATCAAGAGAAAATCCTCGATAAGGAACAAGTCGTGTGACCGAAACACTGAAGACAAAAGGGGTGACTTTCACTTCAAAGACTTCATGGGTTTCTTAACCGTCAATCCTCAAAAAAAAAAAACAAAAAAAAATTCCTTTTGAGAGATGAGCGCTTGTGCCAAATTAATTGGACATAGGACTAGAGAGCATCAAGGAGAATGGGTGGGTACAAACAAATTTTGAGCCATAAATCCTTTTTTCTAAAACCGTGAACCAGGCCACATTACAACCCTCAAAAGTCCTAATTGAAACAGGGTTTATGCTGAAGGCGTACTTCAACGAGATAGCGTTCCTGACTCCCATGAGTTATGCTAATAAGATTTTTGTTGGTATTGCATGTGCGTATTGTTTTCCATTCAAAAATCAATGACGTAACTAGTGATTCGTTCACAGGGTTTTGCGACATATTTTCAATAAACTTCAAGGTTAACATGTTTGTCGCATTAGAATTATCATTCTCATAATAAACTTGTTTTGCTTGCATACATGTGTCTAAGCATCAATGAAGCTTACACAGTGAATGCTAGTCGAGAAGCTTGATCCTGCCAAGTCGGGATGCTTGAAAAGTCTGAAGGACGGTCATATCAAGGGGCATGTTGCCAAGAGACTCAGTGTCGTGGGCTTTCCCCAGTAAGTCGTGATGAGATGTAGCCAATCTGGGGCAGTCACGTCGAGAAATCTCTCTAAAGTTCAGTTATTTTGGGGCATTCATTCAGATCAGGGGCAAAGTCACTTCAAAGCTCATGTCGAGGCAAGCCACCTCCGGAGCATGAGAAGTTATCCTCTCCAGAAGACGGTTAATCAGAGGTACCTCTTCAAGGTTTAAAGTACTGAGGTAGAATATTTCAAATCATTACAAGTCCTCTCGGGGCAAATTCCTTCACAGATCATACAGTCTGGGGCAGTTACGTCGAGATCCGATGAATCTCTCCAAGAGTTTGAAGACCCTGGGGCAGTGTGAACGCCCAGTCTTTTGTAAAATCCTCTTGAGATGATTTCTTTCATTAGACCGTGTGGTCTGGGGCAAGTCATAAAGGAACCGTCGTTCACTCTTGACAATCAGTATGCAGTTGGTCGGTAGAAACTTGAAGTACTAAGTCTCTTCCCCAGCAAAGAGCCAGAAGGTATCTTTTCCAGCAAGGCGTTGGAATTGATATTCTTCCCCAAGCGGAGAATCGTTCTCACATTGAAAAGGGGTTCTTTGTGAAGCTTCCTTACCCCCAGCAGCGTAGGTGGATTCCTCATTCTCAGCAGGGTAAGATGACAGAATATTTTCGAGCTGTTTGAAGATGGTGAGAAGTCAGAGTACCCTCCTCCTCAACAGTCAGATTCGGTTTTTCTCCACGAGTCAAAGTCCAATGGTTATTGGCATTCTCAGCAGTTCAAAGTCCAATCTTCATTGGCATCTCCCCAACAAAGTTCGCAATGCAGCTTGCAGTTCCTCGACAGGGTTGGCATCACCAGTGATTATTGGTATTACGGTTGGTTATTTCCCCACAGGAGGTTAGATATTGGTGATCCCTTCCTCAGTGAAGTTTGCTTGTTCTGTTTTGCGCATTCCTCGGTGGAGTGTTCTCTCATTCTTGCATATAGTAATCATCATCGCATTGCATCCTCAAAACGCGTAGCATTTCCATTTCATGTGGAGCATTACGCCATAGAAAGAAAATTCAAACATGCATCGAAGCATAAGCCAGATTTGGTACCTTGTGCGAAAGCCCATATCAACCCTTAATTAGAGCAGTGAGCCTCAACCTCAGAGTTGACGCTTATTATCCCCAACCTCCGAGTTGACGTCTATTTTTCCCAACCTCAGAGTTGACGCCTGTTTTGTCCAACCTCAGAGTTGATGCCCTTTATACCAACTTCAAAGTTGTCGTGTACCTTTTCTTGACCTCAGAGTCGATGAATATCCTTTTCTTCCCCAACTTCAAAGTTGTTGTATATCTTTTCTCAACCTCAGAGTTGATGAATATCCTTTTCTTTCCCAACTTCAAAGTTGTTGTATATCTTTTCTCGACCTCAGAGTTGATGAAAATGCTTTTCTTCCCCAACCTCAGAGTTGAAGTCAATGGTTTTATCTTCGGTTTCAAAATCGATGTATACCCTTTTACCAATCTCAGAATTGACGCTTCCCTTCCCCAACTTCAAAGTTGTTGTATACCTTTTCTCGACCTCAGAGTTGATGAAAATGCTTTTCTTCCCCAACCTCAGAGTTGAAGTCAATGGTTTTATCTTCGGTTTCAAAATCGATGTATACCCTTTTACCAATCTCAGAATTGACGCTTCCCTTCCCCAACTTCAAAGTTGTTGTATACCTTTTCTCGACCTCAGAGTTGATGAAAATGCTTTTCTTCCCCAACCTCAGAGTTGAAGTCAATGGTTTTATCTTCGGTTTCAAAATCGATGTATACCCTTTTACCAATCTCAGAGTTGACGTATATCCTTCTTCCGACCTCCGAGTTGAAGTTATGGTTTTTTTTTCACAACCTCAGAGTTGATGATTACCTTTTCCTCAACCTCAGTGTTATTGTTTACTTCAAATTTTCTCAATCTCAGAGATGATGCCATTTTTCCTCAACCTCAGAGTTGATGGTCTACCCTCTCATCCCCAGCGGAGTTGCTGTGACCAGAATTCATCCCCAAGCATATGAAGTAATTCCTGGCAGAATCACCACTCCCCTCATATCTCAAAGTCCAATTTATTTTTGGCAAGCGTGACAATTCGAAGCAGACGGATTATTCATTCATTCCTCAGCAGAGATATTATCCTTTCAGGAGTCTCCGAAGTCAAATCATTGATCATTGTTCCTCAGCAGAGTCAGCAGAGATGTCTGACACAGATGCAGAGAGTAATCCAATTTTGGAATTCTTGAAGTCCAACAGTGGATTGACAAAAGTCCGTCTTCGGGTGGCAAAAGTCCAACAGTGGATTGGCAAAAGTTCGTCTTCGGGTGGCAAAAGTCCAACAGTGGATTGGCAAAAGGTCCATCTCCGGGTGGCAAATTCCAAAAGTCCAACAGTGGATTGGCAAAAGTCCGTCTTCGGGTGGCACGAGGCTATTAAAGTCCACCAGTAGCGTGGCAGGCCAGTAGTCGTCTGGCATTGTACAAAAGACACTATTAAAGCCCACCAGTAGCGTGGCAGGCCAGTAGTCGTCTGGCATTGCATAAAAGACATTGTTAAAGTCCACCAGTAGCGTGGCAGGCTAGTAGTCGTCTGGCATTGTACAAAAGACATTGTTAAAGTACACCCGCAGTGTGGCAAGCCAGTAGTCGCCTGGCGTCGTACAAAAGACATCTCTCCAGTGTTATGGTTATCATCAGAGTTTTATCCAAGCAGAGTTCGTTTGGTTGGGTTTATATCCCTTATTCTCCACAGAGTGCAAATTTTGCGGTTCTTTTTCTATTCAATCACCTTCCACCTTGAATGTCTGAAAGCAGTTGCTATCATCCTTTCAGGTCCAAGTTGATTGAATAGGGGCAGCTGTAGCACCCCAAAATTTGCCCTACCTTTTTCTGGCTTATGTTTCTTTCTCATTTGCATTTTCGTTAAGTCATAGCTCATAGTCATATCATTGCATTGGTTTTTTGAGACAGGGGATCAAAGGATTTTCTTGGCCTTATTCATAAGGGATTCAGTCGGTTTCTATTCCCGGTTATGTTGGAGCAAGAGGTTGAATTCTCCTCGTTGTAATCTTCCTGATCTGAGGTTTTCCTAGTCACTTTGGATCTGAAGTTGGATGTGGATTGAATGTAATCATGTGACTTACTTGGAATTCGAGACACAACTCCTTTTTTCTAACCCATAACCATTTTGATTTTTCGTTTTAAATCACTTTCTAACCCATATTCATTTAATACCATTTTTCATTGATTCCAAAGGCAATATCCAATATCCATTTTAGTCCATTTCCTTAAATAAAACCAATTATCCATTTCCATTCTCGTTATCCACTTTCAATCTCCAAATCCATCTTGTGTATCCATTTTCTTTCTGTCTAAACATATCCATTTTTAACCATTTTCTTGTCCATATCCAAAACTATATTTTCATACATTTCTTAACCCACATTTTCATTTCAAACCATTTTTCCTACATTTCAAATCCATTTCAATTTTATCTCACTATTCCAATATCCAATAACCAAAAATCAATATCCATTAATCCATTTCAAATCCAGTTCTAAAAATCCATTCTTTCTTGATTCGTTTTTATTTCACATTCCAATTCCAATCCCAAAACCATTATATATCCACATCCAAGTTTCTATTTTATAACCAAGATGTACATTCCAAAAAAAAATAAACTTTTAAACCATTTTCATTTTAAATCCATTTTTCCAAATTCCATCTCCCAAAAGCCACTTGTTATGATCAAACACCATTAATTAATTGTTTTCGATACAAACATTAGGGTGAAAAAGAACCTTTGAAAATGGAAAAGTGGTTTATGGCGAAATGAATAAGGAGAAGCTAGCAGTCGGATAACTGATAGCATCTGGTATGAGTTTAGGTGCTTATCACGTGCTTAATGCATGTTTCACATATATCAAGCTTTTGGAATATGCAGATGACTCAGTTAGATTGAGCCTTTCCTTAGTCGTTCAAAAGCATTTCACAAACTGAAAAAAAACCATACAACCAGCTGATTTATTATAACAGAAAATTCAGTTCAATTCCAAGGAAAAAAAATGGCTCATAACAGATTACAAAAAGGCTAACCGAGTTCATAACAGAAATCAATAACAGTTACAAACTAACCACAACTTCTCTAACAAGTCTCTAACTGAATCCTAACCTCTAACCAATTCTAACAGAATTGTAACTGAATTGCACCTGTAAATACCAATTTACCCTCACTGAGTTCTATATAAAACCGGCACCACCTTCATTCTTAGTCTCTCTCGGATGGATTCTGCAACTTTTTCACTTTTCATTCTTCTTGATTCTCTTCCAATCTCCATCATCATCTTCAATATTCTTCTCACAAATCCCTTGCATACTCATCATCACCAAAACCTGCAAATTGATTCACCAACAGTTCCTAACCGAATTTGTTAAACAATCTTCTCAGCTTCATCTTCAACTTTCGAATACAACCTCACTTTGATCCTTCAATCTTCAACCAAATCTCACAAACCTTCATCAATTCAACCTGCAGAAATCAACAATTCATGACATTCAACGGCTTTCAACACAGAGCAGAAAAGGATCGAGAAATTGAGAAAAAGAACTTGCAACAACAACTGAAGTTACGCACGTGGTAGAAGAGGAAAACGGAGTAAATCAAGAGCGAGAAAGTGAAATACATAAACCTGAAATCATGGATCGAAGAGCCATCGGAGCGACTCCGATAGGTATTCCGAATCCCTCTCTCTCTACTGTTGCTCTTGAATTCGTTGCGGATATTGTTGTGCTTTTCTTCTTTCTGCATTTCTGTTTGAGTTTCGATTGAGCGATTGCGAGTATTGAGCGATTAGAGAGATGATGTGAGAGTGTCGCCGGCGAGAGGAGAATCGCGTTGGTGTTTGAGAGACGATGACTGACGGTGATGGACGGCGCGAAGAACGTCGTTGACGGTGCGATTGAGAAGGTGTCCACGGCGGCACCACTGACGGAAAACTCGTTGAGGCCGTTGGAGGAGTTTTTGGTGTGAACAGAGAGATGGAGAGTTGAGAACGGCGAGGTTGTAGGAGGTCGTTTTGGACAAGTGTTTTACGGTGGGGATCCGAAGGTAGAGACGCGAAGGAGATGTTGAAGTGTTGGTGAGTTTGACGGTGACGACGGAGGACTGAGAAACGACGATGGTCAAAGAGAAGGGAGAGTTTGAGTTGAGACAGATGACGATAATGGTGGAGGCGGCGGTCGGTGTGGAGAAGAAGGAAGAAGGAGTTGAGTGAGAGACTGAGAATTGCGCATGGAGGACTTAGGGTTTTGTTAAAGGAGAGTTATCTAGTTCAATACCAGACCGGATTGCAAACTAGGCCCATTGGTTTTATTTTCGCACCCCTAAATGCTTGCTGCACCCCCAGCTTCACAATACAATAACTTGTTTTTTTCCTCATTGAATACTACCTGTACCCCTTTTTTCTTTTGGCTGAAAATATTTTGGGTTGGGTATCTAAAGCCCACACGCCGTTTCATTTCCATACCTCCAAGTTCTGAATACACCCCTGGCTGCTAAGAGCTTCTTGGGCCTATCTTCCAAAGCCCAACGCCTGGGCTACTTTCCACACACTATTTTCTGATTGCCCTTTTTTTTAAATTGTTTAGTTTAGATTTTGGTTTTAACTATAATTAGTTTTATTAAATGGTTTTAGTTAATTGGTTTAGGATTTAGATTAGATTTAATTTTTGGGATCAAATTAGAAGTTAGTTTTTAATTTTAGTTTTAATTCTAGAATTAATTCTAGAATTAGTTTTCTTTAGATTTAATTTTAGAATTAGTTTAGATTTTAGATTGAATTAACTTTAGGTCTAATTTTAGAATTAGGTTTTTAGGAATTAACGTGAATAAGCAATAGAGTTAGATATTAATTTTAGGATTAATCCTAGTATTAATTTTAGACTAACTTTTATTTAGAATTTGATTTTGCTTAGTTAGCATTTTAATTTTTGTGGATATTCTTGATTGATTTTAAATCTTCATTTTTATATTCATTTCGATTAATTTCTGATTAATACTTGAGTTGTCTCTTTTACTTGTCTTTCTCTTTTGTGAATAGCATGATATAATGCTTTGTGTAGAATTTTCTCGCACCCCTTGGGATCCTAGCTCAACTTTAATCTTTGATTAAAGTGAGGTAGGATATGCATTAGGTAGTGCTATCCCCTCTTTCCTTTTAGTTTAGGTTTCTCATACCACACTAAACTTTAGGATCACTCCCTTAACTAATCAATTAGGATTGAGTCTTAGTTCACATAGATTTTTACCTTTTCCTCTCTTGAGTCTTTCATCTTCTCATCTTAAAGAAAATTCAAAATATCTAATAAAGGTAGACACTTATTGCATTTAGGCCTTTCATATAAAGAAAAGATGATAAGGGGTCTTCTCTTATAATCTTAGAATGTGTAGCATATAGCCCATCTTGGGTCAATGTGTTAGACATTTGATCTTGTATGATGGACTTAAATGCAATACTTGTTGAAGGTACAAATAATAAAAAACACTTCTTCATTTCTTAATCAACAAAAACACTTAATAAACACAAGTATGCTTGTGTGTTTGAACCTTGACAATTGGAACTAAGTGTGGGGGTCTTCTTCACCCTTAGTGTGATTTCTTACTCATTCCATCTTGGAATGTGAGAATGTACACATTCCAATGACTAAGATTCAGATACACTATCATATGCAAACAAATGAAAAAACTCTTAAAAGACAAAAACAAACAATAACGTCTTTCCTTCGGGAATTCTTTTCTCACCTCACTCACTCTCAACGTACGAACGTGCTTCTACTCGTTCTCTTGCAAGATGGTAACGCACTCGGACCAGCGAGCCTGCAACACCTGAGCTAGAACGTAAGCCGTTCTCTAAAAAACACAAACAACTTTCCCTTAGGTGAGGGGAACTACGTCGCTCTGATTCTCATGCTCCTGATGAGATACGTAGGCAGTGGGGTAGGGCCCATGCGAGCACTTCTTTTATTTTCCCTACATTTGTTTCTCTTTCTCTTTCCATTCCTTTTCTAGTTCCTCTTCCAGTATTCTTTTCTATCACCCTTTGATCGTAACAAGCAAGCGTGGATCCCATCGGGTACGATGGACGCGAGGGGGTGCTAATACCTTCCTCTCGCGTAACTGACTCCCGAACCCAGTTCTCTTGGTCGCAAGACCATGTTCTTTCCTTCCTTCAGGTTTATGCGGTGTTTCCTTTCCCTCTCATGGGATAAATACACATTGCTGGCGACTCTGTTTCGGTGCCACTTTCGCGTTTGTACTTGGATGAAAATCCCGGGAGCGACACTCGGTCCATTCAAACATAGATTTCTGTCGTAGAAGCTTGAAAAATGGGAGTGTGTACTGTGCAGATTTGGCTATGAAACGGGAGAGCGAGGTCAACATCCCGTTCAGCGATTGTATTAATTTCTTCGAGTTTCGGGTCGGGATCTCGGAGAACGCCCTGCACTTGTCCGGGTTTTCCTCGATTCCTCGCTCTGTGAGGTAGAAACCGAGGAACTTTCCCGCCCGAACGCCGAAGGTTCATTTATCGGGGTTGAACCTCATCCTGCATTTCCTCGCCGTATTGAAGACTTTCTTGAGATGGGCAGCATGGTCGACTTTTTCTGCAGATTTGACGATCATGTCATCCATGTAGACCTCGAGCATGTCGCCGATCTCTCCCCTGAAGACTTTGTTCATCATCCACTGGTAGGTCGCGCCGGCGTTCTTCAGGCCGAAGGGCATTACATTGTAGTAGTAATTGCCCGACTCGGTCATGAAGGCGGTGTGCTGCTTGTCGGCCTTAGCAATGGGGATTTAGTTGTACCCCGAGTAGGCGTCCATGAAGGACAAGAGTTTGAAACCTACAGAATTTTCGACCAGCTGGTCGAAGTTAGGAAAAGGATGAGAATCTTTCGGCATGCTCGGTTAAGGTCGGTATAGTCAACACACATCCTCCATTTTCCATTATTCTTTTTGACAAGTACAACGTTGGACAACTAGGTTGTGTACCTGGCCTCCGAAATGAAATTTGTCTCTAAGAGGTCTTTTACAGCTTTTTCAGCAGCCTCCGCTTTTTCGGGGGACTGCCTACGCCTACTTTGTACTATGGCCCTAGCAGCCGGATCTACAGTGAGCTGATGGTAGACCACCTCAGGGTCGAGGCCAGGCATCTCAGATGCGCTCCACGAGAACAGATCATCATTCTCCCAGAGACATTCCTTCAGCTGTTTCTTCGCCAGGTCAGGGAGTCTAGTGCCAATCTTCACGCTCCGGTTTGGATCGTCTCCGAGGGCGACGAGCTCGAAGTCTACGTCTGGGATTGGGCACATTGGGTGGAGAGGCTGCCCATTGCCTTCAGCTGGGAGGTCATTGTCTGCTGCCCCGCCTTCTTCCTGCTCGCCGGGGAACCGACTGTCGAGGTCGACCACGTTGACACCCGGGAGTGGCTTCTGCACTACGTCCGGGGATGACTTCTCTCCGGCCTTGGGTTTGGTGTTGATGGAACTCAGGCCCTTGGTTGTAGTGTCGAAGCACCTCCTGGCAGCTTCGATGTCCCCATGCATAGTGACGACCCGGCCTCTGGCCGTGTAGTACTTCATCTTCAGATGGACTGTAGATGGCACTACCATGAGTTCGGCTAGATTGGTCCTCCCCAAGATGCAATTATAGAGGGACGGGCATTCGACCACCAAGAAGCGGGTCTTGACTTGTCGGGCAGTGTCCTCGCTCCCTAAAGTGACCATCAGTTCAACATAGCCCCACGGTTTAGTGGTGGTGCCGTTGAACCCTTGTAGATCTGAGCCCACATAAGGGGTCAGATGTTTCTCATCGAGCCGGAGGGTCTCGAAGAGGTGGGCGTACATGATGTCCACCGAACTCCCTTGATCGAACAGGATTTTGCGGACGTCAAAATTTTCCATCTGCGCCCGGATCAGGAGGGGGATAGTGGTGTTAAGAGCTCCGCCTGGCAGCTCTTCGAGGTAGAAGGTGATGGGGTTTGATCTTCCTTGTACCTTCTCAAAAGTGGTAGTTCGCGCTGAGGTTGCGGATTCCAGCCCGTCAAACTTCCGCTTGATCGACCCGACGGAGACCTTCTCGAAGCCTCCGCCGAATATGACCATCGCTGTGGGGAAGCTTTCCCACGCGCTGCGGGCAGTGACAGGGTCTTCAGGGGGGAAGCTCACCCACATGCTCTGAACTGCCTCGGGGACCTCGATTCCCTCGGGGACGTAAAATTCCTCGGGTCAAGTGACGCTGAGGGCGACTTGCAGTCGATTTTCCCCGGCGGGAGGTGCCGTCTCCTCGACACTTTGTGTGTCCCAGGCATCCAGACGAGGAGGGTCATTCCTCTTGGTATACTGCTTGAGATGCCCCTCCTTGATTAGGATCTCAATTGCATCCTTAAGGTGGATGCAATCTTCGGTGACATGCTCGTGCCTCCGGTGGAACCTGCAGTATTTGGACTTGTCAGTGTTTGATTTGGGGGGTGTCGGCTTTGGAAAGCGGACACCCCCTTTATGTAATTCCGAGTTGGCGCACTCAGAGAGAATTCGCTCGCGGGGAGCGTTGAGCGGAGTGTACTCCGTAAGCCGGCCAGCTGGACTCCTCGTCTCGCGAAAGTCCCTGGTACGACCTTCACGTCTTCTCTCTCCCCCACCCCTGGGGGCAGGAGAGCCTTCATCTCTGTGGCTGCGGGGGCCATCCCGACGTCGTGAGTCGAGGGCGATTTGGGCGGCCTCCGACTCTTCGAACTCGATGTATGATTGAACTCGGTGAAAGAGGTCTTCCAAGTTGCGGGGTCTATGGATGCCCACAGACTTGGCGATCTCGGTCCCATGACGTAGTCCCCGCACGATCAGGAACTTCTTCATGTCATTGGTGGTGTGGACCTCGACAGCTTCTCGGTTGAATCTCTCAATGTAGTCTCTGAGAGATTCGTTCCTCCCTTGGAAGATGCCTTCCAAAGAGGCCACCGTCTTCGAGTGGCGGCGAGATGCAGTAAAATGCCTGGAGAACTATTTTTTCATTTGTTTCCAGGATGTGACGGATTCTGGTGCAAGGCTTTTGTACCAATTCATGGCACCTTTCTGAGGGTGGTCGGGAAGAGCCTGCGCTTAATGGCTCCCTGAACATTCCTGTAGTCGAGCATAGCCTCGAAGCTCTCGACGTGATCGTCGGGGTCGGAAGTGCCGTCATAGGTTCCCAAGGATGGGGGTTTCTCCATCCCCACAGGTAGCGGGGTCTCCATAATCTCCCAGGACAGTGGAGTCTGCTGGTCATCTTCGTCACTCCTAATTGGTGACTGTGACGGGGAGTGGTGGCTCCGACCGTGACCGTGTCGTCGAGGGGAGGTCCTCAGACGACTCTTCATCTTTTCGCCGTCAACTTCGTTCTTCTTTTTGGCCAGGGAGCATGGTTGCTCCTTCAGACGAGGGGAGCGATGGCGCTTCTGGGCGACCACCGGCTGGGATTGTTCCAGGCGTGGTCGGCGGCCTGCAGGTTATGGGGAGGCGCTGCGAGAATCCATTGGCGGCGTCTTTCACAGGGAAGGAGAACGACTGGGAGATGGTGGGCGACGATGTCTTCGTGGGGAAGAACGTCGTGGTCGCCCCACTCGAGTGCTTCGATCCTCAGGTTCTGCTGGGCGATCAATTGGTTGGTCTGGTTGACCAAGGAGAACAGGGCCACCATGCCCGGATTAGCGTTTAGTGGCTTGGTGATCGGCTGGTAGACAGCGGTGGCGCTGTCTTGTTGAGCGGCGTTGTAGACCGCGTTGTCAGAGGAAGGGGAGGCAGTCAGCCCGTCCCTTATGTCGCCTTCTTCGACGTGGACGGCCGCGTCATCCTTGCGGTGGTCTCTGTTGTCGAGCTGCGTGAAGGCGGTGTCCGGAGTCTTGTTCCCAGGCTGGGAGCTGGCCATGGTTATTAGAAAAAGTAGATATTGTTTTGGTTTAACGAAGAGGAAAACGGGGAAGTAAAGTTTCTCACAGTCGGCGCCACTGATCGTACCTGGATCAGAAAGGAACCAGTGGCCAGCAACGTCTTGAGATCAGCAACTCCGATGTTGATGAAACGACCGGGGGGGGAGGGGGGGTGTACCTGCAAGGTACTCCGATGCCAAAATCTGGAAACGGGAGTAAACAAGTACAGAAAAGCAAAGGGTGAGTTAGAGACTATTGTGTAACCTGACCCTCTCAAGCGAGAGGGTATTTATAGGCTGCCCCGAGCACGGGGCCAACAGTGGTCTGCACTGGGCTGGATTGCAAGGCCCAATCCAGGTGACTGTCAGGGCTTACGTGGCGTAAGGAAGACCAGCACGTATTCTTCACCCTGGGGTAACGGTCCCGAGATCTTCGGAAGAAGGGCAGACCGATTCTTTCCGAGGTGGGAGGTTACATGGTGACGTGTCCTCGCGAGGAGGAGCACGTGGAGATCGTGGGGAAAGGTGTAACACCCCAATTCCCATCGCGAATAAATAATACATAAACAAAATCAGAGTAACTAAAAATTTATTTTTCCGACAGAAACAAGGATGTCACATTTAAATAAACAAAACATCATCCCTGCTCATAAATTTGATACATAGCATAAAACAGAGTACCCTCAAAGGGGAAACTTTTTCCATAATAAAGGAAATGTCAATTATGAAATAAAGCGGAAGATCCATAACCGACTTGTTTTACAAAATAAATGGTTTATAACGTCAAAGTACACATACACAAGTAATACAAAAATATATATTCCACAATTATACACATATATAACATAGCCGTTCCCCGACTCCCGTGCTACGTATCAGAGCAGACACCAAGACCTAAGCAAACGAAGATCTAACTCTTCCACTTGCCTCCACGCCTCTAAAGCTGACAATCTGCACTATACCATGAAAAGCATATTCCAGCAGAAGGGTGAGAAATAACAACTATAACAAAATTGCATAATAATATGCCACAACACAAACAAATTCACATATATAATATTTCTCACCACCTATATCACATACTAACACATATAGCATGCCACCAATACAAAACGTATCACACAACATCCAGCCACGATTATGACATATGGAACCACACCACCACATCACCACAAAGTATAGCATATATCAATTATACCGACATAATCACATATTCACACATAATGCATATGTTTATACACAAAACATATAATTCATAATTCAATGCATTTAACACGACTGCACATCAATTCACATATGCTATCACAAGCTCAATCACATAATTACTCCATTCCCAATTGCATATTAATCATGCACTATACATTTATCACAAATGCATATCACAATGTCTCCCACATAATCAATTAAATCATGATTTTCCACATATGAACAATGCAATCATAATTAATGCAGATGCAAAGAGACCGACACAACGACTCTATGCAAATGCATATGCGGTACCGACTTCCAACTTTTCTCATCACTAGTTCACTCAGGAACTCTGCTGGAATCATCGCTTGTTACTACAAGTAACACCCCGTCGGGCCAACGATGTTCACCCATTGCTCACACCTCACATAGGCACACAATGTTTATGGATTGCTCACACCTCACATAGGCACACAATCCGATTGCTAACACCTCACCTAGGCACACAATCGTCTATAATCATCGCTCACACCCCACATAGGCACACGACGTTATAGCGGATTCCCTCTGGAACCAATCCATCGCTCACACCCCACATGGGCACACGACGTACAAGATGCATATCATGATACTTGACACACAAGAACTCATGACAATCAAATGCATCTTCACACATATATGCAACCATAATCATGCATATATTTCAACTCATCAATTCCATACATTCACAATTCAACCATATGAATTAATCAACATCATCACACTCATGCATTGCAAATCAATTCAAACAATGCATTTCAAACCATAAAGGTCACCACACAAGATACATTGAATTTCATATAAACAATGTAATTTACTACACAACAACATCATTAATCATGCATCGAGGTCCAATCCAAAACAATGCACATATTGGCCATAAGGCCACAACCCATCATCACAACATACCGATTGCTCACACCTCACCAAGGCACACAATCATTTGTAATCATCGCTCACACCTCACATAGGCACACGACGTTACAACGGATTCTCATTAGAATCACTCAACACAAGAATGTACATCATTATGCTTCACATACAAAATGACTCAAGACATTTTTGAAATGCATACATATTCACAATGTATTCATGCATTTATCTCATACAATCACATACAATCTATATACATTCACTTCAATGCACTATTATATGATTCACATCCAAAATACACATTGAATTTCACATAAGCAATGCATTTCACAAACCACAATAACAAACCATGAACCAACACAACATCATAACCACGTACATTGATATTCAATCAAACAATGTATTTATCGCACAACAACAACATTATCACAACATCGCATCACAACACCTTATCACAACATCTCATTACATGTATTCACATCATATAACAGCACACAAGCGATACGTTATATAACAAAAGCATATAACATGATACCACATCAATCGCACACAAATACGACGGGAAAAGTCGACAAAACGACACGTTTCCAAAACCACGACTTAAATAAATCATCCACTAATCCCAAAACCATTTTTACAAGAAAGAACATTTCCTAAGCTTTCTAACGCTTCGAACGGGGACCAAAACGGACTTACGGATCAAAAGTTATGAATTTTCAAAGTTTCGGAAATTTTCCCTTTCGCCCAGACCTGCGCGCTGAGCGCGAAACCTGCTACGAATTTCAGCCTTAAAAACACCATTTTTAGACTTCCGGACATCCGTTTTCGATTCCGTAAAAAGCTGCGATCTCAGAATTCGACGTACTACAATATTTTCACTATTAAAAAGCCATCCAACACATTTTTCCATTTTTGACATATTTTAAAACATAATTTTATCATTGAATTCTAAATTCGAACTCGATCGAAACCGCGGAAAAAACACGCAAACCACCATTCCTGATTAAACCCAAACCTTACCCGACTACACTACACAACTTATTCCACATTTCAACCGTCCAAACATTAATTCACACAAAATCACCATTTTCTACCAAATTTCAAAAGTTAGGTTTCAATCAAACTCAACCAAATTCAATCAAACGATCACGCTCAATCACGACCCAACATCACTCGACTCTACTACGCGAGTTATTCCGACTTTCGTCTGTGAAAACATCGATTTCTAACCATTTTTCTCATTTCGACCTAAAATGAAAACTATATGAAACTATCTAAAACAATCAAGAAAACATACACATATACATACACAAGCAAGATATAATTGAAACGTCTCACCCTTACCCGATTATTCGCGCTTGAAACGGAGTTCCCGCGATTTTTTCCATTTTCTCCTCTTTTCTCTCTTCTTCCTCTTCTTTTCTCTTTTCCTTCTTTCTTTCTCTTTTTCTCTTCCTTACTATTTTTCTCTCTTTTCTTTCTATTTATATAAAAACATAAAACTTACCCAAGCAAAAGACCAAAATACCCCTCAGCTCAAATATCTCTCAAACGCTCTCAAAATGCGATAAAACATAAACATCGATGAAAAATACTATATTGCCAAATAAAAGTCAAGAATAAAATAATATAATAATCAAATAATCAAATAGACTCGATTAAATAAAACTGACAAAAACTGGGGCGTTACAACTCTTCCCCACTTAGACATTTTCGTCCTCGAAAATATTACTGAGACGAACAACTCCGAATATGACCCTCGCATCCGACCAACAAACCAACATGCCAACCAAAGGCACACCACGAATACCACAAACTGACAAACAACCTTGCTAACAGCAGCTACAACAACAACACGACAACGACGACAAGATGCAAAGCCCATACAATGCACTTGACGACTAACTCACGACTCAAAGAATACCCAAGGTACGAACACACAGGTTCACTCTAGAACCAAAAACAACAAGATCGTTACCATCACCGTAGGTAACACTCCTCTAATTCCCCACAAAGGAATTAGCCACTCGCACTCGAACCAACACGATGGAAACGAGACAACAACACAAACAAGAACATAAAGTTCCACGACATAAACAACGTCTTAACAACATCCACAAAACCAGAATACCACCGCAACCAACTCCAAATCCTGAATAGTATAGATCCTCTTATGAATCCTCAATCGTCATAAAGCATAAGCTACGACTTTACCCTCTTGCATTAACACACAGATTAAACTCATCAAAGACACATCACAATACCTTACAAACAGATTATTAGAATCACACAGAATCAAAACTGGAGCCGTAGAAAATTTCTACATCCGCTCACCAAAACTTACTCACAACGAACGTCCAAAACAAACGACTCACCCTTTGCAAGTCTACCGAAGTAACGAAAATGCTAACTTGGAAAAACCTTCCATAACCTCCGGTAATAACCAACTAAAGTCCAAAAGATCCTAATCTCCTTAACCAACTTCGGAGTCTCTCATTGTAGAACTAGATCTACTTCCGATGGATCCATGAAAATACCGTCATCAGAAATAACATATCCAGGAAAACTAACCCTTTCCAACCAAAATCCTCACTTGAATAACTTAGCATAACTCTGTCTCCTTTCGACACTTGTAATCCAATTCTCAAACACTCTACTTGTTCTTCCTCTGAGTTTATAACAGATCCAAATATCCTTAATTAAAACCACTACGAACTTATCCAAATTCACGACATAATCAAATCGACCACTAAATCTCAACACCATTTATATAAGAAAGAACATCTCAATCCGAGTTACGAATCCAAAGTTATGGATTTTAGAAAAAAAATCCAAGTATTATTTTTGCTCCAAGTCGCGCTAAGCGGGCTCTGTCTCGCGCTGAGCGCGCTCCTCACTGCCAGGAGAGGTTCAAATTTCTGCAGACCGCGCTGAGCGGGCATCTGCGCGCTGAGCGGGCACTGCGATTTTCAGAAAAATAAACCCTTCGACAGTCCTTCCCAAAACTCACCATTTTCATCTCAAATCAATTCCAAACAGCAAAACAAGTATCAACAACCCAACAAAAGGAACTCTTAATCTCAATATTACATCCACTATTCCATCCGGGAATACATCTAAAAATCACGCACAACTTGGCAGCCCATCTCTGTGACTTTCCCGCCAATCTCTAGAAAACTATCATCACAAACATAACAACATCTTCGTTTCACGTCCTAAAAGTTCTTCTACTTACTTAGCAGGTCCAAACCTCAAATCCTTACCTTCGTCAAATTTGAGTTCACACTCTACTCTCGGAGAACAACCATTAACGATACCCAATCGTTCTCTCTCAATGACTTCCCACTGGACCAACATACCAAAACCTCCAATCCGACTCACCTTCAGATATAAAAAACTTCATCGACTCAACAAAACAATTTGTAACCATTCCCTTAATTCCAAACAATTCATTGCACACACTATCAAAGCCGGAAAGACACGTCTATTCCATCCAACATAATTCCCATCTGCTATCAACAAGAGATTAAGGGTGATCAGTTCCTCAATTTGTCAATAGACAGTCGACAATCATGATGGGGCATAAACCATCTTTACCAAACTATAATAGCATTCCTTGCATCTTATGCACAAAACTACCTAAGGCACAAGTCCTTAGTTGACATAAACCCTACCTCCGCATCCCTTCTGGAACCGGGAACAATACTGTCCAAACAACACTTACAATCTTGCAATTCACAATACACTAAGCCAACACTCCACACCTGAAACAACTTGGAGAAGTACAAGCTCCTCCCCCACTTATCTCATTCTAAATCCTGAAGACAAAAGATCAGAAAACCAGAAAGTACTGACAGTGCCTCACACACCTATCACGTACTAAGGGACAAACAACAAGGACAGTATTTAAATGTCACACCAACTGACTCAACAACTTGGCCGGACAGACCGACCTGCTCTGATACCACTAATGTAACACCCCAATTCCCATCACGAATAAATAATACATAAATAAAATCAGAGTAACTAAAAATTTATTTTTCCGACAGAAACAAGGATGTCACATTTAAATAAACAAAACATCATCCCTGCTCATAAATTTGATACATAGCATAAAACAGAGTACCCTCAAAGGGGAAACTTTTTCCATAATAAAGGAAATGTCAATTATGAAATAAAGCGGAAGATCCATAACCGACTTGTTTTACAAAATAAATGGTTTATAACGTCAAAGTACACATACACAAGTAATACAAAAATATATAATCCACAATTATACACATATATAACATAATCGTTCCCCGACTCCCGTGCTACGTATTAGAGCAGACACCAAGACCTAAGCAAACGAAGATCTAACTCTTCCACTTGCCTCCACGCCTCTAAAGCTGACAATCTGCACTATGCCATGAAAAGCATATTCCAGCAGAAGGGTGAGAAATAACAACTATAACAAGATTGCATAATAATATGCCACAACACAAACAAATTCACATATATAATATTTCTCACCACCTACATCACATACTAACACATATAGCATGCCACCAATACAAAACGTATCACACAACATCCAGCCACGATTATGACATATGGAACCACGCCACCACATCACCACAAAGTATAGCATATATCAATTATACCGACATAATCACATATTCACACATAATGCATATGTTTATACACAAAACATATAATTCATAATTCAATGCATTTAACACGACTGCACATCAATTCACATATGCTATCACAAGCTCAATCACATAATTACTCCATTCCCAATTGCATATTAATCATGCACTATACATTTATCACAAATGCATATCACAATGTCTCCCACATAATCAATTAAATCATGATTTTCCACATATGAACAATGCAATCATAATTAATGCAGATGCAAAGAGACCGACACAACGACTCTATGCAAATGCATATGCGGTACCGACTTCCAACTTTTCTCATCACTAGTTCACTCAGGAACTCTGCTGGAATCATCGCTTGTTACTACAAGTAACACCCCGTTGGGCCAACGATGTTCACCCATTGCTCACACCTCACATAGGCACACAATGTTTATGGATTGCTCACACCTCACATAGGCACACAATCCGATTGCTCACACCTCACCTAGGCACACAATCGTCTATAATCATCGCTCACACCCCACATGGGCACACGACGTTATAGCGGATTCCCTCTGGAACCAATCCCTCGCTCACACCCAACATTGGCACATGACGTACAAGATGCATATCATGATACTTGACACACAAGAACTCATGACAATCAAATGAATCTTCACACATATATGCAACCATAATCATGCATATATTTCAACTCATCAATTCCATACATTCACAATTCAACCATATGAATTAATCAACATCATCACTCTCATGCATTGCAAATCAATTCAAACAATGCATTTCAAACCATAAAGGTCACCACACAAGATACATTGAATTTCATATAAACAATGTAATTTACTACACAACAACATCATTAATCATGCATCGAGGTCCAATCCAAAACAATGCACATATTGGCCATAAGGCCACAACCCATCATCACAACATACCGATTGCTCACACCTCACCTAGGCACACAATCGTTTGTAATCATCGCTCACACCTCACATAGGCACACGACGTTACAACGGATTCTCATTAGAATCACTCAACACAAGAATGTACATCATTATGCTTCACATACAAAATGACTCAAGACATTCTTGAAATGCATACATATTCACAATGTATTCATGCATTTATCTCATACAATCACATACAATCTATATACATTCACTTCAATGCACTATTGTATGATTCACATCCAAAACACACATTGAATATCACATAAGCAATGCATTTCACAAACCACAACAACAAACCACGAACCAACACAACATCATAACCACGTACATTAATATTCAATCAAACAATGTATTTATCGCACAACAACAACATTATCACAACATCACATCACAACACCTTATCACAACATCTCATTACATGTATTCACATCATATAACAGCACACAAGCGATACGTTATATAACAAAAGCATATAACATGATACCACATCAATCGCACACAAATACGACGGGAAAAGTCGACAAAACGACACGTTTCCAAAACCACGACTTAAATAAATCATCCACTAATCCCAAAACCATTTTTACAAGAAAGAACATTTCCTAAGCTTTCTAACGCTTCGAACGGGGACCAAAACAGACTTACGGATCAAAAGTTATGAATTTTCAAAGTTTCGGAAATTTTCCCTTTCGCCCAGACCTGCGCGCTGAGCGCCCGACCTGCGCGCTGAGCGCGAAACCTGCTACGAATTTCAGCCTTAAAAACACCATTTTTAGACTTCCAGACATCCGTTTTAGATTCCGTAAAAAGCTGCGATCTCAGAATTCGACGTACTACAATATTTTCACTATTAAAAAGCCATCCAACACATTTTTCCATTTTTGACATATTTTAAAACATAATTTTATCATTGAATTCTAAATTCGAACTCGATCGAAACCGCGGAAAAAACACGCAAACCACCATTCCTGATTAAACCCAAACCTTACCCGACTACACTACACAACTTATTCCACATTTCAACCGTCCAAACATTAATTCACACAAAATCACCATTTTCTACCAAATTTCAAAAGTTAGGTTTCAATCAAACTCAACCAAATTCAATCAAACGATCACGCTCAATCACGACCCAACATCACTCGACTCTACTACGCGAGTTATTCCGACTTTCGTCCGTGAAAACATCGATTTCTAACCATTTTTCTCATTTCGACCTAAAATGAAAACTATATGAAACTATCCAAAACAATCAAGAAAACATACACATATACATACACAAGCAAGATATAATTGAAACTTCTCACCCTTACCCGATTATTCGCGCTTGAAACGGAGTTCCCGTGATTTTTTTCATTTTCTCCTCTTTTCTCTCTTCTTCCTCTTCTTTTCTCTTTTCCTTCTTTCTTTCTCTTTTTCTCTTCCTTACTATTTTTCTCTCTTTTCTTTCTATTTATATAAAAACATAAAACTTACCCAAGCAAAAGACCAAAATACCCCTCAGCTCAAATATCTCTCAAACGCTCTCAAAATGCGATAAAACATAAACATCGATGAAAAATACTATATTGCCAAATAAAAGTCAAGACTAAATTAATATAATAATAAAATAAGCAAATAGACTCGATTAAATAGAACTGACAAAAACTGGGGCGTTACAAAAGGAGCGGCCATCCTCGATGCAGGCAGCCTCTGCTCGACATAGCGTGCTAGCATGTGCTCGACGACGAGGAGGTTTAAGTGTGCTCGGCACTGAGTAGACTTGGGTCTTATTACGCCACACCAATATTGGGTTGGACCTGCCCGACGGATGGGCAGGTGCCGGCCCAGTCCAGAACAATACGGAAGTTTTTCTAACTTTTCCATAGATGGATTGGTTGATTTCAGAAATATTGTTGATATTTGTGTTAATAGAGTGCTTTATCATATTCTAACTAGTATTATTTCAATGTCCTTTACTCCTCGGAGACAGTAATTTGTAGTTTACTGCTCTGTTATTGCATAAGAAGACTTTGGTTTGCATGTATGTCACTAATAATTTTAGTAATCACCGCCTTATCACATCTTATGAACAATCTTATGATCAATAGTAAGAATGTAAAGCTTTTTACTGTGGTTTTATTGAACCTTTTTGTCTTCTAAAACATTATTATTTCTTTATTCAACCATATTAGTTCAAATGATAATATTGTGCCTTTTGTGGAAGTATTTCTCATGACATTAGATCCTTATCTACTTTAATGGATTATACAACGGTTGCCCCTTTTTCATCCTTGAACACCAAAAACCTCCCATGGCATACTAATATCATCCATGGAGTATTCCAACTCCTACCACACCTTCATTTTCATCTTTTCCATGGGAACTCTTTTCACCTTATTACACAAATCCATGTGTTACAACCCCATATTTGTATTTTAATCATGGGTATACACCACCCCCATCTCACCCATATTCATCATATTCTACATCTCATTATCCATACTATTACAACAATTCCTATCAATTCCAAAACTCACCAAACAACTTCTCCATAATTAGTCACAAATATCAAACCCATTCTAGTGTTAGAAGTGATTTTAAGAAGCATTTGAAAGTGTTTCATCCTTATTTAAAAAAAAAACAACCAATAACCCTCGTAGATCCAGATCCACTTCACGTAGACCCACATCATACCCGGCTCAAAAACCCGTCACATCTCGCCGCCGTGCCGGAGGAAACAAGCGAAAACTCGGCTCTCTCAACGCCTCCAATTCCTCTTCCACACCTTCCAAACGCATTACTCGCGAGAAAGCCTCGCCTCTTCACCATCCTCCTCTCCATAATGGTCCTTTAACTAGGGCTCGCCAAATCCCTAACAATTTCTCCGCAGCGTCTACTTCGATCATCGCCGGTTCCGCTTCTGCCCCCGCCACGGTGAAACATGCTCCACAGACACAGGGTTTGGCTGCAGCGGCAGAACAGCTCAAGAAGGAGGAGGAAGAAGAGGTGTCTGAGTGTGAAGATCAAGCTTTGCCTTTACCTTCCATGGCGGATGCACATCAGGTGTTTGAGGTATTGTCTGTTAGTGATGTTGTGTGTGTAGCAAGTATAGTTGATGGTGTTCTTAATGATGTTAATGGGGTTGAGTGTTTGAAGCAAATTAAGGCTAATAGTTTGGTCAAAGGGTTGATAATGATGAGCTTGAAGCTAGGTTAATTCCTCATCATAGTTTGATTAGAGATAGGAAAACTTCCTATCAATTGGATACCATATCTGGTGATGTATCCAGTTCTGCCTTAGAAGTAGAAACAGAGAATGTGGTTGTCATAGGAGACCTAGCCAGATTTGCTACTGCTTGGGATGAATCAAAGTTGGTCGCTAGTTTGACCGAGACTTTTACGCGTTTGTTAGAAAGAGTCTCTGGTTTTCTAGGTGAAAGTCAAGTGAAGGTCATGTCTGCCAAATTTTTTGATCAGATTTCAAAACTTTTGGTGGATTCTCAATTATATGAACAATTCAATGAGGTAAGGGGAAAGATTGCAACTTTGTTGGAAACGAGACAAAATTCTGGCATTACTAGTCAAATAACAGAGTTGAGTGAAAGGCTAGTAGATATTATTGAGGTAGGTCAGCTATCCGTTTCGCCTCCATTATTTGATTTGCAAGCTAGCTTTACTTCTACAATAGAAGATTTTCAGAAGCCGGTTTACTTGTACTTGCTGCATTATGCTGAAAAACGTCCAAATGAAGCATTGTTGTCGATCAATTATTTCCAAAAGGACTTGGGGGACACAAACCCATTGTTTAGAGCATGGGCACTCCGAGCCATGGCGGGAATCCGGCTTCATGCAATTGCACCTCTTGTTCTTGTTGTTGTGGGAAAATGTGCTAGAGATCCTTCTGTCTATGTTAGAAAATGTGCTGCTAATGCTCTTCCTAAGCTTCATGATTTACGAATGGAGGAACACGCATCTGCAATTAAAGAGATGGTTGGATTATTGTTAAATGATCATTCCCCGGGAGTTGTTGGAGCTGCTGCTTCTGCATTTACTTCTGTATGCCCAAACAATTTTTCACTTATTGGAAGAAATTACAAAAAGTTGTGTGTGATTCTTCCTGATGTGGAAGAGTGGGGTCAAATAATGCTAATTGGGATTCTTCTGCGGTATGTGATAGCGAGGCACGGGATTGTCAAAGAATCCATCATGTTTTCTTTAAATAATAAAGATCATAGGAATTTAGATGTAGACGAACACTATGGTACCTTAAAAGAAGATGCTGATTATCCGGTCGAGAAGTCTGTGTCGGAATTCGCACAAATGATCTTCCAGTGTTATATTGAAGGACCAGATGATATACTAGTTTTGGACATTGCATATTTAATCTATCTAAAATTTGAAGAATATCCAAATGCACTCCAAATCGCATTGTTCCTGGATAACCTGCAGTATGTGAGGCAGGTGTTCACCTCTTGTGCTGATGTGCTGCGAAAGAAGCAGTTTTGTTATATACTTGCACGCCATGGAATTACTTTTGAGCTTGACGAGGAAATGGTTAATGATGACGACGACCGAGAAGTGTTGCAGGATATCATAAACAATTCTAAGTTAAGTGAAGGATATCTGACTCTTGCTCGTGATATTGAAGTCCTGGAGCCCAAGTCCCCTGAAGATATATACAAGGCACATTTGCTTGATGGCCGTTCAAGTGCTGGTGCGAGTGTTGACTCAGCTAGACAGAACCTTGCTGCTACTTTTGTTAATGCATTTGTTAATGCTGGGTTTGGTCAGGATAAGTTAATGACTGTTGCATCAGATTCTTCAAGTAGTGGTTCTTCTGGAAATTGGCTTTTCAAAAATAAGGAACATGGGAAGACTAGTGCTGCTGCAAGTCTGGGTATGATTTTACTCTGGGATGTTGACTCTGGACTTGCACAACTTGACAAATACTTCCATAGTAATGATAACCATGTCATTGCTGGTGCATTACTGGGAGTTGGAATTGTCAATTGTAGTATCAAGAATGACGGTGATCCTGCAATGGCACGCCTTGGTGATTATATAGATAAAGAAGATAGTTCGACCAGAATTGGTGCAATTATGGGATTAGGAATTGGATATGCAGGTTCCCAGAATGAGTTGTTACGATACAAGTTGGCACCTATTCTGAGTGATCCTAAAGCTTCACTTGGTGGAGGCAATTTCTACATGGCTGCAAAGTTTGATGTTGAGGTTGTGATTGTTCTGTTTAAGCGGGATCCGGGAGTAGGTTTGGAACCTTGAGGACAAGGTTCAAGTGAACCCCGCGGCAATGATAGAGAGTAGTATTATGAGTAATTTAAGTTAGAATAATAATTTAGTAAGTTATTTAGATATTATTAAATATGAGTATTGTTATTGGGCTGTTAGTAGTATATGGGCTTTTAGGTTTATTATCATTAAGAGTACTATATAATGTAGTCTCATAGGGACCTTGGGAATCAATCAATGAAAAATCCAATTTATCTTTATCTCTATTTTTCTTAGTTTTTCTCTTAGATTTATAGTTGTTTCATACTTTGTTAGGGTTGGCAATTTTGCTTCCTAACAATTAGTATTCTTGAATGATCTTTTAACTTATCAAATTTCGTAAATAAGGCTGTTGTTATGTCAAAATTAATTTTGTGTTACTTGTTTGTTAACTTAAAGTTGCATTTTTAGATATTTATACATAACTCAGCTTGCTTTTGATTGTGTTTCTTACTTTTACTGCATGAAGTTTAGGTGAAATGGAGAAATGCTATAATTTAAACAATCAATATTTATATCAATTTTCTTAAATAAAGAAATCACTTAAATTCTGTTTGCATGTTTCTCTCTCTAATCCTTTGACTTATTTTTTATTTGTGTGTGTGTTTCATTTTGTGTTCTAAGTTCTAACTTCCTTTCTTATATGATTTTGTGCAAGGGGTACATGTGAACACGTCAACACTTTTGTGAACGTTGAGTCGGTATTTTGTTTGTCATTTCTACTTGTTGTAGTTTTGATGTCAAGTTTCATTAATTTTCTATTCTAATTAACATTAACGAGATATTGAAAATAAAATTATTGTGATTCTGGATTATTCATTACTTTCTTACCATGAACTTTATGTTTAATTAAAGTTTGAACTTAGGACTATTGTAAGGTGTGCGATTTGATGATATTTAATTAACTTTTTTTTAAGTCTATAATGGTATTGATGTTTTTGTTGTTGTATTTTTGGAACAATCCTCAGTGAAAGAAGGGAACTCAAATTTTGAAGAGTACTTAGTCACTACTACGGAAAACATATACAACAACAGTTGGTGTTAAGGGGCAAATTGTGCATACTTTTGACTATATTTTATGGTCCTTTCAATTGGTTTCCTTGATAATTTAGTAGAATATCTAGTAGTTTTAGTACATTTATGCTAATTTCCGATTTTATTGTACATATTGTATATTATGATCATTTTGATCCTCTTTGACAGGTCTTCTTACTTATATTGGATGTTAGGAACAATTGTTGAAGGAAAGAAGACCTGCAATTTTACTGACCGCGCTTAGCGCACTCCTGAAGGCACTTAGCGCGGGGCCACTTACTACACTTTGTGCACTTGCTATAAATATCTTATCTTGGAGATATTTTCACATAACTTGTACTTTACACTTTTCAGCATTTTTAGAAGTGAAAAAAAGGTTTTCTAGGTCAAAAACCTTAGGAACTCAAGGAGAAGTGAGAATCAAATCTTAGGAGCATCAATCATCGATTCTTTGACTTTGATGCTATGAAAGCTTCTTTTCTTACTTGTTGATCAAGCTACCATGGTGATGGGTAGCTAATCACTTTTGTGTCAAGATTAGAGGTAGTTAATCTTGCTTGTATGTATTTCTTTTGAACTTTTGTATATGAACAAGGCTGATGATCAATATTTGATGAAGTTGTTTGCTTTTAATGTTGTATTTATGGTTTGAATCACTCTAGACATAGATTTTCCAAAACTTAAGCTAATGTCTTCATCTATTAAAAACCAAACTCTAGACATAGATTTGGGATTTAATATTTGCTTTGTATTGGTCTTAAAGATGTTTATTGTTTCGATTGTTGGCGTGAGACATCATCTAACGATTTAAACAATAATACCCACGAAATCGCTTTAGACATAAACGGATTCGCGAGGATACGCGATTATATTGATCGAAACTAAGTTTATATGCTTGATTAATCAGATACGTATGAAAAGGATTAACGAAATCTAATCTTGACATGTTTTTCTCAAAACTAAAACATATTTGCCCTAATTTACTCTTTACCACAAACTTATGTTACAAAACGAGAAATCATTTGAAAACTCTTTACTTAAAACGGTAAACTATTGAACGAAGAGCATCTATATATCTTGCGTATAATCCCTATAGATACGATAAAACACCCACCGAAAATACATTTCAACAAAATGGTGTCGTTGTCGGGGATTGTTAAGTAGGATATTGCAATCATTGCAATAGTTTAGTGATTTTAAGATATTTGTATTGTGAATCTCTTACCTCGGTAATTCTCTTGTGCTTTTTAATTTGTTTGGCTAGTGTGCAGAATCAGTTTATGCGAGGGAGTGTACCTGCAGAAGAACTTCTTTTTAATCCTGAGATTGAAAGAACTGCTCGTAGACTCAATAGTAGAACAAGGCGGAGACGGAAACATGCTTGAGAATGACAAGAGCGAGGAGAATCTTCTTCATCCGCACCAATTGTTACGCCAATCATGGAAGCACCACCTCCACCACCACCTCCTGCTTCAGTTCCGTGTACCAACAGTATGAGACATAATGCTCAGTTTGCGCGCAACGCTCATAATGGGAGGCATTCTGAGATGAAAACCGGAATTCTTGCGCTTCTATACCAAAATTCATTTATCGGTATTGATCATGAGGATCCTTTCACTCATCTAAAAAAATTCTATGAAATTGCGGGTGCAACGGGAGCGCGGAAGCTGAAGAAGAATCATTGTTCAAGAGACTATTTCCGCACTCCTTAATTGGGAAGGAAAAGGAATGGTATCTTGATCAATCAACTTTAGTTATGATAGATTGGAATGTGTTAGAAGAAAAGTTCCTTGAACGATATTTTCCACATAATCGTTTCATGGAAGTAAAGACGGCGATTGCGGTTTTCTCTCAAGGCGAAAATGAATCTCTCAATGAAGCATAGGAGAGGTTCAAATCCATCTTACAAAAATGCAAGGGTCACGGTTTTGATGAACTTACTCAAGTGCGCATCTTCTGAAATGGTCTCCAACCGGTTCACAAGACTTTGTTGGATGCTACTTCGGGTGGTTCGTTAATGTCAAAGAGCGCCAAAGAAGCAATTGCTATTATTGATAAGATGACACTTAATAATCACCAAGGAAATCATAATCGTGGTGCAATGCAAAGGAAACTGGGAATGATCGAGTTGGGGACAAATGATGCGATTCTTGCTCAAAACAAATTACTTTCACAACAAGTGGAGTTGTTGACTCAACAAATGTCAAAACTTCCACAACAAATTAAAGAAATGCAAGAAGTTCCCAACCAACTAGTGGCGAGTTTTAAGCTTTGTAAGGGAAATCACCCTACCGGGTATTGTCCTCTGGTTGTGGAAGAGGCGAATTATGCGGGAAATCAAAACCAAGGATATCAACCTCGACCACCTTACCAATAAGGCAACCAAGGTTACCAACCAAGAGGTAATCAAGGTTATCAACAACAATGGAGGTTTCAAGACGCCGGACCTTCAAATCGTCAACAACCATATGAAAACTACACTTAACATCCACAAGCTCCAAGTGGAAATTCAAAGATGGAAGACACCCTCACTCAATTCATGCAAATGTCAATGTCTAATCAAAAGAATACTGATGCGGCTATAAAGAATCTTGAGACGCAAGTGGGGAAATTATCAAAACAATTAGCCGACCAACACAAAGGAACTTTTCCGGCGAATACTCAAGTAAACCCAAAAGAGCATTTCAAGGCTATTCTTACAAGAAGTGGTAGAGAAATTGATATGGGCATAGGCGAGGATGTAGTGGAAGGAGAGGGAGTAGTTGAAAAAGAAAAGGATATTGATGAGAAAGAAGTAGAAAAAAATGTTGAGGGAGATTTAGTTGAAAATGAAAAGAAAAAAGTGTGAGGAAGAAGAAAAGGGAGGGAGAGAAGAAAAAATGAAAAAGACTAGGAAGGGGAAGGAACAAGTGAGTACTATTCTGATTCAACATTTGCCATATCCTCATACTCTTTCAAAGAAAGATAGTGCGAGGCACTATGCTCGGTTTATGGACATTTTTAAGCAATTGCAAATCAACATTCCATTTTCCGAAGCAGTGGAGAAAATGCCGAAATACACAAAATTCACGAAGGATATTCTCATAAAAAAGAAAAGGTATACGGATCAAGAAACTATCATGGTTGATGCTGTAGCTCTATCATTCGACGAACTCTCCCGCGGAAAGAAAGTGATCTGGGACGAGTCACATTGCCGGTTACAATAGGAAATATTTATGTTGGCAACGGGTTGATAGATTTAGGCTCTAGTATCAATTTGATACCTTTGTCCATTGTGAAAAGGTTGGGACATATGGAATTGACAGCTACTCAAATGACATTGCAACTTGCTGATAAATCCACTACCCATCCTCACAGTGTACCAGAAGATGTATTGGTTAAGGTAGACAAATTCTTGTTTCCCATCGACTTTGTGGTGATTGATATGGAAGAAGATGAGGACGCTTCATTGATTCTTGGAAGACCGTTTATGAAGACCGCTAGAATGGCCATTGATATGGATGAAAGTCTCATGAAAGTGAGAGTTCAAGATGAGGAGATTTGTTTCAATCTATTTGAAGCCATGAAGCATTCAAAGGACAAAGGCGATTGTTTTAGAATCGATGCAACGGAAAAGGTGGTTGAAGAAGTAAAATGGCAATTACAAGTTCCAACCCCATTACAAAAAGTCCTTACAAATGCTCTTCAAAGTATCAATGAGACCGAAGAAAAAGAGACCGAAAAGTGTTTGCGAGAACTAGAAGAATTGGATGAAATCCCTCCTTTAAAAGAAACGGTGGAAGTTTTAAAAAAGGAGAATAATGAAGAAATCAAGCTTGAATTGAAGTTGTTGCCATCTCATCTTAAATATGTTTTTCTTGATGATGAGGGGATAAACCGATGATCATAAGCACAAAGCTAACCACAAATAAGGAGGAAAAATTTATTTGTGTTTTGAAAAGGAATCAAGAGGCGATGGGGTGGAATCTTTCCGATTTAAATGGAATAAGTCCTTCTTATTATATGCACCGGATATTCATGGAAGAAAATTTCAAACCGGTTGCTTAACCACAACGTCACTTAAGTCCTACCATGAAAGAGGTGGTTAGGAAGGAAGTGGTAAAAATGTTGGATGCTAGAATGATTTACCCGATTTTCGATAGCCCATGGGTTAGCCCGGTGCAAGTGATACCGAAGAAAGGAGGAATGAAGATTCCGAAACAAGAAAAATGAGTTGATCCCTACAAGAACCGTGACCGAGTGGAGAATGTGTATTGATTACCGTAGGCTAAACCAAGCTACGAGGAAAGACCATTTCCCTCTTCTGTTCATGGATCAAATGCTCGAGAGACTTTCCAGTCAATAATTCTATTGTTTTTTGGATGGTTATTCAGGTTACAATCAAATTATTGTGAACCCGGAGGACCATGAGAAAACTGCTTTCACTTGCCTTTTTGGAATCTTCGCTTATAGGAAGATTTCATTTGGGTTGTCTAATGCACCGGCGACTTTTCAACGGTGTATGCAAGCAATATTTTCGGACTTGATCGAAAAGTAAATTGAGGTTTTTATGGATGACTTCTCGGTTTTTGGGCAATTGTTCGATATTTGTTTGAAAAACTTGGATGTGGTATTGGAACGGTGTGTGGAAACCAACTTGGTACTCAATTGGGAAAAATGCAATTTCATGGTAACCGAAGGAATTGTGCTCGACCACAAAGTTTCTTCAAAGGGCCTTGAAGTGGATCAAGCCAAGAAGGATGTTATTGAAAAATTTCCACCACCGTTGAATGTGAAGGGTATAAGGAGCTTCCTTGGTCATGCGGAATTTTATCGGAGGTTTGTCAAGGATTTGGCAAAGATCGCAAAGCATTTGAGCAATTTGCTCAAAAAAGATAAGTCTTTTGAATTTGATGAGTCTTGCATGATCTCTTTTAATTCTTTAAAACAAAGTTTGACTACCACACCCATAATCATCGCGCCACATTGGAAAATGGATTTTGAACTCATGTGTGACGTGAGTGATTATGCGGTAGGTGCGGTATTGGATCAACGAAGAACAAAAAATTTTCATGCTATACACTATGCGAGCAATGTCTTGAATGAAGCTTAAGTAAACTATGCAACAACCGAAAAAGATTTACTTGCGATAGTGTATGCATTGGAGAAATTTCGGTCTTATTTAATTGGGTCTAGAGTAGTGGTTTACACGAATCACGTGGCGATTAAGTATTTGCTTACCAAGCCGAATTCAAAACAAAGGCTAATTCGTTAGGTCCTTTTGTTACAAGAGTTTGATTTGGAAATTAGTGACAAAAAGGGATTTGAGAATTTGGTGGCGGATCACTTATCCCGCCTTGTTAATGTTGAGGTAACCAAAAATGAAAGAGAGGTCAAGGAGGAATTTCCTGATGAAAAGTTGTATATGGTGCAATTTAGACCTTGGTTTGCCGACATGGAAAATCACAAAGCCGCCAGATTAATACCGGAAGGTCTAACTTGTAACCAGAAAAAGAAATTTTTATCTGACGCCAAGTATTTTGTTTGGGACGAACCATATTTGTTTAAGTTTGGTGTCGATAACATTTTGAGAAGCTGTGTGTCGAAAGAAGAGGCCACTAACATACTTTGGCATTGTCATAACTCTCCGCATGAAGGGCATTTCAACGGATTAAGAATGACAATAAAAGTCCTCCAATTAGGCTTTCATTGGCCTTCTTTGTTCAAAGATGCGCATGCGCATACACAAAGTTGTGACAAGTGTCAAAGGAGTGGTGGAATTTCAAAACAGAATGAAATGTCGTTACAAAACATGTTGGAAGTTGAGGTGTTTGATTGTTGGGGCATAAACCTTGTTGGCCCATTTCCATCATCGTTTTCCAATGAGTATATATTGGTCGCAGTTGACTATGTATCCAAGTGGGTAGAAGCGATAGCATGTGCTAAAGCGGACGAAAAAACTGTCATAAATTTTTTAAAGAAAAACATTTTTTCTCTATTTGGTACTCTGAAAATGTTGATAAGTGACGCAGGATCCCACTTTTACAACACTCAGCTAGAAAAAGCCTTGGAGCAGTATGGTGTAAAGCACGAAGTTGCAACACCATACCATCCACAGGCTAATGGACAAGCGAAAGTATCAAATCGAGAAATTAAAATGATTTTGGAGAAAATGGTGTCGGCTTCTAGAACGGACTGGTCAAACAAGCTCGACGATGCTTTGTGGGCCTATCAGACAGCTTTTAAGGCTCCGATTGGTCTCACACCTTTCAAAATGGTATATGGTAAGAATTGTTATTTGACGGTGGAGTTGGAACATAAGGCATTTTGGGCCTTAAAATTTTTTAATTTTGATCCAACTCTAAGCGGAGAAAAAAGAAAGGTACAATTGCATGAAATGAAAGAATTGCGCCTCCAAGCGTATGACTCAAACAAGCTCAACAAAGACCGAGTGAAAACTTACCATGACAAAAAGATAGTGAAGAAACAGTTTGAAGTAGGGCATCTTGTCTTACTTTTTAATTCTCGATTAAAAGTTCCTTGGAAAGTTGAAATCTAAGTGGTCTGGTCCATTCCAGATTCGAGAGATCAAGCAATATGGGGGCGATTGTCATTGAAGACACGCAATCAAATGAGAATTGGACTGTAAATTGTCAGAGGTTGAAGATTTATCTTGGTGGTGATTTTGAGCGGAATACCGCCAAAGTGCCTTTTTGCGATCCTTGAGGTCGCATTTGACTATCGAGCTCAAATGACGTTAAATAAAGCGCTAGTTGGGAGACACCCCAACATTGTAAGTATTTACTATTTTGATTATTTTATTTTCTGTGTTTTGGATTTAATCGGGCATAATAGTCGGTTGATTGCATTCTGATGCCAACCTTGACTGGCTGTGTTTCACTGAGCGCGCTTAGCGTGCTTCTGAGGCAGCTTAGCGCGGTCACGTGAACAGGTCAGTCAAGAGTGGGCATGAGCGGAAAACACATTGAGCCTCTGGGTCAAGTTTTTTTATATAAGCTGCGTAGGATTTTAGTAAAACCCTAATTTCCCATTCAATTTCAAATCACCAGAGGTATTCTCCTAAATTGCTCTCACATTTCACTCTTGTTCTCAAGTGCAAAGCTCTCAACTCATTTCATCTCCTGTCCAGGTTTACCAAAATCTTTTTTATTTGTCTTCATTAGAGAATCCATGCTGATTAAGGTTTGTTTTTGAGCTTGTTGAACTGTTATGTTAGGGTTAGAGATTAGTGTGATTAGTGAAGCTGTTTGACCAATTTTTGGATTATAGGTTACGATTGTTTAGTAAACTGATTTTGCATGTTTAGAACAACTTATTCCTGTAGTATTCTATTAATTCATGTCAAAAAGTATTGGTTGGAGTATGATTATGTTGATTAAGGGAATGATTGACCATGGGTGTAGAGGAATTTTTGTGAATTTTCGTAGGCGCGCTAAGCGGGCTCATGACCTCGCTAAGCGCGCCCCTCTTGCCCTGTTCTGGTTGTTTCATTTTTTAATCTGCGAGCTTGTTATAAATATGTTATTATGTGCATTTGTTGTTTATTACTGAGTTAGGGGGCTTGGTTGGCTACACAGCAGGGTATGCTTGCATGCCTGAGTGCGCTAAGCGCGCTCTGACCGGGCTAAGCATGCTCAGACCGCGCTAAACGCGCTCAGACCGCACTAAGAGCGCACCCCTGGGATCAACTTTATCGATTCTTTAATATCTGTCGACTGTTTGCCTATTTTTTGTTGCTCTGGAGTTTCTTATTATTTTTGTGGAATTTCCTGGCTGGTGGTTTAACCCGTTTGGTATTGTTTTTATCTGATTTTCTTTAATTGCAAATGGCTCCAAAATATGCCCGCGTTAGCACTGGACAAACTTCACAACAGAGACAGACACCGATGGAGTTCGATGGTCACGGATTTTTAGGGGTGGAACAACAGGGAAGATACATGGAGTTGACCAAGAGGAGTATTTGGACAAAACGCATTTTTCGGATCAACCCACAAGGGGAGTTTCATGGATGTCAGAACATCATCGAGTCACATGGATGGCAGGCTCTCTTAACCCTCTCCAACCTTGCTGAACTACGAGATTGTGCGTGAGTTTTAGGCAAACGCCATTCCAACGGAGGGGCAAATGTATACTATCACGGCTTATGTCAGAGGGATGCATATGTCATTCTCGAGGGATGCTATTAATGAGTACTTGGTTAATCCATTGGTTTTAGCAGAGGGTGAGCAGTTCTCTTATTATAAGAGGGTATCTAGGAGGAATTGGAACTTGGAGAATGTCTGTTTAGCTTTGGCATACCCGGGGCGCGACTTTGAGTTGAATGCGGCAGGTAGGCCAAAGATTCTGAAGAGGGATGATATGAATACGACTGCTCAGGTGCTTATGACCCTTGTCTTACACAACATTAGGCCAAGGAGTCATACCTCCTCTATTTCGGTCGACATCGCTTGTATGTTGTATTTCATCATAGAGGAAAGACAGGTAGATGTGGCGAGGATCATTTCTGATGAGATCCGAGCTATCGACGCGAGTGGACATTGTTTGGGCACTAAGGTCCCTTCTATTTTAGTTTTTCTTGGATTGATTATGGGTTTGTGTACTAGAGCAGGTGTCCCGATTCCAGGTGTGGTCCATAAGACCATTAAGGGGATTGCGACTACACTTAGATTCAAAGTCATTGTATGCCCAGATTGGACCAGCCACCACCACCACCACCACCAGCCCACCCATAGCAGCAACAACAGCATGGCGAGGTTCCACCAGTTGACCAGGCCTTTGATGACCGAGTTGCATGCATGTACACTTGGGATATGCATATGGCTCATCAGAGGGATTTTTCCTTTTTACACTAATCTATGCGGGCGTTACATTTGTAGGTTCGTGAGCCGCATGTAGAGCACCCTTTCCCGACTCAGGAGGATTTTGATGCTTATGTTGCATGGCCTGGGGACAGGCCTTATCATTTTCAGAGGGGGCAGGTTCCACCTCAGGGAGCTCAGGTACTGCAGAGAGGCTGCGAGAGAGAATGAGGATGCAGGCGTTGATGAGGATGCTACGGCAACAGTGGACGACGATGACAATGATAGTGGGGAGAGCACTTGGGAGATTGGTTATGAGGCTATCTCCGAGTAGTTGATCATGGTTTATCTTATCTTTTGTTGTATTTATGTTTATGTTTATGTTTGAACCTTCTGGTTATTATTATTATGTTTTTATTATACTTATGGAGTATTTTGTATCATCCTTGATAGGATGAGGAACGCATATGCGGCACCATTGTTTTGGTTGTCGCAAATTTTGGCATTATAATATTATGTTGGTATTTTGAGTAGTTTATTTTCTTGTGCAGTTGCTAGTTTTAGTAGAATTTTTTTGATTTTGTTTGTTCCTAAGTTGAAAACTTGAAGGAACTTGTGAACTAATGTCAAGAAAGATGAATCAATAAGCAATTGAGTGGTAATGATAAGATCGAGTGAAGGTACCGCGCAAGGTACATTTTTCTCGCTTTCTAAACTAAGCATGGAAATGAAACTTGTGATGAATGAAATTTGTAGTCATTACTTCTTTTTGAAATACTTGTTCATTTTTTAATCATTTAGAACATTGCTATTGTGAGGAAGCTTTCATTGTAGAATATATGCAGGATATCGACATTCTTGTTTGACTCGTTCTTATTATGTTGAAATCATGCATGTGTGTAAATTTGTGGAAAAGGAAGAAAATGATCAAGGCAATTTTTGTGCATTTTGAGAAAAACCACTTGACCAGATAAGAATGATCAATCTACCGTGCGAGTGAGCGAGTATTTATAAACCCCTTTTGAGCCGTAATTTCAAGATCCGTGTGAATAATTGAAATGTGTAAATATTGTGCATAAGTTTTGAAAGGGATCTTGGAATTTTGTTGTGTTCTAAGTGGGGGAGAAATAAAAAAAAAAAGAAAAAGAGGTAGATTAGGGCATCATGAAAAGAAAAACAAATATATATATATATATATATATATATATATATATATATATATATATATATATATATATAATGTGGTTTTGGATGATGAAAGAACTTGAAAAATAAAAGAAATTGTGCATGAATTGCCAACAAAAAGCTGAAAATTGTAATGATGCCTCCAAATAAAAACAAGAAGGTTAAGGTCTTGATGTGCTTTGATATTGAGATTGGAATGCTCTTTGGGAATAGGAATTTTGTTTCAATGACTTTGATAAATGACCCTTCCTTGTAGCCAAGCTAAGTTACAACCTTAGAAAACCTTGTGATTCCTTCTTTTTCACTCATTAATGCATGTTGTTTGTTGAATGAATAATTGGTTCTGGATGTCTGCATGGTTGTTTGATGAGTGATAAAACCTCATTTTATTTTCATCCATTGATGAATGTGTGCCTAGGTGTGATTCAATTTTGAACTTGTATTGCTCAAGAAGTCTTGATGTGTGTTTTTTCACTTAGCAATAGTTTCATCTTCATGATTAGTGTAGACTTTGATAAGTTATCTTATTGTTACTTTTACTTTTTGAACAATAAAATTGTCGTTGTTCTATTGAGTTGATTCTGAATTCTTGTTCGGGTTTTCGGGTTCGTTTCTAGTTGATACACTTTTGTTTGATGATGTAATACCCCATATTTTTAATTACTATTGATAATATTAGTTGTGATCAACTGAGTCCCAGTGTACTCTGAGAAATTATTTGTAAAAATAATTAGAGTAACTGTTGAACTTAGAGTAAATCCAATTAATATTATCTGACTCTGAGGTAATTAATTATTGGAGATTTAGAGACTTTTTGGATATTTAGTAGTATTATTTACTAATAATACTTACTATATGTTTTCTTTCCTCCCATTTGCCAAACACAAAAGAGAAAGCTAGTAACATTAGAGAGAGAAAGAAGAAAGAAGGGAGAAGAAAGGAAAGAAAAGGGGAGAAAGAAAAGAAGAGAAAATCCAACATTTCAAGAGCAAGAATCATCATCAACTCTTCATCAAATCATCTCATCTTCTTCATCTTCAACCTCTAACCAAGGTGGGTTCTAGTTAGAAACTTCAGTTGTAGATTTCTTGAGGTTTTTGAGTTATGTTAGGTTTTGACAAAAAAATGGATGTTTTGGAAAATCAAAGAATCTAACGGTTGAAATGTGTTATAAATTGCGTAGCATGATTATAACATGTGTAGAATCATCTATTGATATTGTTATGAAGTTTTTGATTGGTTGTTTTTATTAGGAATTCTTAGGGTTTTGGTGTAGAAACTATACATTGATGTTTTATGAAGTTTGTTGGATAAACTATGATAGAACCATGAAAATATACCTCCATTGGTTGTTTGAAAATGAATTGGGAGTGTGGAAAGCTGCTGGAAAAAGGAAGTATTTTTCTGCATAACGCAGAGCGCGCTTAGAGCGGGTATGCCCGCTAAGCGCGGTCTGGAGAATTTGCAACCCTTCGAGGCAGTGTGTAGCGCGCTTAGCGCGGGCAGGGTGCGCTTAGCGCGACCTGGAATAAAGAGTTTTTTTTTCTAAAATTCATATCTTTTGACTCGGGTATCCGATTTTAACGTTCTTTATATCGATTTGAAGCTAAGGAAATATTCTATGCAATGGAAGAGAAAAATATAGATTTTACAGCCGATTAAATAATCATAGGAAATTCCAAAAGTGGTATAATTATATTTTATTTGTTATATGAATTTCTATTGTGCAATTGTGATATACCTTGTTGCCCTACTATTGTTTAGACATGGTTGTTAGTGAATATGCATGTTAATACGGAAATGAAATAGGAAGAGGAAGGAAAGCTCAACTTGAAATATAGGAGAATTTAGTAAGAGATTATAAATTGATAGATAACTCTAGATGGCAATGCTCGACATGTGTGTAGAAAGGGGCATCCTTGCCGAGTAATGGTCTAGTGAGAGTGAAACACTAGTATGGAACATGGGAGAACCTAGTATAGGTGAGAAGGCATTGTGGCCTTGTGATTGTTGAATACAATCCCGTTTGTGTGTGAGATCACGTAATCGTAACCGGTTTGTCTTGAGACGCAGTTTCATGAGTCTCGAGCTCCTCTGAAATATATACATGGCTACTTGGCAGGTTTGATTCCCGCGTAGAGTACGAATGGCGCCCATGGAGCGTATACTTGTGACGGTTAATGGCCCGTGTGAAGTGACGGTTCCTAACAGTTAATGGCTCGTAGAACCCGAATCCATTCGTATGTCAAGTAGGTTACAAGGATCTATGACTCGGGTCGCCTTCTAGAAGTAGAAGCGGACGGGAAGAGGAGATGCCTTGGTGAGGTTATCGATTAGTGACATTTTTGAGTTGTTTGACTCATGGCATGTTTCCATATAGTGTGAGAATTTAGATGTGAACTCAAAAGTCCTTTCCCTTCCCTTGGACTTGAGTTAGGATTCTTTGAACCTTGTAAATCCGAGAGAATCCATAAGATAGGGAACTCACTAAGAATTGATGTATTTGACCCCACGTTGTTGATTATATTTTAGGTACTCCAGGTTCCGCTAAGGGTAAGGATAAAGTCGTGTGATTTTTCCTTGCTTGTTGATGGCTAGCTTCTGATGTGGAGTTTATTTTGAGATCATTGTTGATCTAGTTCTTAGTTTTTATCATTTTGAACATCTTGTATATTTATGCCTCAGAATTTTAGTATTGTGTACTTTGGGCATTTATCGTATACAATGTGTTAACTAGGAACTTATGGTATTTCAGTACCAAATACTTGGGTTCATATGTAATATTTATGCTTTGATGTATGATTTTATATACGGGTGCTACAGTTGGTATTAGAGCAGGTCGTATCCTTGACCTAGCCATGAAATAGTATAAGTATTTCTTTCTGTTTCCTATGCATAGTGTTGCCCTTGGTCTTAAAAGTTATATGTATTGCATTGAGCCTGATCAACTTAATCCTATCTGTATGACGGTTAGGAACATGGCTGACGAACGTAGAAGCAATTGTGGTACACCCACAAACCCTCCAGCTGGGACGAATCTGCCAGGCGGCGACGAGAATGCTCCTTTGTATCAGTTTATGCAACAGATGCAGCAACAACAGAACCTATTCATGCAGCAGATGGTACAACAAATAAATGGAGGTCTGCATCCTCAAGTGGTTGTTCCAGAAGCTGCAGGTAGGAATTTTCGGGATTTTATCTGCATGAATTCTCCTGAATTTCATGGTGGATTAGATCCTGTGAAAGCTCACGAATGGATATCTAGTATGGAGAGAATCTTCTTGATAGTCCAATGTAGCGAGGAGAACAAGGTGTTGTTCGCTTCTCACTCATTGAAGGGTCCTGCTATGAGGTGGTGGGAGAATGCTTCGGCTTTGATGACTATGCAAGGTGTGCCGAAAATTTGGGAATAGTTCAAGGATACTTTCATGGAGAAGTACTTTCCTAGATTTTTGAGGACTCATAAAGAGTTTGAATTTCAATAGTTAAGACAAGGTAGTATGACTGTGGCCAGTTATGCTGAAAAGTTTGAGGACATGGCTGCTTACTCTAGGCAGGCTATGTATGCTCCAGATGAAAAATGGAAAGTAGACCAGTTTCTTTTTGGACTGAAAGCTGAATTCTCTCATAGTGTATCTCAGAGGGTGTTCACTACTTATGCTAAAGTTCTAAGGCAATGCTATCTGGTTGAACATAGTTTGAAGAAAGTCCAAGCTGAAAGCATTGCGAGTAGGGTGAATCAGGGTGATCGTGGAAGATCCAGCCAACAATTTAGGCCTAGGCAACAAGCCTTCAAAGGGAAACAAGTTTAGGATTCTAGGACGAGTACACCTCCTGTGTGTCGCACTTGTGGTATGATGCATTTTGGAAGGTGTGGTATAGAAAGTGTGAAGTGTTATCAATGTAAAAAGGTAGGTCATCTGAAGAGAGATTGTCCTCAAAATGGGAATTAGGCACAAGGCAATAATACCGGAAGGGTTTATACTTTGAATGCAAGGAAGAAGATGAGTGACAACTCTTTGATAGCAGGTACGTGTTTCGTCAATGGACATCCTTGTTTTGTTTTATTTTATTGTGGAGCGACACACTCTTTTGTGTCAATGCAATGTGTGAAGCGACTTGGGTTGCAAGCTATTCCTTTGTCTCCTCCTATGGTGGTCACTACCGCCATGGATGAAATGGTTGAGACACCGTTGATGTGTGAAAACTGTGTTTTATCTGTGGATGGTAGAGTTTTTCAGATTGATCTTATTTGCTTACCGCTTAAGAAAGTTGATGTCGTTTTGGGAATGGATTGGCTTTCTGCTAATTCGGTGTTTATTGGGTGTGAGGAGAAGCTTATCATCATTCCATCTGTTGATGCTACCCCGAAGGATGTTTTAACAACTATTCTAGAAGGTACGGTTGGAATGATAAATTTCTTGTTTGAGAAGGAGAAATCTGTCCTTTTAGTTCTCACTAAGGAGAAGAGTAGCGACCATTAGGTTTTAAGCATTCATGTTGTTTGCGAGTTTTCAGAAGTCTTCCCCGAAGATGTCACTTCTCTTCCTCCGGAGGGAAGTGGAATTTTCTATTGACCTGGTACCGGGAACGGCTCATATATCTGTTCTCCGTATCGGATGGCACCACTTGAATTGAGGGAGCTGAAAGAGCAATTAGAAGAATTAATGGCTAAACATTTTGTTAGACCTAGTGTTTCACCGTGGAGAGCTCCAGTGTTGTTAGTAAAGAAGAAAGATGGTGTAATGTGTTTGTGTATTGATTACTGATAGTAGAATAAAGTCGCCATTAAGAACAAGTATCCCTTACCCAGGATAGACGACCTGTTAGATCAATTGAAAGGAGTCTGTGTGTTCTCGAAGATTGATTTGAGGTCAGGTTATCACCAAATCCGAGTGAAGAGTTCAGATGTACCTAAGACCGCATTTAGAACCTGTTACGGTCATTATGAATTCTTAGTAATGCCTTTCGATGTGACGAATGCTCTGGCAGTTTTTATGGATTATATGAACCGGATATTTCAAGCTTACTTGGATCAATTTGTTGTGATCTTCATTGATGATTTTCTTATTTATTCTCGTACTCCACAAGAGCATGGAGAACATCTGAGAATTGTTTTATCAGTATTGCAAGAGAAGCAACTCTTTGCTAAGTTAAGCAAATGTGAATTTTGGATGTCGGAAGTTAATTTTCTTGGCCACGTTATATCACAGGGTGGTGTGGCAGTGGATCCATCAAAAGTATAAGCAGTGATAAATTGGGAGAGGCCGAAGAATGCTTCGGAATCAGAAGTTTCTTGGGATTGGCAGGTTACTATAGAAGGTTCGTCAAGGGTTTCTCTCAGTTGGCTTTGCCAATGACGAAACTTACTCGTAAAGATTTTACTTTTGAATGGGATTCAAGTTGTGAGCAAAGCTTCAGGAAATTAAAGGAAAGATTGATGACGGCTCCTGTGTTAATCCTTCCTGATCCCAACAACTCTTATGAAGTATTTTGTGAAGCTTCTAAGATGGGTTTAGGAGGTGTTCTGATGCAAGGTGGTCAGGTGGTAGCTTATGCCTCCCAACAATTGAAAATTCATGAACAGAACTATCCAACTCATGACTTGGAACTAGCGGCAGTTGTGTTTACACTGAAAGTGTGGCGTCATTATTTGTATGGTGTATGTTTTGAAATGTTGAGTGACCATAAAAGTTTGAAGTATTTATTTGACTAGAAGGAGTTTAATATGTGACAAAGAAGGTGGATGGAGTACTTAAAGGATTATGACTTAGAATTGAAGTATCATCCAGGAAAAGCAAACAAGGTAGCAGATGCATTAAGTCGGAAAGAAGTTCATAATGCAGAATTGATGATATTGGAGTATGCTTTGTTGAAAAAGTTTAGGGATCTTAATCTTCAATTTGTGTGGACTCCAAATGGTGTAATTATGGGGAATTTGAATTTCAATTCTACTCTAAGAGTTGAGATTCAACAAGGACAATTGTTGGATGAGAAGTTACAAGAAGTGTTAGTGCAACCGGGTTTTGTTCAAGCTACCGACGAAATTATTATGTTTAACCAAAGGATTTGTATTCCGGACGATGCGGTGTTAAAAAGAAAGGTTTTGGATGAAGCTCATAAAGGTACTTTTACGATACATCCTGGTTCTTCAAAGATGTATCAAGACTTGAAGAGACATTATTGGTGGTCTAGAATGAAAAAGGATATTGCGGTGTATGTGTCGGAATGTGCAGTGTGCCAACAGGTAAAGATTGAGCATCAAAGACCGGGAGGCCTGTTGCAACCTTTAGAAATCCCAGTTTGGAAGTGGGATAGTATTTCTATGGACTTTGCAGTAGGTTTACCCCGTACGCAAGGTGGATATGATTCAATTTGGGTGATTGTGGATCGACTAACGAAATCTGCGCATTTCTTAGCCGTGAAGACTACTTTCAAAGCAAGTCATCTTGCAAGGTTGTTCATTGCTGAAATTGTGAGATTGCATGGTATTCCCTCTAATATTGTGTCCGATCGAGATCCAAAGTTTACTTCAAGGTTTTGGAAAGTTTTTCAACAAGCTATGGGTACGAAGTTGCGTTTGAGCATGTTCAATCATTCTCAGACGAATGGTCAGACTGAGCGAACAATACAAACAATGGAAGATATGTTGAGAGCTTGTGTGCTAGAAAGTAAAGGGAATTGGAAGGAACTTCTAACGTTGATAGAGTTTTCTTATAATAATAATTACCATGCGAGTATCGGTATGGCTCCCTATGAAGCATTGTATGGAAGAAAATGTAGAACACCTTTGTGTTGGGCGGAAGTTGGTGAAGATAGAATTTTGGGACCAGAAATTATCCAAGAGACTATGGAAAAGATTCGAATGATCCGCGAGAAAGTTAAACAAGCGCAAGATCGCCAAAAGAGTTATGCGGACAATCGTATGAGACCTTTAGAATTTGAGGAAGGTGACCATGTATTTTTGAAAGTTACTCCGAGATTGAGATTGAAAGGACCGTTTAAGTCACGCAAGTTAAGTTCGAGATACGTGGGACCGTATCAAGTTCTTGATAGGATTGGTGAAGTAGCTTACAAGTTGGCCTTACCGCCCTCTCTGTCAGAAATGCACGATGTTTTTCATGTGTCTCAGCTACGGAAGTTTGTTCCTGACACTCTTCAGCCAGTTCAACCAGACTTCGTTGAAATAGAAGCAGACTTAACTTTTGAGCCTCAACCGAGTCGCATTATGGGAAGAGAAACGAAGGTATTAAAGAACAAGGACATTTCTCTTGTTAAGGTGCAATGGGATGTGACGCATCCGGGTGATGCTACTTGGGAACTTGCATCGGAGATGCGAGATGCCTACCCTCATCTGTTCAGGTAATCTTTTAAATTCGAGGACGAATTCTATTTAAGGAGGGGAGGATGTAATACCCCGTATTTTTAATTACTCTGGATAATATTAGTTGTGATCAACTGAGTCCCAGTGTACTCTGAGAAATTATTTGTAAAAATAATTAGAGTAACTGTTGAACTTAGAGTAAATCCAATTAATATTATCTGACTCTGAGGTAATTAATTATTGGAGCTTTAGAGACTTTTTGGACATTTAGTAGTATTATTTACTAATAATACTTACTATATGTTTTCTTTCCTCCCATTTGTCAAACATAAAAGAGAAAGATAGTAACATTAGAGAGAGAAAGAAGAAAGAAGGGAGAAGAAAGGAAAGAAAATGGGGAGAAAGAAAAGAAGAGAAAATCCAACATTTCAAGAGCAAGAATCATCATCAACTCTTCATCAAATAATCTCATCTTCTTCTTATTCAACCTCTAACCAAGGTGGGTTCTAGTTAGAAACTTCAGTTGTAGATTTCTTGAGGTTTTTGAGTTATGTTAGGTTTTGAGAAAAAAAAAGGATGTTTTGGAAAATCAAAGAATCTAACAGTTGAAATGTAATATAAATTGCGTAGCATGATTATAACATGTATAGAATCATCTATTGATATTGTTATGAAGTTTTGGATTGGTTGTTTTGATTGGAAATTCTTAGGGTTTTAGTGTAGAAACTATACATTGATGTTTTATGAAGTTTGTTGGATAAACTATGATAGAACCATGAAAATATACCTCCATTGGTTGTTTGAAAATGAACTGGGAGTGTGGAAAGTTGCTGGAAAAAGGAAGTATTTTTCTGCATAACGCAGAGCGCACTTAGCGCGGGTATGCCCGCTAAGCGCGGTCTGGAGAATTTGCAACCCTTCGAGGCAGTGTGTAGCGCGCTAAGTGCGACTTGGAATAAAAAGTTTTTTTTCTAAAATTCATATCTTTTGATTCGGGTATCCGATTTTAACGTTCTTTATATCAATTTGAAGCTAAGGAAATATTCTATACAATGGAAGAGAAAAATATAGTTTTTACAGCCGATTAAATAATCGGAGGAAATTCCAAAAGTGGTATAATTATAGTTTATTTGTTATATGAAATTCTATTGTGCAATTGTGATATACCTTGTTGCCCTACTATTGTTTAGACATGGTTGTGAGTGAATATGCAAGTTAATACGAAAATGAAATAGGAAGAGGAAGGAAACCTCAACTTGAACTATAGGAGAATCTAGTAAGAGACTAGAAATTGATAGATAACTCTAGATGGCAATGCTCGGCATGTGTGTAGAAAGGTGCATCCTTGCCGAGTAATGGTCTAGTGAGAGTGAAACACTAGTATGGAACATGGGAGAACCTAGTATAGGTGAGAAGGCATTGTGGCCTTGTGATTGTCGAATACAATCACGTTTGTGTGTGAGATCACGTAATCGTAACCGGTTTGTCTTGAGATGCAGTTTCATGAGTCTCGAGCTCCTTTGAAATGTATGCACGGCTACTTGGCAGGTTTGATTCCCGCGTATAGTACGAATGGCGCCCATGGAGCGTATTCTTGTGACGGTTAATGGCCCGTGTGAAGTGACGGTTCATAACGGTTAATGGCCTGTAGAACCCGAATCTATTCGTATGTCAAGTAGGTTACAAGGATCTATGACTCGGGTCCCCTTCTAGACGTAGAAGCGGACGGGAAGAGGAGATGCCTTGGTGAGGTTATCGATTAGTGACATTTTTGAGTTGTTTGACTCATGACATGTTTCCATATAGTGTGAGAATTAAGATGTGAACTCAAAACTCCTTTCCCTTCCCTTGGACTTAAGTTAGGATTGTTAGAACCTTGTAAATTCGAGAGAATCCATAAGATAGGGAACTCACTGAGATTTGATGTATGTCACCCCACGTTGTTGATTATATTTTAGGTATTCCAAGTTCCGCTAAGGGTTAGGATAACGTCGTGTGATTTTTCCTTGCTTGTTGATGGCTAGCTTCCGATGTGGAGTTTATTTTGAGATCATTGTTGATTTAGTTCTTAGTTTTTATCATTTTGAACATCTTGTATATTTATGCCTCAGAATTTTAGTATTGTGTATTTTGGGCATTTATCGTATACAATGTGTTAACTAGGAACTTATGGTATTTCAGTACCAAATACTTGGGTTCATATATATTTATGCTTTGATGTATGATTTTATATATGAATGTTACAGGGGATAAACAAAATAATAAGTTGGGGAGAGTTGTTAAGGGCCAAATTGTGCATACTTTTGACTATATTTTATGGTCCTTTCAATTGTTTGCTTGATAATTTAGCAGAATATCAAGTAGTTTTAGTACATTTATGCTAATTTTCGATTTTATTGTTACACTTACTGCACTTTGTGCACTTGCTATAAATATCTTCTCTTGGAGATATTTTCACATAACTTGTACTTTACACTTTTCACCATTTCTAGAAGTGAAAAACGGGTTTTCTAGGTCAAAAACCTTAGGAACTCAAGGAGAAGTGAGAATCAAATCTTTGGAGCATCAATCCTCGATTCTTCGACTTTGACGCTATCAAAGCTTCTTTTCTTACTTGTTGATCAAGCCACCATGGTGATGGGTAGCTAAACACTTTTGTGTCAAGATTAGAGGTAGTTAATCTTGCTTGTATGTATTTCTTTTGATCTTTTGTATATGAACAAGGTTGATGATCAATATATGAGGAAGTTGTTTGCTTTTAATGTTGTATTTATGGTTTAAATCACTCTAGACATAGATTTTCCAAATCTTGATCCAATGTCTTCATCTATTAAAAACCAAACTCTAGACCTAGATTTGAGATTTAATATTTTCTTTGTATTGGTCTTAATGTTTATTGTTTTGATTGTTGGCGTGAGACATCATCTAACAATTTAAACAATAATACCCACGAACTAGCTTTAGACATAAAGGGGTTCGCGAGGATACGCGATTGTATTGATCGAAACTAAGTTTATATGCTTGATTAATTAGATGTGTATGAAAAGGATTAACGAAATCTAATCTTGACATGTTTTTCTCAAAACTAAAACATATTTGCCCTAATTTACTCTTTGCCACAAATTTATGTTACAAAACAAGAAATCATTTGAAAACTCTTTACTTAAAACGGTAAACTATTGAACGGCGAGCATCTATATATCTTGTGTACAATCCCCATGGATACGATAAAACACCCACCGAAAATACATTTCAACAGTTGGAAAAGGGATAACATCACGCATGACCCAACGTTGTGAAGTAGTGTGCGGTTGTAAGTTCGCTATATACCAGTATGGGCGTGTGACAGTTGTGATATACTAGGTAGTGCTCTACGTATAAATACGGTTGTTGGTTGCAACCTTTGTTACATAGTCTCAAGGTCATGAGTTCGAATCTCAACGGTTGCGAGAAAAATTATATTACGCGCGTTGTCTATCACCACGGTACTTTGTATAAACCATTGTGAAATTTTTATTAGTTTTCTTAAATTTTTTTTAATATTATGGCATTACCATCCCATTATATTTTTGTACCTGTATTTTGAACCCGATTTTATACGTATTTTACAAAGGGAAATAGAATTTACATAAAAATCCAAAAAAATTATTTGCTTCATCAAATCCCAAAAATAATATTTACATCATCAAACTCAAATGTATATCTCACACACACACACACACACATACACACACACATACACACACACACACACATATATATATATATATATATATATATATATATATATATATATATTATATAAGTGCGATATTTTGTGAAGATTGTTAGCTAACTGGTGGTGGTTAGGAATTTGAGGTGTTCCTTTGTTGGAACCATAGTGGAGCAATAATAGGCGATGAATGGAATATCTCAATTATATGGGAATCAGAGAGATAGTTATTCGTAAGAATGAAAGTAAGACACTCTAATGCAGTTGTTGTGGATCAAACCCACTCTAGGTTCAACGTTTTTCCCCTCGGTTTTGGTCAAATCCACTCTAGGTTCTACACCTTTATCCTAGGTTATTTCAAAAACGAGAGGTAAAGTGGAAACTTTTCATGTCGCCCTTGGTTACCTCGCCCGAGAAACCGAGGTACAATCCAGTTTGCGTCCGGGGTGAAATGAGGTTATTTGTAGTAGAGATGATGTACATGTAGACCTTCATCTATAGGCACCACCACACATAAGTACACCATTTTCCATTAGGGTCGCGCACCACACTAAACAAATTAAAGACCTTTTAAACCACCTCTCCTATTTTATTTTTTTATAGTCTTGTTGAAATAAAACAATCTCTGTGAATACAATATAAAAATTACTCATCATTTGTCGTTTTTCTTCTTCACATTTATTTTTAGCCCAACAGTACATAACACATTATCATAAGTACCTAAATAATAATATTGTAAAAAAAAAACGAAAGGGAATTTGTTTTCTTCCCAATATTCATTTCTTTTTTAATTTAGGTTAAATACTTTTTTTAGTCCTTTATCTTTAACACAGAGTTTATTTTGGTCTTTTAACTTTTAAAAAGACAAATATAATCCCTTATGTATTCAAACAACGACATTTAAATCCTTTATGTGTAAATCTCACAAACGTTGTCTATTTTTCATGTGACATCAGATGTGACATATGTTCATTACCAAATTTCACAATAGAACTATAAATTTGACTACCGCTAAGAAGAAAATGACGGGTTCTCATTAACCGTCGCAAAAACCAACGTGCTATATTTCGTATTAAATGGAAGTTTTCTTTTTTAACAATGACTATTTAAATCGCCACAAACTTCCCTATTTTCGTAATATAAATAATAAAGTACGGAGTTTGTAACTACCATAATTTGCATTTTTTTTACAAGAAAAACACACAACATAGAATTCAGTAGCCCACCTTCATGTTTTTATTAGAGAAAACAACCTTATTTACTAAAGTGTAGATTATGTAAACATAAAACATGTTAAGAGATTATAAACACCCGTTCAAATTTTGAATTTGCTATACATCCAACACAAGCCTCCAGTGATACTATAAATTCAACAAGATTTTAGTCACCAAAGAGCACCGGTGAAAATATAAACTTAACAAGAATTCATCCACCAAAGAACACCATCATACAAACTTAGTACCTCAAAGCCTTAAGTTTTTAATATCTCTTTACAATTGTAATAGCGAGACATGCACCAGTATTGCCCCATAAACGTAACGGGAAAAGAAGTCACATCAAGTGCAGACTCGTAATTGCTAGATGTCGAGGCAAATGAAACAAATATAAACTGTGACAAACTTGATTTTTGCTAAACATTTCGTCAAAATACAAAAAAAATTGATCCTAAAAATGATAGCCTGACAGAAGACACAAATATTTTTAGAGAGAGAGAGTATACTGGATATAAAGTTTTTGGCTATCGTCCTCACTAAGCCTAGTCCACAATCCAATAATTTCCAATTGAAATTCTGATGGTTTTCCACTATGAGTTATGCCAAAATTACAAGATGTTTAGTACAACAACTATACAAATAATGACAAAAATATAAAATCTTTTATTTGAATCCTCATTGACTTGTTTACAATATCCAACACTGAATCATCACAAAGTATTTACTCAAAATCATCTTTAATATTCTAACTCCAACAATGTTGGTCCAAAGTCTTCATATTGCAATGATTGTTATTCGATTCTACTTGTATCTTGAGCCTTGACCTATTTTAAGATTAAAAAGAACTCTCATTTATATTTAGGCTTCCAGACAACACTACCGAACACTACAAGAAAATCACGTTTTAGCATCAACAATATAGCGTCGGCCACGACTCCGACGCTATTAGTGGCGGTTAAGTGTCCCCATAAGCCGACGCTAGGAGAGCAAATCATTTTGCTTTATTTTTTTAATAGATCATTAATAGTAGCGTCGGTTGTAGCCGACGCTAAGCATCATTCGCTTGAAAGTTTATATTTTTTTAAAATATTTTAAACATGGCGTCGGCTAGGGTCGACGCTATTATTGGTACGAAATAATTTCATTTCCCCCCACCATTTTCATTTGCCTCCTTTTCTATATTGTTTTAAATAATTATTTATTTTTTGTGATATGTTTATAGTAGCGTCGGCTAGGGCCGACGCTATCTTTGATGCCAAAAAATTTCATTTCCCCGCCCCATTTTCATTTGCCTCCTTTTCTATATTGTTATAAATAATTATTTATTTTTTAACAGTTGCGTCAGCCATGGCCGACGCTACTATTGGTGCGAAAAAATTGCAGTTAACCCCACCAAATTAATAAACTAAAGTTATAAAGTTTTTATAAAATAAAAATTATAAAGTATTTTTATTTCACAAATTCCTTTCTTTCTTTCGTCTCCATCCTCAACTCACCTTCAACCTCAACCTCATTTCACAAACCCAAAAATCATTCCCAAATCATTCACAATAATCTCTTAGGGTAATGTTATTTGATTTTGAGTTTTGTCATTGTTTCAGATTCTCGTTTCAGTTCTTCTCATACTCACTGTTTCTCATTGTTTCAGGTTTTCGTTTCAGTTCTTCTCAAGGATTTATTGAGATTCTCTTCATCAAAGAAATCAATTTTCAGGTTCGTATCTCCGTTTGTTTACTCCCTTTATTTGTCTTTTTGATTCGTCGTTTCGATTTGTCGAACCGATTCATTGTTCGGATTCTCTGTTTCGATTCGACATTTCGATTCGTTTTTTTATTAATTAAATCATTACTTTCATCTTGTATGGTTCAGTTTTATAAAAGAAATTATTGTCTTTGTTAATATTGAGATTGATTTTCTCTCTTTCAAACAATTGATATAAGTGTGTCTATGTGAGTTTGGTTTTGTTATGAAAACTAGCATAAACCAACAATTTTTTCTTGTTTGATATGCCATTGAAGTTAGTTCTACACTTTCTTCAGTATCTCACCCTGTTATTGTAAATATAATGGATTGGTTCTACACTTTCTAATGATTGAATGCCATTTTCTTCTGTTATTGTGATTCTAAGTAATTGCATTCATGTGCACATTAGTTTAGGTATGTGTCCTTACTTATTTTTTCAATACATGTATGCAGATAGGGTATTGATATAATCAACTCAACTTTAACTTAATTGTGATTGGTGGAAGCATCTTGGCAAGAGTTGTTGTTGAGGCATATCATCAAAGTAAGCTTTATATATTAATGTTGGATGGTATATTTACAATTTATGAATGTTGCAGTGTGAATGTATTGTGTGTGCTTGTTATGATTCTAGGGATATGCTGAAATTTTGTTTGGCAATGATATTAGTTTGAAAATCTGTTATCCTATTGTATGCATTCTGAGTTGAAAGTGGCATTTAATCGTGATGCAATTGTGTGATGAAATTAGTTTTGTGCTGTTATGTGAATATAACTAGATTGAAATTATGTACAGACTGGATTTGGCAATTAGTAGTGTAGGTTGAAATTAGTCTTAACAGAGTTAGTATGAAGTGTTAGTCAGTTGAAATTTGGCAATTAGTAGTTTAGGTTGGACTGTTAAACTGTTAATGGATTATGTTGGAAGTTAGAAGTTAGGGATTGGCCATTTGGTTAGTTTGTAATTTGAAAAACAGTTAGGACTGTTAGCTGTTAGTTGATATCTTGTTAGTAAAAAAATTGACAGTTAGAGGTTTGCAAAAAAGTTAGTTATTGGTTAATTATAAGTAGATGTTAGTTTGAATTGGTAGAACTATTATGGAATTTGGACTGTGATAGTTCTAGCTAGAGACCAAACTTAAATCCAATGTAGAACTTAAGAGATGAATGTGATATATTGAGGAACGTTAATATTGCGTTGTGCCTCAAATAATTTGCGGTAGAGATTGTTAAAGAATTATATCAAATATCTAAGCAAATAATAAAAAAGAATTGAAAATTTATATTTAAGAGGAAAGCACAATAACCAAAACTAACTTCAATATCAAAAGACTTAGAGACCATAGTAACCAAGGAAAAAAGAGGAAGATAGAACCGAGGAAAACACCTCTTCTGTAATACTAATGAAGAAAATAACAAATCAATAAGTATAAGCTCTCAGAATCAATATAGAAATACTAAAACAAAGAATTTACGAGAGATCGTATAAATCAGACACGAGGCTTTATGCTAGTAAAGGATAGATCATTGAAGAAATCTGATTTATCGGGACTTTCCTCTTATCCATCATATTAAGTATATCCCCAAGCATTCTAGATATCCAAACATCAACTCACTCCAAAAGTTGATGTGTCTCCCACCAATTGAGAGGCAAATACAAATTCATCAGCTGTAACCTACTCCAATGGCATGTGAATCCAAGAATCCTCCTTGGGTAAATAAGCGAATCCATATTGGGAGCTTGCTTGTTGCTGTGTACTATATCCAGTCCTGCAGTAGGAGAGTGGATTGCTTATTACAGTAGACCACAATTTCTTGAGTGTGTTTGGAATGTCGTTTGCTATTCACAGGTTTCCAAGACCAGTTGTTTTATACAGGTAGTGTTGTTTAGTGGTGGTTTTCGTATACTGACGGCTCATTAGTAGGAGAATATTTCCTATCCTGAATTCGATCGCATTAGGAATCTGTGCTGTTATAGTTCTCGATGGTCGTAATATACAGTTCATAAGGAGGAGAATGTAGTTCTTTAATCTGTTGCAATTTTTCAGAATAATGTTTTTGCGGCTTTGGTGGGTTGTCTGCTGCTAGTCTTGGCCAACAGATCCTAGTGTTCAATTTCCACCTAGTGATTAGCAGCATATTGATTAATAAGTGAAAGAGCATTACTAGTAACTTGAGCAACATTAACCATTCTAGATCTAATTGAAGCTTTGATTTTTCCATCAAGTGCTTTTCCACCAAATCCATCACCACAAGTGGTTTCATCAGTCAAAGCTGAGCTAACCCATGTCTCAACATTGCTTATATGCCAATTGAAATCCTGACCGTTGATCTTGCAAAGCTTAAGCTCTTTCAACGAACGGCTAAGCCTATCAACACTATCACTGATTTCTTCAGCACAATCATGAAGAGCAGCATATTCTCTTGGTTTGAGATTTTTGAAGCTTTTGCACATTGTAACAAAGGCTTTTGTGGATTGAGTTTTGTTGAGGGTAAGGGATAGAGCAATTTGGACTAATTGGTGAGGGTCTTGTTGGATAGTGGATGCATAGACAGAGAGAGATTGAACACAAAGTGTAGGGTATTGTGTAACTTCAAAAGTTTATTACTGCTGCATGTCGTTTCTATCTCGTATCTACAGCTACAGTAGGAGCCGAACTTATAGACTATTCTGTTGTTCTTTTCTTTTATTTTGGTAAATATTTTGAAGAAAAGACTCATGAGTGACGTTATGCAGTAATTAAGGCTCAAGGTCATTTTTCGTGTCTTTGCCTTTGTTAATCACGTATGTTGGTTAGAGTTTTCTTGTTTATAAGTTCTTAAAGTATGAGTTCTTGAACTGACATAACTGTTGCATAATCTGAAAAAATAGTTATATCTAATAGATAACAGACTAATGAATTATCATTGCACTTTCTTTATTTAAGATTTATGATTGTTGAAAATATGACTAGTTAGTTCTTAAAGTATAAGTTCTAGTTTGTTTTTTAGTAGTTTGATGATGATGTATACTATTGAGTTTTATTTATTATTTGTTTATTTTGTCAGAGGCTTGTGTGTTGGGACAGTTGTGATGATGCAAATATGGAAGAATTGTTTCATCAGAAATGTGGAAAACGACTGTCTGATATACAACGAAAGGCTAGAGAAAAGGGGCGGAAGCCGGGTTGGATGGGTGTAGATACATGGACGTATCTTCTAGACAAGTGGAAGACAGATGAATTCAAAGCTGTATCCCAACAAAATAAGATTAATCGATCATCTAACAAAGGTGGGGCAGTCCATACAACAGGTCGTAGAGCTCACCATGATGTTGCACTTGAATTGGTATATATATACTTTGTAATTACAATGCGTTAATATAATTATATTTGATATACATTGTGACCATATATATTACCTCTAATGATAGGCTAAAAAACTCAATCGACCCGCACATCCAGATGAGATTTTCATTGCCACCCATAAAAAGAAGAATGGGGAGTGGGTTGACGCTCGTGCAGCGGCAACACATGTAAGTTGATGTTATTATTCTGAATTAGCATGTTAGTTGATGTTAATTGAAGTGAATTAGTAAAGGTTGTTAGTTAATTAGTTGATGTTAGTTGAAGTGAATTAGTAAGTTAACATGATGTTAGTTGAGCTTATTCTTGACATAAGTTAACATGAATATATATAAACAAGGAAACCTTTGTAACTAACATAAATGTCAAGAGAGGAAACATAAGTTCATGTTTGGTATCATGATGAGTTGGTTGCTGCTGCATATAATTTTGAGTCTTTGAATTCAATGAATTATGCACAACTCTATTAACATTATCATGCTTCCTCATATTGCTTGTTTGCTGCTGCCCTTGTTGCTGAGCCTGCGAGTTTGTTGGGTGTTGAGTCAGTGTGACTTGTATTTGTTGCTGGTGTTCATTGGTTGGAACCCTTCCCTGAGAGGTGTCCATTTGTTGACACAGGTTGACATGTTCTTGCTGGTGTGCATTAGTTGGCTTCATTCCCTAAGCATTGTGTCCTGTTTCCTCTGAAATGGAGTGTCCATGATTTGAATTGCATTTTGATGCTAAACCTTATTTTCTATTTGCACTCTTGTCATATTCCTTCTTTCTATATACAAATCTTTTGCTTTCTATAAACAAATCTTTGTGGATTATATTAGTTTATCTTGTTTAAGGTTTTTTAGCTTTAATGAATTTGAAAGGGAAATGATCTGATTTGTTTTATCTTGTTTCTTAAATACTTGTGTACAGGAAAAATTCTGCAGTAGCTTGACACAAGTTGGTGATGAAGTGGAAGGATTAACAAGAATACAAATTTGGAAAGAAGCTGCAGGGGGTAAAACACGGGGGCGGTGTTATGGCACTGGACAATTGGCACGTAACATAAGATGTGGAGTAAACTTCTTGACTCAGGTGTCAATTACAAACCCACATAGAGAAGCAGATAACCAGGCCATTGAGGCTGCCAGAGCTGAAGCTGCTGCTGCACGTGAAGAGGCTGCACGGGCTAATGCGCGAACAGATGATTTGGCAAGGAAATTTGAAGAACTGTCAAAGAAATTTGATATGTTGCATTCTCTTCAAGCGGGTACTTCTAGTGCTCCTGCGAGTGGTCATCCTGATTATAACGATTCGGTACGTTCTATTTTCACAACATTGTTGTACTTAACTGTGTAGTGTAGAACAATCACTTGTTGTACTTAACTGTGTAGTGTAGAACAATCATTGTTTTTATTTTATAAATTCTGAAAATGCAAAACATGTAGCGTGAATGATTTGGTATTTGAGCATGCAAAACATGAAAATGATGTTGAAATATGTTGCTGTCAGCTTAATTTTTGCAGGACATAGCTGTAGTATTTTAGCCATAACGTTTTCTATATGTATCATTTTCAGATTTTAGTTTTATTTCTGGAAACTAGACTCAATTACCTTCAGTTTGAGCATAAATTTGATCATGGTTGACAAAGAATGCAAACCTAAAAACCTGTTACAAGTTAGATAAAAAAGTTGGTGTCTGTTTTTGTAACATGTGTGACCTTTTATGATAAATTGTACTTATTGGAAACTCGGAATTGGATTAGATAAATTGTGTTAGAAAGATAACTCATGTATTATTAATATTGGAAGTGCTTCGTAATGGAATATTTCAAGCATACAAATGAGTGTTATTTGTTCAGACCATTTTGCGAACATCGCTTAGGATTGGTAGTTTTTCTGGTTGTATATTGAATGAAAGTCACGGCAAGTAAGAAGTGCTTCGTCACGGCAAGATTCAATGTTAGAATTAGTGGATGTGCTCATTTTGTTATACTTAGATTATATATATGTTTTAAGCTGATTATATTATATATATGTTTTAAGTTGATTATACTATATTTTGGATGTTGTAGGAGGAGTCGGAGGATTATGAGGATGATGATGAGGAAGTTGATGTTGGTTATCATGATTAGTACATAGATCGTTTAGGAGATCATCAGTATTTTGGAACTCATTAGTATTTTGATGTTGGTGTATTTTAGAACTCATTAGAATGACATGTTGGTATATATTAGAAATCATTAGAATGACATGTTGGTGTATCTTAGAACTAATTAGAATGACATGGTGTATTTTGGAACACCTGAATTGTTGATTGATGAATCTTTTTTGAAATGCCATTGGTCTGTTAGAGTTAAAATAATAAACAGGTTTGAATTAAGTTTGATTTAATTAATAATAAACAGGTCTTGATCAGAACAGGTGGTTTGAGTGGCGATTGTATAAAGTGAAGGTGACGATTTCAAATAAAACCAAAAAAATGCGTTGACGATTAAATCCACTAGTGTCGGCCATTAGACCGACGCTACACAAATTTACAATTCTACTCAACTAGTGGCGGCCACGACACCGACGCCAGAATAAAAGAATTCCTTGTCTAAAAATCATAGCTGCGGTCACGTGACCGGCGCTACCATCAAATAACATGCTGACTAATTATTTCTGTGGCAGCCTAGACGCCGACGCTAACATCAAATAATAGGCTGACTAATTATTTCAGTGGCGGCCAAATGGCCGACGCTAACAACAAATAATAGGCTGACTAAACTCCCAGTGGCGGCCAAATGACCGACGCGATCATAAAATAATAAGCTGACTGATTATGACAGTCAACCAATCAAAAAATGAAACCTGGCATTCGGTAGCATCGCTCCAAAACCGACGCTACCTCAGTAATCAGCTGCGCAATTTAGGCCAAAAAGTAGAGACGAGTTAGTGGGAGCTTTTGGCCGACGCTACCATAGTGTCACTGAAATGCCGCAACTAATTTAATTAACTTCCAGCTATGGAAAGGCCACCCCGACTCCCACGCTAAGCCGACGCTAAACCCCTATAGTGTCGGTTTTTTAGGTGTTAGCGAGGGCTCTTTGGCCGACGCTAATACTGTGTTTTCTTGTAGTGGAAGTAATTATGGAGAGACGAACCCCATTAATTTCTGCTAGACTTGTCAAAACCAGCCACACAAGTCACACAATTTAAAAACCTTTGAATCTCAAAAAAATTTCAAAGAAGTGTTAATCATAATAACAAAATCTCCTCACGGATCTCACACCTAGAAGATGAGAGTTACATCCAAACAAAAATAGGTTGTAGATGGGTTTATTAGATTAAGTACCTATATGATGGTTCAATTGATAAGTTTAAAGAAAGATTGGTAGCCATGGGATATAATCAGATAGAAGGTCTTGATTATTTAGATACCTACTCACCAACTGCAGAAATACCATTGTGAGAACCATCATAGCATTGGCTTCATGCAAGCAATGGAATTTACATCAACTTGATGTGAATAATACCATTTTGCATGGAGAAATTGAAGGAATATGTATATGACAATTCCATCAGGAGTGTCTCATACTAAGCCTAACCGAGTTTTTAAAGTTGTTAAATCCCTCTAAGGACTTAAATAAGCTAGTAGAAGATGGTATAAAGGGCTTACTACATTTCTTAGTGAACACCACTATAAGCAAGCTACTTCAGACCACTCCTTATTTGTGAAAGCCAAAACATCTTCCATCACAATCCTGCTACTGTATGTTGAATATATGATCTTAATAGGTAATGATTTGGATTAGTTTAATTCAATCAAAGAACCATTGGATAACACATTCAAAATCAAATATATAGGAAAGTAAAAGTACTTTCTAGGGATTGAAATGGGACACACAAAGGTAGGCCTCCTCCTGTATCAAAGAAAATATTGTCTTGACTTGATAGAAGATTCAGGCTTTCTCGAGTTAAGACCAGTCTCCATACCCTCTGATCATGAAATCAAACTCCATTAAGATTCTAGCACTTCTTTCCATGACATTTCTTCATACGTAAGACTCACAGACAAATTATTGTATTTGAATGGAACAAGGCCTGACATAACTTTCTACACACAACAATTAAGTTAATTTCTTTCTGCTCCTACAGTCACTCACTCAATGCTGGTTGCAATGTTCTAAGGTATCTCAAAACTTTTCCAACTCGAGGCACACTCTTCCCTAGAGATTCAACTTTGCAATTGAATGGCTACTCTGATGGTGACTGGGCAGGATGCATAGATACACGCAAATCCATTTTAGGCAAGTGCTTCTTTCTTGGTAGATCTGTTATCTCATTCAGAACAAAGAAATAATCGACAATCTCGATATCCTCATCATAACCAGAGCGCAGAGCCCTTGCAGCAGCCCCTTGTGAATTTCAATGGCTCTTATATCTCATGAAGGATTTTCATGTCATGTGTGCCAAAACACCTGTGATCTATTGTGATAATCAAAGTGCCTTTCATATTGCCTCTAATATCGTTTTCCATGGAAGAACAAAACATTTGGACATTGATTGTCACATTGTAATAAAAAAAAATCAAAGGTGTTTTCAAGTTACTTCCAGTCAAATCCAAAGATCAGCTTGCTGATTTGTTCAAAGAGGCTATCCATCCTATACATTTTAATGATTTGCTAGTCAAGTTGAAGATGATAAATATTTACCCACTTTCAACTTGTGGTGGGGATATTGAGGCATGATGGTAATGAGCATGTGGGGCATGATAACAATACAATAACACATGACCAACTACCTTGAAATACTGTTAGAAAGTCGTTAGTAAGTAGTTAGAATTAGTTACTTTCACTCTAAGGTAAACTATGGTGTGGTAGGGCTTAGTAGCTTATGGTGCATGTCATCTTGTTTGTATATAAGTAACTCGGCTTGTATCTCTTCATTTTTAATGGGAATATTGCTTTGCCATGTTCATCTTGATTATCTTATTACTCACTTTTATTTTAGTATGAAGAATATATTTTTAGAGTATATATTGAGTTCTATTTAAAGAAGGGTCCCAATAAAATCCATGTGTAGATGCTTGCATACTTGTGGTGACTCTTATTTGCTTAAACAAAGGGTTTGCTTATTTTCGTAAAGATTGTGATATATTAATTAAATTAAAATAATATTTTTTTCTTTCTTTTTTTGATATGTGTCCCTTTAATTTTTATACAATAGCTAGATTATTATTATTATTATTATTATTATTATTATTATTATTATTATTATTATTATTATTTATTTCAAGTCTTTGTCTCAGTTACAAGAGTAAAATCTGAAATTTCATATAAAATAAATTTTAGATAAGCTTCAATTCCAAAATAAGTTTTATTAATTAATAAAACAATAATGAAAATATTAATAAAAAAGTATTACTCATAAACAACGATTTTTCATTATTTCCAAATATGGCTAAACAAATAAAGCATATTAGTAAAATAACGGGGTGAGATTTAAGTTGCTTATTAGCGCCATTCAAGTTCTTGAATAAAAAAAGCAAACATAATTCACTAAAAATTAAAAAGATAAAAAAATGTTTAATATCCATCGGACATACATAGAAATTCCTTAAACAGAAAAGATGATTTGTTAAATACAATGAAACACGTTGAATTCATGGAGAAGAAAGGCTGGTTGATTCATGTTCACCCTCCATTGTTAAATCAATTCCATATGGTGTAGAAGCTTTCTTAAAGACTCGATATGCTCCTAATTTTGACTTCTGCATTAAATTTGAGCTAAAAATTTCAGTCACTATATTTTGCATAAAAGTAGCATGATTTTTTAGATGAAAATAAAAATAAAAAAAACATTATGATTATTATTATTATATTGTTTTTTTACCATGTTGGGATGAAAAATAGGAATGATGTGAAATTCCTCCATCATCTATTCACTTCTCACAACTTGTGTTCCCTCCATTTTCCAATACTCAAAAGTGTTCTTTCTCCCAACGAAATAAAGGCTTTTAAGAGAAACTTCCTTTCTTTTTTCTACAATTCTCCATTCACCATTACCAACTGCTCTAATGGCCATGTTTTCAAACCTACCATTTCTCAGATAAAAAAAAATAGTACTTTCTATCACTAAATGAATCGAACCTATAATCAACAGGGTATTGAGAAACACAATCAATCGAACCATAATCAACATATCTATTCACAGCCATGGATATCACCAAAAAGTATTATTCTAAGCTTTATCTGAAGAAAGAACTCTTTGGAGCAAAAATATTTTTTATGACTTAAATTTATAGGTAGAAGAAGACGAGTAGTGTTTTCAATATTGTGTTGAATACAATTGAAAAAGGGAATATCATAGCTCTCATACTAATATGTAAAGAATTTTTAAATTCAAATTGACTAAAGTTTATTTCTTTATTTTATTTATTTATTTCCTAAGAGGTGTGATGCATATTTACAAGATAAATACTGTGAATCCATTTATATCAAATGTTGTTCATATCCTTTGTTGATCCGTGAATAGAAGTATATTTAAAATAACATAGAGTTGAATAAATGAAATTTTAAATTCATGTTAACAAATCTATTTTCATTACATTTTGAATTAAACCAAAAAAAATGCATGTAGAAAATGTTATATTATAATATTCAAAAGTTTGAATCTTTTCTAAAGATATTAAATTTGTGATTAACATAGAATTTTATCATGAATATTTTCCCATTCATTTATTTCAGAATTTAAAAAGATTATTACATTAATATTTAAGGAAATTGACAACTTGAGAAACAAGAAAAATAAAATAAGGTATAAGTTTAGCTAGAATTAAAAAAATTCTATATTTAATTTTCTATATACAAGAGCAAGCTTAAAATCATTCTATAGTTTATTTTTTATTTTTTATTTTTAAATATTGATAACTAAATCGTTGTAAGAGTAGGCATAAAATTTAACCATTATACCCAAATAAAATTGGTTTTGATTTACTTAATCCTTAAGTTTAATATTTTAAAAACAAATATATTGGTTATTTAAATAAATAAATGTAATATAAAGTTAATTATAAATATTAAATTAAAAATATAAATGATATAATATATATTTTTCATCAAACAATTATTCACTTTCAAACAAAATTGAATTGAAAGATCACGGTCATCATAATTTTTTTTAATAAATGCACCAAATTATACATAAATTTGTTTTATGTTTTTTCTTTTCATATTAATGTCAAATATTTATTCCGTATTTTTTATCTATAACTATCTATAAAGATAATACACTCTTTTGGTCTGACCTACTTTTATCCCTAAATTACCCTTAAAACACTTTCTTTTTACAAGAGAAATAATAAAAAAAACTGCCACACTTATAGAGCAGTTAGATTTAAAATAAGATCTATAATACATAACTGATGTGTATCCCTTTACATGTTTTGATGTAAGATCTGTAAAACACTATAATTATGGTACAGTTAATTTGATATTGGATCTGTAAAACACTTTAACATAACTGATGCGTGAGCAGTTATTTTGATATAAAAGTGGACAAACAACCACACTTTGAATCAATATTGCTATAAGATCTTTTGAGTCATGTTTTTATAATCCCAAAATACATCTCCCTCTTCATATTTTTATTAATTTTATTTGTTTTACAAGAAGATACACTTCTCTTTTTGTTCTTTTTGGATAAAATATATTGACCAATGAAGATTCACTGTAAAAAAGAACACAGAAATGGAACAATAATAATAGGTGAAGGAAATCGAATAACAGGTACACGCTCCTTCTTTATTAGAAACAAATACCATGATGTTGACTCATTAACTCTCATTTCCATATCTATCTATTTATTCTAAAATCATCTCACATAGCAAAATCATCATCATGAGACTTATGTTTTTAAATTATATGCAGTATCCCCATAATTCATGCACCATGTTATAGAGTTGTAATGGAAGAATGCTCCTACGGTAAAAGTAAATGGAAAAAAATAGGAAAAATAATAGTAAGTAGTTTATCATGAACACTTACATGTGTTTTTGTGCTTTTTAGCGTAATTGCTTATAGTGTTTTTGTGCTTTTTGAGTGCAGCGTGTTATACCAATTGTTCTGGACTGGACCGAGGTCTGCCCCTCAATCGAGCAGGCCCAACCCACACGTCCTGGGATGGCCCATCAAAGGCCTCTTAGCACGACCAATGTCGAGCACATGTCCACCTCAACAGTGTCGGGCACGCGCCACACCTCGGCGTTGTTCGGGCACGCACGACATAGAGCATCGGGCAGAGGCGTTAAGCCTCTCCGGGCTCGCTCCTCCTCGACACTCAGGTGCTCCTCCCCACGAGGAGCCATCTCCTTCTACACATAAGAGTCCTCCCTGCGAGGACACGTCTCTCCCCGACACGCAGGACTCCTCCCCCCGAGGACACGTTCTTTTGTAACTTCCCACTCCCTCGTTTTTTGACATAATGGTTCATCTAGTTGTTCATCTGGTGAAAGAGACACAATTGTGTGGACAGGCTTATATGAGATGGATGTACCCTGCTGAACGTTATATGAAAATATTAAAAGGGTATGTGAAAAACCGAAGTCGACCAGAGGGTTGTATTGCCGAACGATACTTTGTTGAAGAAGCGATTGAGTTTTGTACTGAATATCTGTCCAATGTACAATCAATTGGACTCCCCAAATCTCAAATTGTCAAAAAAAAAGAAGGAAAAAAGTTAATTGGAAATGAAGTTGTGACAGTATCAAGGGTCGAACGGGATCAAGTGCATTTGTATGTTATGTACAATGAGAATGAGGTTGAGTCGTATGTTGAAATGCACAAGGATGTTCTCTGAGGTTTAAATCCGAATATAAATGAGAATTGAATAGTACGAGAGCACAATCGAAGTTTCATACCTTGGTTTAAGGATCATATTTATTCAAAGTATTATTCAGATCCCGCTTCAATAACAGAAAAGTTGAGATGTTTAGCATATGGTCCAAGTTTGGTTGTGTTTTCTTATAGCGCATACGCAATTAATGGATACACATTTTATACCAAAGAAAAAGATGATAAAAGTACTATGCAAAATAGTGGTGTCACCGTGGTAGCTGAAGCAATGCACATTTCAAGTGTGAAAGATTTAAACCCCAAATTTGCAAATCTGTCATATTTTGGGGTTATCGAGCGCATTTGGGTGTTTGATTATGAGAAGTTTCAGATTCCTATATTTCGTTGCAAGTGGGTTGAAAATAATAATGGCGTACGAATGGATAAGTCAGGATTTTTGCAAGTGGGTCTTAATAGTGTGGGGTACAAAGATGAGCCTTTTATTCTAGCATCTCAAGCTAAACAAGTGTTCTATGTCACTGATCCGACAAGTACAAAATGGTCTATAGTGCTTTTATCTAACAAAGTAATTGATGAAAACATTGGAGATCAAGGTGATATTGATGTTGATATTGAATCATTTACTAGAAATGATCAAGATGAAAATATTATAGCGAATGAATCATATACAAGAAATGATCATAATGAGGGTATTATACTTGGTAAGTATATATTAATGCTATGATTTTATTAATTGTATTATTGTGTTATACTTGATGAATTTATTATTTAACTAAATGTGTAGTTAGAAGAGACGAAAAGTGAAGAATCATCACTTCCGGTACATGTTTTGTGGAAGGAAGCTCGTGTGGGTAAGGAGTTGTTAGGGAAGATGTTCAGCATGTTTATGACGAATGTGTAAGTATAACATTATGTCTTTAAGTTAATCGAAATTTTATTAAAATATAATTAATTTGTAATCCCCACTAATAATTTTCGATATGTCAATGAATTTCAGGAGACTCTATCTAAATCCTTAACCACATGCGAGGAGGATTGCAGGAGCATTCTTAATCGAGTACTAAATGTTCCTGAGTATTCCGGCCGGGTGAGAGGTAAAGGATTTGGTGTGACTCCATCTTCCTTGTATCCAAAGAGAAAAAAACCCAGCAACCGAGAAGTCATGCAATCATTGGAGGAACTAAAGGCGCAAGTCTGTGAATTGCAAAAGGATAAAGAGAGATATGAGGCGGAAAAGCGTGGTTCCGGTTTGAAAGATGCTAGTGACAAAGCTAGTATCAATTGTCAAAATAAAATTCCCGAGGTAATTAGCACATATTTATTTTAATTAAATTAACACATTTATTTTAATTGACCTTTATACACATTAACAGTTACATATTTATTATTGCTTCAGGGCATTTCATCTTGCCAGCTATATTTGTCGTTACCGACTTATCGCATGGTTGGCAAGGGAAAAGTGCATAACCATGTGGGAGAGTTACTTCACCATTAACCGCTCCCTCATGGACATCTGAAAGTTTCGGTTGATATCGCTTTAGATACGGATGCGGTACTACCCATACCTGACTCGGTTTTAGAGGTTACATTGCTGCGAGATACAATAGGTTCGTTTGTTGCATGGCCGTTAGACCTCATTTCCATAGATGATGAGGTATGTTGAAAACCATTACGAATCTCTTAGTATTCAAATGTCAAATCTGAATGATTATGAAAATCATTTTGAACCATTACTTACATTTTTTATACATGGTAATGTTAGACTCCTACAAAACCCGCAGCTAAGAATAAAGGGGTTTTGCGGCAAAACGAGTTTGTTGAATCACAAAGACAGGTACATTTTAAGTGTTATTCTATTATCCGAATTCAAAAGTTTCATGATTTTCTACTTTACCTAACTTATATGATTGTTAGGTTCCTGCTCAAGCTTCACAAAAGGCCAGCAAGAAAAAAGCTCCTACTAGGACCGCGCAGGCAAAAAGAGCTCCTCCTCGCTTTCAGTCGTGTCTAGAAACACTTATGGCAATGTCAGATTTGATGGATGGTGCTATTCATCAAATAGACATGGACGAAGGTGTTTTTGGTTTTCCTCATTCCGAGATAATCGGAAGAGAGGATATGGAGCAGATTTTCAAGCATATTGAATTAGGCATCGGTGTTATGCATTCATACATCTGGTACTCCAATCAATCTATTATTTATTTAGCTGAACAATTTATTTACACATTTCAATGAAAATAGTCTAATGTTTATTATGTTTTTAAGGTGCTTGTATGAAAAATTGATGCGGGAGACGGAGTTGTCAAACAGATTCCGTTTCTTCTCTTGCACTCTTGTCAATGCACCGACAATTGGTATGAATGCACTTTCAGTAAGAGACCACTTAACTGAGAGATTTATGGCCAGCAAGACAGAAAGTTTGTTTCTTTTACCGTATAATACTGGAAACGGTTAAGATTTTCATTCTAATTTCATTCTAATCTTTAATTTATATCTTTTGCGTAGAAATTATCCATCTAAACTTTTGTTATATTTTACAGTGGACACTGGTTGTTGGTTGCCATTAATCCTACAACAGAAGTGGTCTATTATCTGAATTCATTGGATACTGATTGGTCAACATATCAGGATATGAAGGATGTGGTTGATACGTAAGTGAGATTGTTCGAAATATTCGTGTGTATTTGTATATTTAATTATTTCTGTGAGATTGTTCTAAATTTACGTTTTTCTTTTATAGAGCAATACTCGTATACCGAGCACAAAAAGAATCTCGAGTAGCACGGGCTAAAGCAACCAACGTTACATGGGTCAAAGTGGAGGTATTTTAATTTTCACAATGTTGCTTATTAGTGATGCTACTTGATAACACAAAACAACTATATATTAATTCTTATTTGTTTGTCTATGTGTAGTGCCCTCGTCAGCGTAATGACATAGACTGCGGGTATTTCGTTTTGAGGTTTATGAGAGAAATCCTTCAAATGGATCGATTAGAGATTCCAATTACGGTATGCATGGATTTATAACTTAGGATTTATTTTAATATTTATCGGATATGTCATATAATTTATTATTTTTAACTAAATCATGCATATTTTGTTTTGTTATGTAGTACTTTGATGAATACGCGTGTTCTCATTACACGAAGGATAAATTGCAAGAAATTAAGGAGGAATTGTGCGACTACCTTATTGAAAAAAGAATCCTATATATATAAGGTATAGGATTATGGGATTATGTGAATGTATAGTTTTGTGAATGGTTTATTTTATGGGATAGTATAGTTTTGTGAATGGTTTATGTTATTTATGTGATTTATGTGATTTATAGGATTATGTGAATGTATAGTTTTGTGAATGGTTTATTTTATGGGATAGTATAGTTTTGTGAATGGGTTATGTTATTTATGTGATTTATGTTATTTATGGGTTTATGTTATTTATGTGATTTATGGGATTAGTGGAAATGGTTAATGAACCATACTAGAAATTGTTAATGGAAATGTGAAATATACAGGTTTATTGAAATGGCTTGAATTATACAAGTTTCTGCATAAAAAAATGGTTAAAATGGGATTTTTTTTAAAAAATCATTAAAATTATACGTAGAGAAAAGACAGCGCTTTCTAGAAAAAGCGCTGCCTATAGTTCACAAAATAAAGCGCTTTTTCTAAAAAGCGCTCTCTAAAGGTATAAAAAAAAATTCATTAAAATTATAGGTATACATTAGAGAGCGCTTTAAAAAGCGCTGTCTAAAGGGGGCCTTTAGAAAGCGCTTTTCCTAAAAAACGCCCTCTAAAGGTATAGAAAAATTGATACCTAAAATTATAGGCATACATTAGACAGCGCTTCAAAAAGCGCTGTCTAAAGGAGGCCTTTAGACAACGCTTATTCTTGAAAAAACGCCCTCTAAAGATATAGAAAAATTGATAAATAAAATTATAGGCATACATTAGACATCGCTTTTTCTTGAAAAAGCGCCCTATAATATATACTTTAGAGAGCGCTTTTTCATAAATAAAAAGCGTTGTCTTTACCTACGACAGCGCTACCTTAGGCAGCGCTTTTAAGCGCTGTCTAAGGCCTAATAAAACGTTGTCTAATGGCTTGTTTGGTGTAGTGAAGAAGACGTGTAGTGTTTTCAATATTGTGTAGAATACAATTGAAAAAGGGAAAATCATAACTCTCATACTAATATGTAAAGAATTTTTAAATTCAAATTGACTAAAGTTTATTTCATTATTTTTTATATTTATTTCCTAAGAGGTGTGATGCATATTTACAAGATAAATACTATTTATATCAAATGTTTGTTCATATCTTTTGTTGACATAGAAGTATATTTAAAATAATATAGAGTTGCATAAATGAAATTTTAAATTCATGTTAACAAATCTATTTTCATTACATTTTGAATTGAACCAAAAAAAATGCATGTAGAAAATGTTATATTATAATATTCAAAAGTTTGAATCTTTTCTAAAGATATTAAATTTGTGATTAACATAGAATTTTATCATGAATATTTTCCCATTCATTTATTTTAGAATTTAAAAAGATTATTACATTAATATTTAAGGAAATTGACATCTTGAGAAACAAGAAAAATAAAATAAGGTATAAGTTTAGATAGAATTAAAAAAATTCTATATTTAATTTTCTATATACAAGAGCAAGCTTAAAATCATTCTATAGTTTATTTTTTATTTTTTATTTTTAAGTCTTGATAACTAAATCATTGTAAGAGTAAGCATAAAATTTAACCATTATACCCAAATAAAATTGGTTTTGATTTACTTAATCCTTAAGTTTAATACTTTAAAAACAAATATATTGGTTATTTAAATAAATAAATGTAATATAAAGTTAATTATAAATATTAAATTAAAAATATAAATGATATAATATATATTTTTTATCAAACAATTATTCACTTTCAAACAAAATTGAATTGAAAGATCAGGGTCATCATAATTTTTTTTAATAAATGCACCAAATTATACATAAATTTGTTTTATGTTTTTTCTTTTCATATTAATGTCAAATATTTATTCCGTATTTTTTATATTAATAAAAATAATAGTTTGTCTCGTATTTTTAATATTTATTAATAACAAAATTTTCAAGTTTTTTTATAAATATTATTCAATGATAAATAGTTGTCACGTTTTTTTTTTATGAATAAATGACAAATATTTATTATGTATTTCTTTTTTATGTATCCCATGTTGTTTTGGGAGACTTCAAATCTATTATGGTTTTTTTTTTTAATAAGCAAATATATTAATGAGAGCAAAAGAACTGCTCTTAAAAATACACAAGAACCAAAACACACTACCGCTCGTAACAACTTAAAGGAGCGGTGTGTCAATCGTGAAACGAGATAGATCTATTACTATTGAAAGAAAGACCCGCCCAAACCCAAGATCCGTGGATGATCGCTGACATACACTCAATGAAGCTGAAAGTGGCCTCCTTGAAAAGAATATTGTTACGGCACACCCAAATATACCACACCGTTGACAACCAAATGGATCCTAAAAGATTCCGGACCAGCGGATTATTCACCTTCTTGCCGTCATAAAGAAAACCTGCTAACTCCTGCGCGGATCCGCTAAAACCACTTCCTATCCAAATCCAAACTTCCTCCCATACCCTCTTAACTAAAGTACATTCTGTGAAGAGGTGGCACCGCGATTCTTCGTGACCGGAACGAAAAACACACACCAAGTCTCTAGGGTTAGACAACACTCCCCTTCTAGCCAGAAGGTCTTTTGTGGGAAGGCGATTGATAATAAGTCTCCAACCGAAAATTTTCTCTTTCGAAGGAACTTTAAGACTCCACAGAAGCGATAAAGCTTGCATCGAAGAATCGTCTAAATTGGAAAAACGAGAATGATCAGCTAATGTTGCTAAGCACTTACTAACCAAAAAGCTCTCGTCTTCACTATCCAACCAAGCAAATGTGTCGCTGCAATCCAGACTAGGAGAGAAACCTTCGAGCTGAACCAACATCTCCTCTCTCAACAAAACATCTGCAGATTCCTGATTGCTATTGAAATTCTGATCCCAAAGCCAGATGCCATCCTGCCAAAAACCAGACTCTGCCACTGTGATGTTAGGCTGGCTTGCAGCCTCAAATAACGAAGGATATGCCTCCTTCAACGTTTGATTCGCTGCCCACTTGACGTGCCAAAAAGGTGTTGTTGAGCCATCTCCAATCCTGCATAGAAAATTGTTAGTAAAACCAGGTTTTGTGGATGATTTGAAGTCTGTTAAGACTAAATCCTTCCACCAGTCAGAGTCACTCTTATTCACCACCGTTTTGTCGCCAATAAGAACTTTTAGGATAGGATTGTCGTATCTATATTTCAACAGATTCTGCCAAATGGCCTCCTTGTCATTCATAATCCTCCACTTCCACTTAAGCAATAAACCTTTGTTGAGATTTTCCACATCAATAATGCCAAGACCGCCCAAATCCTTCGGCAAATAAACATCCTTCATGCTGACCCAATGGATACATCTCTTGTCCTGAACGCCTTGCCACAAGAAGTTGCTGGTGATGGATTTGATGTCACGCAATACCGCCGCCGGAACCTTATAGAAAGCAAAAGAATACACCGATATAGCATTCAAAACTGAATTAATTAAAGTTATTCTTCCTGCAATGTTAAGGTACTTCCCTTTCCACCCCGCGAGTTTATTCCGTATCATAACCAAGAGGTTCTTCCACACAGACAACTTCCTTGGACTATCTCCAATCATCACCCCCAAAAACTTAAAAGGGGTTGCACCCAGACCGCACGAAAGGAACACAGAAGCTACTTGGAGAGTCCAGTCGGGGATGTTAATCCCGTAAAGCTTACTCTTGTAGAAATTAGCCTTCAAACCTGACATCATTTCGAAACCCCGCATAATGGATTTTATGGCCCATAGATTTTCCGTGTTACCTTCCCCTAAGAGAATGGTGTCGTCTGCGAACTGCAAAATATCAACAGAGTCAACGCCGTTGAATCTGAAACCTGTGTACATATTTAAATCTACAGCCTTGTTCACCAATCCTGTAAGCCCTTCCATCGCTATTACAAATAGGAATGGCGATAAAGGGTTGCCTTGACGCAGTCCTCTACCAACCGAGAAATCCTTAGTAGTACTTCCGTTGACGAGCACCGACATGGTACTCGTGAAAATACAACTTTCCATCCATTTGTTCCACCTCTCTCCGAAGCCCATCTTAATTAGCATGAACCTGAGAAAATCCCAGCTAACACTATCATACGCCTTCTCGTAGTCCATCTTCAATAATAAACAACTCCTATTTTCTTTCCTTGTTGCGTCTATGATTTCGCTAACAGTGAGAATCCCGTCAGTGGTATTCCTGCCATGTAAAAAAACTGATTGCTTGGTAGAAATCAAATTGCCTATGACTTCCTTTAGACGCTTCACTAATAATTTGGCCAGAATTTTGTAAAGACTGCTGACCAAACAAATTGGCCTGTAGTCTGCTAGATTCTGGAGGTTATTGATTATTGGAATCAAGGCCAACAAAGAAGGTGTGCATAATTTGTTTAGTTTGGCATTCTTATGAAAATAAACCACAAACCTCATGACATCCGACTTCGTGAATTCCCAACTCCTCTTGAAGAATTCGAGAGTGTACCCATCTGGACCGGCGCTCTTGTTACCGTCACAAGACCAGATAACACTTTTGACTTCCTCCATGCTGAACGGTTTTTCCAGCCCTGAACAATCCAAAACACTGAGCCTCTTGAATTCCAGACCCTCGGGCATAGGCATTTTATGATCCTTCTCCGTGAAGAACTTGGCATAATATTCTCGTATGTGATTCTTCACTTCGTCTACTCCTTCTATGTAACCGTTAGTCCCTTCCAACAAAGAGATGCCATTTCTACGATGTCTATCCTTCAAGGACTGATGAAAATAATGAGTGTTTGAGTCCCCCTCTTTTAACCAAGTCTGTCTAGATTTCAGTCTTAAGAGTTCTTCTTTCAGAGACAATTTGCGCCAAAACTCGCCACTGACTTTCCTTCTTTCCTCCACCAAAACCTCTGTGTTTTCGTCAAAATTCTCTATCATAGAATTATCTAGAGCATTCAACGAGTCCTCCAGCTTGTTAACTTCCAGATCCAACAATCCAAACACATGAATGTTCCAATCTCTAAGCTTAGGCTTTAAGGTTTTCAACTTTTCTGTCAGCATGTAATCCCCTCTCCCTTTCACCCTAATGCTCATCCACTCAGACTTAATGAACTCCAAGAAGTCGTCATGAGAAAACCAGCAATTAAGAAATCTGAAGGGCTTGGGGCCCCAGTCCACCAAAGCAGGTTTAAGCCAGATAGAGCAATGATCTGATATGTCGCCACCTCCGATCCTTTGGTTAGTAGCCTTCCAACTCGAAACCAGATTATTGGAAAGGAGAAACCTGTCTAGTCTACTCATGGCTTTTCCGTTGCCGCTAAACCAAGTAAAATTGCCCCCCAAGCAGGGTAAGTCTACCATCTCTGCGTTTGACACGAACGAACCAAAGTCTAAGCGATCCCTTCTATCTCCATAATCTCTGTTAACACCCGACCCTAATCTTTCTTCGCTATGTAACACCGAATTAAAGTCTCCACCAATGCACCAAAATTCCAAGTTCCCCTTTAGTTTCCGCCTTGCCAACTCGCTAAACATAACTCTCCTTTGGTTCTGGCAGCAAGGGGCGTAAACGTTCACCAGATTGTACATTCCACCCTTCCAACCTACATTAATGCCTACAAAACCAGTTCCTCTAAAGCTATGAAACAAAGTGAAAGCATTCTTTTTCCAAAGAATAACCATACCTCCTGAAGCTCCTCTAGAATTAACCGTCGTCCAATCTACGTCATAGTTTCCCCACATCTCCTTTGCCAAACAATCAGAAAATAACGAACACTTAGTTTCTTAAAGAAAGCAGATGTCGGCTTTACATGTTTGGACGATATTGCCTATCCTCTTCCTTTTGGTCCTGGAACCTCCACCACGAATGTTGAATGAAATTAAATTCATGATAACTTCTGTTAGTTCTTGTTATTGGCTGGAATTTTGGTAAAACAATGGTGGTGTTAATGATGTCATATGTCTGATGTCTTAACATGAGTTACTAACATTCAGTTTGTGTTAAGTTTGTTAGGGGTGCAGTGTTGTATGCTGATGTTATAAGTGATGTCTTGACATAACTATACCAGAACATCAGAACATCAGTTTGTGATGTTTTAGGGCTGCACATGTTTTGTTGTTAGTGAGATTTTATGCTGAGAGATAGAGAGATTGCAGGCGAATTTATTGGAGAAGATTTATTCCGATACAATTAATTCTGCATATCTTGTGGAGAATAGTTTGTTACTATTTTTGTGCAAATAGACATGGAGAATTGTTCCTATTTGTGTGGAGAAGATCTTGCAGCTGAATTAAAAAGTGAAGATTTAAAAGATACATAATATCCTGGAAATATTATGTGGAGATGATTTAAAGGTGTGGAAGATTAAAGATAAACTCTAGTAAAGATTGAGTATTTAAAATATGAAGATTTGATTGAAGATTTGATTGAAGATTTAATCATGAAGATTTAATTGAAGATCTATTAAGGAGAGAATCTGTTGCATATTTGGTGGAGAAGATTTGAAGGCCCAAATCCAATTGGGAAAAAGTTATAAATAGAATGCTTGTAATCTAGAATAGGTACGGGTCCAAGATGTAGAACATTAGTGCTTTGTCTAAGTGAACCACTCGGGTTGTGAGATGGTCACTGTGTTATTACTCAGAAACCTGTAGGTAATGAGTACTGTATTGTTCTTGGAGGAAGCTGTTAAGCAACTCCAATGTGAGTCATGGAAGTGTGTCTTCTAGTTTTCTGTGTTAGAAAAGTTGTTGGTAAACAAGTTGTCGATGCAGTGGCGGAGTTGTTGACTGCTAGACATCATTGCGATGATTGGGAGTGAGATGAAGTCTCTTACCTAGGGAGGACTTAGGTAGAAGGGTCATTGGGTAGTGATTGAATTAGGTAGATTGTCAACTGGTCTGTTGAGTCTGTAATTTGATACTACTAATAGTGGACTTCCTTCCTGGCTTGGTATACCCCTAGATGTAGGTTGTTGAACCGAACTGGGTGAACAATCCTTGTGTTGATTTACTGTTACTATTATTACCTTGTTCATACAGCAGATTGCGATGTTGTGACATTGCACGAGACACCACACATCTGTACCAGAATTTCAATTGGTATCAGAGCAGGCATCATGTCTGTTTCTGGATGAGATCTAGGGAAGATACTTTCTGGTTCATGAGCAAGGAAGAGAGTTGTTTGGATGATCCCTTGGAGTGAAGGTTGGACTATTCATGATAAAGTATTGTTGGCACGCAGTTTATGCTGATAGTGTGCAAGGATTTTTGAGTAGTGCCTAAAGGTTGTTGAGGAGATGTTCCGCTGCATGGTATCTGTTGTAACCTTGGTTGGTTCTTGTACCTCTGGTGTTGAGATTCTAGGAAGATATTCTCTTGGAAAGACATTAGGGTTTGGTCTCCTCATCAGGATATGCAAGACAGCTTCAACCAGTTCGTTAGAGATGCCAAAGTTACTTGAGGATTATCTCATATCCTTGTTTGGGAGAGAAGTGTTCATAAGGTGAATGGATCTTCTAAAGACTGGTTGACATGGAAGGATCAGAAGAAGAACATATTTCAAGTCAAACATTGAAGACCAATCTGTTCAGAACAGTGATTCCTTCTTTATCATCTTTCTTGATGGTGAAAGAAGAGGGTAGGGCCAAAGCAAAAAGAGTATCACTGTCAAATATTTCATGCGGGAGTGAAGATTTTGATAAGTTAACTCTTGAGCCTAGTTGTGGTGACCTAAGGGGGAGAAAGGAGAGAGTCTTACTGAATGGTTTGTTTGCGCAGATGCTAGTGCCTCAAGTCTGCAGGAAAAGGATGTTAGACCAGATCAAATGTTGTTTCTTGTGATAGTTGAGTATTTGTCTGCTTTTGATAATGTGGTGCATTCAACTAACGACAATATACATTGACGGGAGACTATGTATATGTCTGAGGTAAAAGTGCAGGACTGCAGAAGGATTGAGAATTTACTTTTCTCTATGTGGCTGTTTTGGAAGTATTTTCAAGGGTTAAGCACTTGGGAGTTGAATCAACTGGTGGGGTTGATTGGTGTCTATGGAGTTTCATCCAAATTGTCTGGGAAGAGTTTGGATCATGAGAGGCAGATTGATTGTGGAATGTTGATGACATCCAACATCTCAAGTCAGACAAGTTGCTGGCTTTAAGGCTGAAAGATATGAAGACATCACATCATGATGGTTACAGCTTGGATCAGGTTAGAGCATGGTGTTTGCTCTAGTTGTGAAGGTTGAGGATAAGTGGCAGTTATCTCTGGCTTTCTACTGACGGCTCTACTAAGGGAAGTGACTTTCTATAGTATTGATATGGGGTAGTCTTGGACTACTTATTTTCTGAAGATTCAGATGTGGTAGGTTTGAAGTCTTTGGAGTTTCTAAGCAGGATGGAGGTTGTCTACTCATACTTGATTGTTGAATCAAGTCTATGAGAGCATGGAAATCTATTTCTGCAAAGGGAGGAGGTTCTTTTGAGTGGCAGAAGGAAGAGCTGAATTCAACAGTTGGATGTTCTGACATCTAGCTTAACATCAGGAGTCTCTGCTGGTGATGTGGCACATCAGCTAATGATAGGGTGATCTACAGGAATGAACAATAGTATGCTTCAAAAAGATCGTTCTCATGGTAGTTTGCGGGAGCTGCAGGAAGGAGAAAATGTTACATGACCATGGCTTAGGGAGTCTAAGTGTGTTTGCTTTTGAGCAAGTGGAACATGTGACTTGAAGATCAAGTTTCCTTGGTGGATCAAGATATCTTTGTGAGAGTTCTGACATACGTGAAAAAGGTCAAAATGTAGCATTTGGTTGTTTTCATATGAGGATTCATGAATGAGGTGATCAAACTGTGGCATTTGGTTGATCTCAGAAGTGGATTCGAAGAATCAAGATAATCAGAGTGTGGCAGCTGGTTATTATTGAGGATTGTCTTGGAACATGTTACTCTTGGGCAGAAGGGTGATGAGTTGAAGACTCAAGGAGATTATTCTTCTTGAAGGTGGATGAGAGTTTAATTCTCTAGTTCTTTGGATTACTATGCAATAGTAAGTCCAGTTGATGGAGCATATCAAGAATAATGGTGATGATATCTTGGTGTGTGGCAAATGTTCTAACTTGTGTTGGGACATTATCTGGTTGAATATCCTTGGTGAAGGATGATTTTGTTCTGGTTCTGAAGCTTGATGCATACATTATGCCTAAGGAGCGTCTACATAGTCATACGGGAGAATGATGAAGTAGAAGGTCTGCCTTGGATGGAGAATGTAGAGAAGACTGAAGTAGATCAGGATGGAGAGTAGGATAGGGAATGACTGCCTTTGGAGAAAGGGACATTGGTACCAAAATGCACGTGCTCAGCAAGTGTGCTTAAAAGTTTATCTCCATCTAGAGCATTAGTTAACCATGACAGGGGGAGTACGTGTCTATGGATTTTGCTGCAAAGGTACATATATTGTGAAGATTGCATGCTGATTAAGATTGTGAAGATTGGTTGAATCTTATGAGGATATAATGTCAGATAACATGTTATGACATTAGGCTGTTGGATGACATATTGGTGTGGACATGAATGGTTCTAGCCATGTGAAGCTAAGTGTTTGAATCATATGCGCACATGCTTCTGAGGAGAAGTCTGAAGGACAACTTTGGTTGTGTATGGGAGAGTTTATTTTTCTCTGCAGATTTTGGAAGAGCTTTGTGAAGGTCCTTATTGATGGGAGATGTCACACTTGTCTTGGTGTGTGAGTTCAGTGGAAGGCATTGTGTGTGTATGATGGATGAAGACTGTGTCTGGTTTCTCTCAATGTTATGATCAAGGAGTACATTGTGATCATTCCTGTGGATATTACAGAGAGAAGTTAATCAGCTTGGCAAGATGTGAGTTTTGGAGCTTGAGAAGATAACAAACCAAGAGGGAATCTTGTGAGTTATGGTATTTGGATTGTTTGAGGATTAAGCATTAAGTGAATGCGTTCAGCAGTTGTGTTGAACAGAGGGTGCGCTCTTAAAGACATGAAGATGAGTCTTATGTTTTCCATTCATTTAAGGTGTTCTTCTTGCAAAGGAGCACTGGTTATCTTAGATAGGGAGAGTTGATCTTTTGTGGAAAAAGTGGTTTATCCAGATTGTAATGTCAGACAAGATGTCGTGACATTGTGTTATTGGTGAAGTTCATGGTGTACTTGACAGTTTAGACCTAGTTCTATAGATTTGTGTGTCAATGGATTAAATCAGAAGTGTACATTTACACCAATGTTTGTCAATTTTTGGCCATAAAGGGGGAGAGAATGTACAGTAGTAGCTGCTGAGTCTGGATTTGTTCTGAGTATATTGGTTGGATGATTCAGAGTTTGATTTTGGAATTTCTTTTGTGCTTGCTGCGATGTTCAGAGTTTGTCTAATTGTGGCTAAAAAGGGGGAGAAATAGCCAAGTGAGCCAAGAGTATCAAAGAGTACAAATGCAAATGCTGCTAAAGTGATGTGATGCAGAAGTGCGGAAATTGAGGGGGAGTGTGCATGTTGAATAGCTGGTTATGCTGGTTCTTGCCTTGAGGGGGAGCTTGCCAATTGCTGAAGTATTGGAGTGCAGCAGTATTGGAGTGTGTAGTTTGTGCAGCTATCTTGCTGGTTGCAGTTTTGAGGGGGAGTTACTGCTACTAGTTGAGTGCTGATATGGCAGGTATCTCTGATGTTGGCTGAGATTGTTTTAGCCAAAATTAGCCAAAGGGGGAGATTGTTAGTTCTTGTTATTGGCTGGAATTTTGGTAAAACAATGGTGGTGTTAATGATGTCATATGTCTGATGTCTTAACATGAGTTACTAACATTCAGTTTGTGTTAAGTCTGTTAGGGGTGCAGTGTTGTACGCTGATGTTATAAGTGATGTCTTAACATCACTATACCAGAACATCAGAACATCAGTTTGTGATGTTTTAGGGTTGCACGTGTTTTGTTGTTAGTGAGATTTTCTACTGAGAGATAGAGAGATTGCAGGCGAATTTATTGGAGAAGATTTATTCTGATACAATTAATTCTGCATATCTTGTGGAGAATAGTTTGTTACTATTTTTGTGCAAATAGACATGGAGAATTGTTCCTATTTGTGTGGAGAAGATCTTGCAGCTGAATTAAAAAGTGAAGATTTAAAAGATACATAATATCCTGGAAATATTATGTGGAGATGATTTAAAGGTGTGGAAGATTAAAGATAAAATCTAGTAAAGATTGAGTATTTAAAATATGAAGATTTGATTGAAGATTTGATCGAAGATTTAATTGAAGATCTATTAAGGAGAGAATCTGTTGCAGATTTGGTGGAGAAGATTTGAAGGCCCAAATCCAATTGGGAAAAAGTTATAAATAGAATGCTTGTAATCTAGAATAGGTACGGGTCCAAGATGTAGAACATTAGTGCTTTGTCTAAGTGAACCACTCGGGTTGTGAGATGGTCACTGTGTTATTACTCAGAAACCTGTAGGTAATGAGTACTGTATTGTTCTTGGAGGAAGCTGTTAAGCAACTCCAATGTGAGTCATGGAAGTGTGTCTTCTAGTTTTCTGTGTTAGAAAAGTTGTTAGTAAACAAGATGTCGATGCAGTGGCGGAGTTGTTGACTGATAGACATCATTGCGATGATTGGGAGTGAGATGGAGTCTCTTACCTAGGGAGGACATAGGTAGAAGGGTCATTGGGTAGTGATTGAATTAGGTAGATTGTTAACTGGTCTGTTGAGTCTGTAATTTGATACTACTAATAGTGGACTTCCTTCCTGGCTTGGTATGCCCCCAGATGTAGGTTGTTGAACCGAACTGGGTAAACAATCCTTGTGTTGATTTACTGTTACTATTATTGCCTTGTTCATACAGCAGATTGCGATGTTGTGACATTGCACGAGACACCACACATCTGTACCAGAATTTTAACTTCTTCTTATCCGCCTTCTTAGATGTTGCAACTTCTCTATCCCTGACCTCCATTCCCTCTACCTCTTCAATTGCTTGATCCTTTGGTTTGTAGCTGGTAACCCCCAGGAAATTTATGTTGTCCCAAACAGCCCTACTGATATTAGCTTCCTTCCTTAATATCCTCGAATTGCAGAGATTGATAGTTGAATAAGTGATTGACTCAGTCCCGTTAACTTCCCCTCTCAACTGACTAGAATTTCCGGTGTTCTTCACGAACGAAGAAGAGGAAATGGAGTCGGATTTATCGCTATTTTTGGATAAAAGACAAGCAAAATAGGATGGTTTGAACTCCCCCGATTTTCCAAGGTCACAAGTCCCCTTAATTTTCCTCTTACTTCTCCTAAGGACCTTCATATTCGAGCAGGCCTCATAAAATGTAGCTGGGCCTTTGTGAAACACGTCTTGATGGTTAGGCCCAAAACCTAGCAGAGGTGGCCCACCTTTCAAAGGGTCCCTTGAGAAAGTCAAGCCAACCTGACCAATATTGTCTGAGCTTCCAGCCACTTGACAAGTGCCTTTCACTGACAGACTAGGTGTTGACCTAGGGTTGAATGTCTCTTCTACTGGCACCAAGTCCAAACAAGTGTCAACCTTGTTAGACGAAAAGTTGCTACTCTCCTCAACTTCCTTAAAACATGATACATTCTGAAAAAAGCCCGTTGTACTTTTCTGTATAGTTTCAGCACAGTCCACCAGGTGTGGACCTAGCTTTGGCGTTTCTCCAACCTCCTCGAGATCCTCACCCTCTTCCTTGCTACCGGCGTCCCCTCCGATTGTCTCTTCACCGGAATAGAACTCTGATTCGTCATCACTGCAATCCTCCTCCATGATCTTCCTGTTCGTTCTCTTGTCAAACAATTCCATCGCACTCTGGATTTCTTCTTTCAACGAAATCCTGAAGCTAATACCGTTGATCATGACCGAAAAAATCTCATTGATGAATGGAGCACAAGACGTTCTGATAAGTAATCTAGCTGTATCCATTTTCAAGTTTAATCTTGTGTTCTTATCCGTGCCTACAAGACACCCAAGGGTTGCTGCTAAGAATTTGAAGAAGTTGTTGCCCCATGCATGGCAAGGAATGCCCGAACAACACACCCAAGTCAACCTCTTAGGATCTACGTCATTTTCTTTCCAAGGCCTAACCGATTTGAACCATTTCTTCAGCCACTCCATACTATCAGAAATCAAAGATTCTAGCTCACCTTCGACTAAATCTTCTAGAAGGCAAAAGTTGGTTCCCATAGGCGTTACCCTTACCATGAAAATACCCTGTGCATGGAAGATCTCTTTCATACTATAAGCAAGGCCTGGTGTCTCAACAATCCCTACATAAGATTTCCTACACCTTGCAAGGTCTTCTTCCTCCGTCTTGTACCTTAGAGGCTTCACGACCTGAAAGTCCCTGAGTCTTCCTTTGGTAGCGTCTGCATATGAAACAGCTCCCTTGGTGTGGGCAGAACTCCTTCCTTCAAGCTGGCATCCCGGCCTTCGATAATCTCTTGGTTCTAACTTCCATTTGGCTTGTACCGTGTTGCTTCCCCTGTAGGGAGCACTAGCTTTCCTCTGGAACTTCGGGATGTTAGCATGGAGCTTCCTACTCCCGAGGAAAATATTATCTAACTTAGTAGCAAAATTCCTCTCATCGGCGACGTTGAAAAACCGAGCAAAGGCAAATCTCCTCCCCATTTTGTCCCTCCTAGGTGGTATAACAACCGCATCAATGTCTCCCATCTTCGCAAACTCTTCATACAGGTGCTTGGCTTTCCATTTGTCGTCGAATTTTGTGATGAAGAAGGATGTTGTTTCTCCTCATTTGTTGATGTTGTTGTTTCCTGCTGGTTCTCCTCTAACTTTTGAATACTTTCCTCTCCTGCTTTCCGCCACATTGATCCAACTATCTTCCTCCATTACATAGATAACACTGATGATGTCGTTTCCAAAAGATTGTCAACTCGGGAGGAAATCTGGTGCAATCTTAGAATCAAGGAGAGTATGATACAACAAAAAATCAAGGGTGAAATGGGCTTTGGAAGGAGATTTAAATACTAGATATTTTCATGCTTCATTGAAGTCTCGAAACAGAAACAACTCAATAACGACTATTGAATCGGGAGGTCGTTTGCTTCGGTAAATTGAGAACATGAGACATTTGATAATTTATTTTTTCATGCGTGGAGATCAAAACTTTGGTGCTCATGGGCATAGAGGCCATATGTAAGATTTCAAATGCGGGTAAGATTCCAATTCCAATGTCCTTTCTATTAATAAAGACAACGTCATTGATCCTAATGGGTATGGAGTTATCTTTTTTCATACTGGGATATCATTGTAAAAGATGTCTCTAATGCTAATTTGCAACTACTTACATTGTGTCATATATTTTTCAACTACAATGTTTTTTTATAAGCAACAATTTCATATAAAAGATAGGGTTAAATATGTTTTTGGTCCCTATAAATATCTCATTTTTCATTTTTAGTCCCTATAAAAAAATGACATATTTTGATCCCTACAAAATTTTTATACATGCAGTTTTAGTCCTTGTTATTTTCTAAAATTTTGAAAACTATTTAATTACCCCTAAAGTTTTAAGTTTTTGAATAATTTTTTTCATACGTGTTTAGATTACTATAAAATGGTTCTTTCCCATATTACTATAAATACATACATCAAATCATATATTATACATGAAAACCACGTTTGGTACTAAAATACCAATAATACCCTAGTAAACACATTATACATATACATGCCCAAAAAGCCTAATACAGAAAACTATGGCATAAATATATATACAAGATGTTCCAAAGATAAATACTAAGAACTAGATCGACAACGATCTCAAAAACTCCAAAATGGAAGCTATGCCATCAGACAAGTAAGGATAATCACATGGCCTTATCCTTACCCTTTGCAGAACCTGAATCCTAACTCAGTTAGTTCTCTATCTTATGGATTCTCTCGGCTCTACAAGATTCTAACCAAATCCTAACTCAAGTCCAAGGGAAAGGAAAGGACTTCGAGTTCACAAAATCTCACACTAGAGAGCCAATCGTACAATTCGCAAAACGACTACTAGTTAAGGAATCTTCTCCCTGGCCAGCCTATACAAGGCACTACAACACGGGTCACGGATCCTTAACGTAGATAACTTCTCCCCGGCCAGCCCACACACGGAGCACTTCAACACGGGTCACGGTTATCTATAAATGGTACTTCTCCCCGGCCAGCCCACACAAGGAGCACTACAACACGGGTCACGGTACCATCCACTAAGTAACTTCTCCCCATCCAGCCCACACAAGGAGCACTACAACATGGGTCACGGTTACTCACATAACAAATACTTCTCCCCGTCCATCCTGCACAAGGGGATTAAACACGGGTCACGTTATTTATTAAGGAACAAACCACAAACCGGAGGAAATACAGTCCTTCACTACCAACTACTTAACAAAGATACACTTCAAGTATCGATGTAAGCAATGCCGCACAATTCTCTAAGTCATTCTAATGTACTAAGGTTTCCTCACAAATTCACATATTGAAGCTTTTAGATTTTTAAAAGTTCCGTTTTACATAAATCACGAAATCCCGATATTTTAACATAATCTAAATAAATTTAGCTCACAATCAATATTTTCACTTTCCATGGCCAAGAACACATTCATAGCTTCACATCATTATAAAGAACGTCTAAAATGAATAACCGAGTCAAAAGTTACAGATTTTCAAAGAAAAGAATTTATTGAGAAACAACCAGATTCGCCTGGCGACTCAGGATTTCTCCTGGCGAATCCCTCTTCGCCAGCAATTCGCCTGGCGAACTAGTGGAGAAACACAATTTAGAAAAACCCCAAGAGTTCCAGTAGCTAACACATTTCTGTCTCCCCATTTTCACCTGGTTACTTAGGATTTCGCCTGGCGAATCCCTCTTCGCCAGCACTTCGCCTGGCGAACTAGTGGCAAGACCCAATTCGCCTGGCGAATCCCAATTAGCCTGGCGAATCGCATCAGAACCAGAAGTTTTCTGTTGTGGGTTACATGGTTTCAAACCTCAAAATCCAACTTTTTCCCACCCAAAACACTGCCAAACAATCAAAACAAGTTCCAACAATGTTCATATGCATTTTTCGATTATACTACGCAATTTATATTGATTTCCAACCATTAGATTCATTGATTTGTAAAATTGTTCATTTTTCTCAAAATCTAACCTAACTCTAGAAACTCAAGAATTCTACAACTAAAGCTTCTATCTAGAACTCACCTGGATTAGAAGATGATGATGAAGAAGATGAGATGAAAAGATGAAGATGGGATGATAATTCTTGTTCTTGAGCTCTTTGGAATTTTCTCTTCTTTTCCTTTCCTTTTCCTCCTCTTCACTTTCTCTTGCTCCAAATATTTCTAACTTTGGAAAATGAGGGAAAAAGAAATAATATAGAGAAAATACTCAAAATTAGTAACACTACTAAATGTCCAAATTAACTCAAATGCACCAATTAATAAAACCTTAGAGTTAGATAATATTAATTTGGTCTAAACTCAGAGCACACTGGATCTCAACTGGTCTAAACTAAAATTATCCAGAGCGTTTATAAAATATGGGGTATTACATCCTCCCCTCCTTAAATAGAAATTCGTCCTCGAATTTAAAAGATTACCTGAACAGATAAAGGTTCAAAAGTCAAGTCTGCTTCTATTTCCACTGATTCCGATAAAACTGGCTGAAGAGGGTCAGGAATAAACTTTCAGAGCTGAGATACATGAAAGACGTCATGCATCTCTGACAGAGAGGGTGGTAAGGCTAAACTATACGCGACTGCACCAATCCTTTCTAAGATCTGATACGGTCCCACGTATCTCGGACTTAACTTGCGTGACTTAAACGGTCCTTTCAATCTCAATATTGGAGTAACTTTCAGAAACACATGGTCACCTTCCACTACTACAAAACGCGTAAACAACGACGCCATGCTCACAACGCTTCATCCCTACACCAGTGTGACATATCTAAACTAAGGCGCAGTTTTATTTTCTTTGTTTATTGAATAAAAATTATCTGTATATAACAACGGTTGATAAACCAACCGAGGTGATTATCTGTATATAACAACGGTTGATAAATCAACCGTGGTGATACCTTCAAGTTTTCATGTGTTCGAACCTCAGCGCCATCATATATATTATTCCTTTTATGTTAAAGCACGCCTTTACTTTTTTATTTACTTTTAATTAAAAAAATTAAAAGTTATGACTACGGTTGTTTATATACACCGTTGTGATATATTTTGTATGTTTTTTTAATTTTTAATTCTAAAAATAACTCTGGCGCTTTAATATGAAATTTCATTATGAAAATAATATATCATAACGGTTTAAATTTTTGACCGTCGTAGTAGCTTTTCAATATTCTCCAAGCTAGCTAGTTTCATTGTCTCTTCAGTATCCTTTTTTCCATTGAAAATAGAAACCAGACGAAACGTTACACGATTTCAACCCTAAACCCTAACGTTCAATACTGTGAAACAATACACGATTTCAACCAAAGCTTGCATCATCAGTATCCATTTGTTTTCATTTTCATCATCATCGTCACCATCGTGAAGAAAATAGAAGATTACGCACATACCAACACCGTCGTCATCATCGTCACCGTCGAGAAGGAAGATAACAACATCACCGTCGTTGTCGTAAGGAAGGAAGACGACAACAACACCAACACCAACATCGTTTACTTCGTCGTCACGTTTAGGGTACGTAAAATATTTTCCCCATGCATCTACAGTAAACTCTTTTGCCATTATTGTTCATGTTGTTGTTGTTGTTTATGAACTTAGATGTCGACCTTGTCGAGTTCTTCATCAGAAACCAGCGAAGAAACTCAAACAAATGAAAGGTTAGCCAATGAAACTCAAACAACTGAAAGTCAAACGAAAAGATCACAAAGAGGTGTCACAATGATGCCCTAATTCACATCAGTCCGCAACTCATCTGGTGTAAAAATTCTGATCGAGTTTGATTCACACTACAAATTAGTGGATTGTCCACATTACGCTACTTCTAGGAGTTATGTTGCGTTCCTTGCACGTAGCAAAGTCAGTATATTGATTGATGATTGGAGAGAAGTGGATATTAATGTCAAAGATAGAATATGGACAGACGTTAAGGTATTTCACTATAATTTTCATATATTTGATATCACTACCTATAGTTTCTAACTCATACTTATATATTGATTTAATGTAGTTGAATTTTGAGTTTATCGATGAATCAAAATTGAAAAGAAAGAGGATAACTTATGTCGGTGTTCGTTGGAGGGGATTTAAGTCACGACTCACGGCTGACTACATTACAAAGCCTAAGAACAGTCTTCAACCTCCATGGATTCGGTATAGTTTTTTATCGAAGAAGGTGTGGCACAAGTTTGCGAAGAAACGCCGTTCTGAGGAATTCAAGGTTAGTACTAGTCTTATGTAACCTATAATGTTATGCTAATGAGTTATAGATACTAATCATATGCATTTTTCACTATGTTAATCACAGGCTAAAAGCGAAGTAGGAATTCAGAACAAGGCGAAAAACATGTACCCCCATAGATTGTCTCGTGGGGGTTATAGGAAACTTGAGAAGAGGATCCTGCAGGAAAAACTACAAGCAGGAGGAGATGGTGACATTCCATCTCCACCTTCAAGACATGAGAAATGGAAGAGGGCTCGATTAAGACCTAACGGAGAGTACACCTCTGAGGCTTCAAGAGTATTTGTTGAGAAAATTGTAAGTATATGTTTTTTTTAAATGCGTTTGCTTATGTAAGTTGCTCATGAGTTGTTATTTAAATGCGTTTGCTTATGTTTCTTGCTCAACGATAAAAGATTGAGAATGTTGAGAATGTTGAGAAGCAATTGGCAGAGCAAAGGAGGCTGTTTGAAGAGGAGAGGGAAAAAAGGGAGAAAGAAGTGGAAAGGTTATAAGAGTTGTATTCGGTATGTGTCGTAAATCGCGCTTATTTTTGTATGATATATATTCTATGTTCTAATTGAATATATTGTGCTTATTTTTGTTTTATGTTCTAATTGAATGTTATGATGTAGAGATTAAGTGAAAGCCTCGAACAACGAACTAATGAAGATCATCGTTGCGTTGGTGATGATCAAACTCCAAGTAGAAGTATCGTAAATCACGCTTCTACAAAAGGGAGTAATTGTACAGCCCCTCCCCTTATAGATAACCGCAATGGGATATTGGACCCTAGTCCAAATAAAATAACAAGTTTATACTTGTCCATTTCAACAACAGACCTTGCGCAAGCTCTCTCGCTAGAACATTGCCCTAAATTGGATTTAGTGTATTACACTCCTGAAGATGTGAGGGATTTTCTCGCAGGATAAAAGTGGCTTGACATATATATTTTGCAAGTTTGGTGCACGTAAGTATATAGTCGAATATACATGTCATTATAGAACATTATAATTTTTTGTATTTTCTCCCTTATTTTATTAATTTTCTTTGACCATTTAGGTACATTCACCGTGTTTGTATAGAATTGAATAAATCAAGTACCTATGGAATCTTGGACCCAAGTTTTATTGCTTGGGCGTATAATGATAAAAATATCAGAGAAAAGTACTTGAAAAGCTGGCTAAATGGCGGAGGAAAAGAATGTTACCTTGTACCATTCCTAAGGAGGTTAGTATTGTTGTAATTTATTTCTATATTCTATATTTAGTTTTGTTTTAGTAACAACTAATTATATATATATATATATATATATATATTCTCATGTTCATTCTGTGGTCATTGGCAATTGATCGTAATATCGTTTAGGACAAATACGGTGACATTACTGTGTTCTTTGCACGATCCACTCCACAAACCAATGAAAGATCTTGTATTAACATAAGTGTGTTTGTTTAATATCATTTTCTTTGGCATTAATTGTAATTAGTTTATCATGTAATATGTTTAATTCAATTTTCAATGTGTAGTATTGTGGAGCAAGTTAATATATTGAATAATGTTAGAAAAAAGCCCACATACCTTGCTCCTAAAGTAAGTGGCCCGATTACCTGTTTATTTCATTTACATTTATGCATGTGTGGTTGTATTCATGTTTTTATATTCATGTAATTTGTAGACGAGGAAACAACGCGGGAGTTACGAGTGTGGGTATTTTATCATGAAACACATGTTAAACATTGTCCTTCCCGACACTGTTGATTCATGGGATACGGTAATATATGCCATAAAATGTTTACATATATTAATATATAAGTTTACTATTGAATTATTATCATGCATGATCTTCAATTTTTTGCTCTTATGTAGATGTTTAACGACGAAACCCCATTCCCCGTTGAGGACTTTGTGGATCTTCGTAAACGTTGGGAGTATATCCACAATGCGCTTAAGGGTTCTGCTCCTGCTGTTTGATATATCAGCAACATTTTTTGATGCACATATTTTTTTCTTTTGATGCACATAATGTGAAAAATAGTTTTGGCTTTTGATGCACATAATGAAATCAATAATATTGGCTTTTGATTTAAACAATGTTAGTAGTTTAATTCTCTGATTCATTTAGCTTTTGATGTAAATTTCTTTTGATGTAAATTCTCTGATTCATTTATAAGGATAAAATATAGGAAGAATTGTGTTTGATGCACATATTGTGTTTGCATGTAAACAGAAGTTGTTTTGACAGGATAAATTATAGGAATAATTTGATAAGCATATAAATTTTATATTTAAAACAAGTTGTTTTTGTCAGCGGTTATAAACCTATCCGTAGTTGTATGTTAAACCCTAATATAAATAAAAAATGTTGTTGCCAAGAATCGAACCAGATCACAGTTTAGTTATATCACAACGGTTGACTAAACTAACCGTCGTGAAATAGTGCGCGCATACTGGAATACAACAACGGTCCCAGGACCGTCATTGTATGTACCTCATATACAACAACACTCTACATAACAACGCCTTCGCCTCCGTCATTATATGTCATTTCCAACCGTTGTTAAATGGGTTTTTCGTAGTAGTGTTCCTCAAATTCTAAAGGCCTCCTACGATTGTCCGCATAACTCTTTTGACGATCTTATGATTGTTTAACTTTCTCACAGATCATTTGAATCTTTTCCGTAGTCTCTTGAATAACTTCGGGTCCCAAAATTCTATCTTCACCAACTTCCGCCCAACACAAAGGTGTTCTACATTTCCTCCCACACAATGCGTCATAAGGGGCCATACCGATGCTCGCATGGTAACTATTGTTATAAGAAAACTCAATCAATGGTAGAAGTTCTTTCCAAGTTCGTCTACTTTCTAGCACACAAGCTCTTAACATGTCTTCCATCGTTTGTATTGTTCGCTCAGTCTGACCATCCGTCTGAGGATGATTCGACGTGCTTAAACGCAACCTCGTACTCACAGCTTGTCGAAAAGCCTTCCAAAACCTCGAAGTAAACTTTAGATCTCTATCGGACACAATATTAGAGGGAACACCATGCAATCTCACAATTTCAGAAATAAACAACCTTGCAAGATGACTTGCCTTGTAAGTGGTCTTCACGGCTAAGAAATGCGCAGATTTTGTTAGTCGATCCACAATCACCCAAATAGAATCGTAACCACCTTGTGTACGGGGTAAACCTACTGCAAAATCCATAGAAATACTATCCCACTTCCAGACTGGAATCTCTAAAGGTTGCAATAGACCGCCTGGTCTTTGGTGTTCAATCTTCACCTGTTGGCACACTGCACACTCTGACACATACACCGCAATATCCTTTTTTATTCCGGGCTATCAATAATCCTTCTTTAAGTCCTGATACATCTTTGAAGAACCAGGATGTATCGTAAAAGTACCTTTATGAGCTTCATCTAAAATCTTTCTTTTTTTTTACCAACAAAACTGGAGCTCCCCACGGTGAAACGCTAGGTCTAACAAAATGCTTAGCCATCAAGTCATCCAATTGGTCCTTTAGTTCTCTTAATTCAAGCGGTGACATCCGATAAGGAGAAACAGATATAGGAGCTGTTCCCGGTACCAGGTCAATAGAAAACTCAACTTCTCTCTCCGGAGGAAGAGAAGTACCGTCCTCAGAAAAAACTTTGGGAAACTCACAGACTATTGGAATACTCAGCACTTGCTGGTCACTACTCCCCTCCTTAGTAAGAACCAGTAAAACAGATTTCTCCTTCTCAAACAAGAAATTTATCATTCCCACCGTACCTTCTAAAATAGTTATTAACACATCCTTCGGGGTAGCCTCGGCAGATGGAATGATAATTAGCTTTTCCTCACACCCAATAAACACCGAATTAGAAGAAAGTCAATCCATCCCCAAAACGACATCAACTTTCTTAAGCGGTAAACAGATAAGGTCAATCTGAAAAACTCTACCATTAACAGACAAAACACAGTTTTCACACATCAACGGTGTCTCAACCATTTTATCCATGGCGGTAGTGACCACCATAGGAGGAGACAAAGGAATAGCTTGCAACCTAAGTCTCTTCACACATCGCATTGACACAAAAGAATGTGTTGCCCCACAATCAAATAAAACAAAACAAGGATATCCATTTACGAAACACGTACTCGCAATCAAAGAGTTGTCACTTTTCGTCTTCCTTGTATCCAAAGTATAAACCCGCCCGGTATTCCTTCCTTGCACTTGGTTTCTATTCTTAGTACAATCTCTAGCCACTTGTCCTATTCCATTACAAATATAACACCTGAAGCTCCCATCGACACACTTCCCAAAATGACGTTTGTTGCACACCTTACATAAAGGAATAACATTAGGTCTAGCAACCTGCTTCCCTTTGAAAGCTTGTGACCTAGGCCCAAATTGTTGACTCGCTCTCCCACGATCCCCCTGATTCATCCTACTTGCAACTCCTTCAGCTTGGACTTTCTTCAAACTATGCTCAGCCACATAGCATTGCCTTAGAGCTTCTGCATAAGTAGTAAACTCCCTCTAAGATACGACCTGCTCTTATACCAACTGTAACGCCCATATATAAATACATACATCAAAGCATATATTATACATGAAAACCACATTTGGTACTGAAATACCAATAAGTACCTAGTAAAAACATTATACATATACATGCCCAAAAAGCCTAATACAAAAAACTATGGCAAAAATATATATACAAGATGTTCCAAAGATAAATACTAAGAACTAGATCGACAACGATCTCAAAAACTCCACAACGGAAGCTACGCCATCAGACAAGTAAGGATAATCACATGACCTTATCCTTACCCTTTGCGGAACATGAAGTACCTAAAAAATATTCAACAATAGTGGGGTGAGATACATCAAATCTCAGTGAGTTCTCTATATTATGGATTCTCTCGGCTCTACAAGGTTCTAACCAAATCCTAACTCAAGTCCAAGGGAAAGGAAAGGACTTCGAGTTCACAAAATCTCACACTAGAGAACCAATCGTACAATTCACAAAACGACTACTAGTTAAGGAATCTTCTCCCCGGCCAGCCTATACAAAGCACTACAACACGGGTCACGGATCCTTAACGTAGATAACTTCTCCCCGATCAGCCCACACAAGGAGCACTACAACACGGGTCACGGTACCATCCACTAAGTAACTTCTCCCCGGCCAGCCCACACAAGGAGCACTACAACACGGGTCACGGTTACTTACTTAATAAATACTTCTCCCCGACCATCCCGCACAAGGGGCTCTTCAACACGGGTCACGATATTTATTAAGGGATACCTACTTAACAAATACTTCTCCCAGACCATCCCGCACAAGGGGATTAAACACGGGTCACGGTATTTATTAAGGAACAAACCACAAACCGGAGGAAATACGGTCCTCCACTACCAACTACTTAACAAAGATACTCTTCAAGTATCGATGTAAGCAATGCCGCACAATTCTCTAAGTCATTCTAGTGTAGTAAGGTTTCCTCACAAATTCACATCTTAAAGCTTTTAGATTTTTAAAAGATCCGTTTTACATAAATCACGAAATCTCGATATTTTAACATAATCGAAATAAATTCAGCTCACAATCAATATTTTCACTTTCCAAGGCCTAGAACACATTCATAATTTCACATCGATATAAAGAACGTCTAAAACGGATAACCGAGTCAAAAGTTACGGATTTTCGAAGAAAAGAATTTATTGAGAAACAACCAGATTCGCCTGGCGTCTCAGGATTTCACCTGGCGAATCCCTCTTCGCCAGCAATTCGCCTGGACAACTAGTGGCGAAACACAATTTAGAAAAACCCCAAGAGTTCCAGTAGCTAACATATTTCTGTCTCCCCATTTTCGCCTGGCAACTTAGAATTTCGGGTGAATCCATCTTCGCCAGCACTTCGCCTGGAAACTAGTGGCGAGACCCAATTCGCCTGGCGAATCGCATCAGAACCAGAATTTTTCTGCTGCGGGTTCATGGTTCCAAACCCCAAAATCCAACTTTTTCCCACCCAAAACATTGCCAAACAATCAAAACAAGTTCCAACAATGTTCATATGCATTTTTCGATTATACTACGCTATTTATATCGATTTCCAACCGTTAGATTCATTGATTTACAAAATTGTTCATTTTTCTGAAAATTTAACCTAACTCTAGAAACTCAAGAATTTTACAACTAAAGCTTCTATCTAGAACCCACCTGGATTAGAAGATGATGATGAAGAAAATGAGATGAAAAGATGAAGATGGGATGATGATTCTTGTTCTTGAGCTCTTTGGAAATTTCTCTTCTTTTCCTTTCCTTTTCCTTCTCTTCACTTTCTCTTCCTCCAAATGTTTCTAACTTTGGAAAATGAGGGAAAAAGAAATAATATAGAGAAAATACTCAAAATTAGTAACACTACTAAATGTCCAAATTAGCTCAAATGCACCAATTAATAAAATGTTAAAGTTAGATAATATTAATTTGACCAGCTCTGAGTTTATCAGTTGCTCTAATTATCTTATCAGATAAATACTCAGAGCACACTGGATCTCAACTAGTCTCAACTAATATTATCCAGAGCGTTTATAAAATACGGGGTATTACACTAAGCCTAGTCCACAATCCAATAATTTCCAATTGAAATTCTGATGGTTTTCCACTATGAGTTATGACAAAATTACAAGATGTTTAGTACAAACACTATACGAATAATGACGAAAATATAAAATCTTTTATTTGAATCCTTATTGACTTGTTTACAATATCCAACACTGAATCATCACAAATTATTTACTCAAAATCATCTTTAATATTCTAACTCCAACAATGTTGGTCCAAAGTTTTAATATTGTAATGATTGTTATTCGATCCTACTTATATCTTGAGCCTTGACCTATTTTAAGATTAAAAAGAACTCTCCTTTATCTTTAGGCTTCCAGACAACACTACCGAAGTAATTATGGAGAGAAGAACCCCATTAATTTCTGCTAGACTTATCAAAACCAGCCACACAATTCACATAATTTAAAAACCTTTGAATCTCAAAAAAATTTCAAAGAAGTGTTAATCATAATAACAAAATCTCCTCACGGATCTCACACCTAGAAGATGAGAGTTACATCCAAACAAAAATAGGTTGTAGATGGGTTTATTAGATCAAATACCTACATGATGGTTTAAATGATAAGTTTAAAGAAAGATCGGTAGCCATGAGATATAATCACATAGAAGGTCTTGATTATTTTGATACCTACTCACCAGCTGCAAAAATACCATTGTGAGAACCATCATAGAATTGGCTTCATGCAAGCAATGGAATTTACTTCAACTTGATGTGAATAATACCATTTTGCATGGAGAAATTGAAGAGAATGTGTATATGACAATTCCACCAAGAGTGTCTCATACTAAGCCTAACCGAGTTTTTAAAGTTATTAAATCCCTCTAAGGACTTAAATAAGCTAGTAGAAGATGGTATAAAGGGCTTACTACATTTTTTAGTGAACACCACTATAAGCAAGCTACTTCAGATCACTCCTTATTTGTGAAAGCCAAAAGATCTTCCATCACAATCCTGCTACTGTATGTTGATTATATGATCTTAATAGGTAATGATTTGGATTAGTTCAATTCAATCAAAGCACCATTGGATAACACATTCAAAATCAAATATATAGGAAAGTAAAAGTACTTTCTATGGATTGAAATGGGACACACAAAGGTAGGCCTCCTCCTGTATCAAAGAAAATATTGCCTTGACTTGATAGAAGACTCAGGCTTTCTCAAGTTAAGACCAGTCTCCACACCCTCTGATCATGAAATCAAACTCCATTAAGATTATAACACTCATTTCCATGACATTTCTTCATACATAAGACTCACAGACAAATTATTGTATTTGAATGGAACAAGGTCTGACATAACTTTCTACTCACAACAATTAAGTTAATTTCTTTCTGCTCTTACAGTCACTCATTCAATGTTGGTTGCAAAGTTCTAAGGTATCTCAAAACTTGTCCAACTCGAGGCACACTCTTCCCTAGAGATTCAGCTTTGCAATTGAATGGCTACTCGGATGGTGACTGGGCAGGATGCATAGATACACGCAAATCCATTTTATGCCAATGCTTCTTTCTTGGTAGATCTGTTATCTCATTCAGAACAAAGAAATAATCGACAATCTCGATATCCTCATCATAACCAGAGCGCAGAGCCGTTGCAGCAGCCCCTTGTGAACTTTAATGGCTCTTATATCTCATGAAGGATTTTCATGTCATGTGTGCCAAAACACCTGTGATCTATTGTGATAATCAAAGTGCCTTTCATATTGCCTCTAATATCGTTTTCCATGAAAGAACAAAACATTTTGAGATTGATTGTCACTTTGTAATAAAAAGAAAATCAAAGGTGTTTTCAAGTTACTTCCAGTCAACTCCAAAGATCAGCTTGCTGATTTGTTCAAAGAGGCTATCCATCCTATACATTTTAATGATTTGCTAGTCAAGTTGAAGATGATAAATATTTACCCACTTTCAACTTATGGTGGGGATATTGAAGCATGATGGTAATGAGCATGTGGGGCATGATAACAATACAATAACACATGACTAACTACCTTGAAATACTGTTAGAAAGTCGTTAGTAAGTAGTTAGAATTAGTTACTTTCACTCTAAGGTAAACTATGGTGTGGTAGGGCTTAGTAGCGTATGGTGCATGTCATCTTGTTGTATATAAGAAACTCGGCTTGTATCTCTTCATTTTTAATGGGAATATTGCTTTACCATGTTCATCTTGATTATCTTATTACTCACTTTTATTTTAGTAGTAAGAATATATTTTTAGAGTATATATTGAGTTCTATTGAAAGAAAGGTCCCAAAAAAATCCAAGTGTAGATGCTTGCATACTTGTGGTGACTCTTATTTGCTTAAACAAAGGGTTTGCTTATTTTCGCAAAGATTGTGATATATTAATTAAATTAAAATAATAATTTTTTCTTTCTTTTTTGATATGTGTTCCTTTAATTTTTATACAATAGCTGGATTATTATTATTACTATTATTATTACTAGCGTCCAGACGGGTAAAAATATAAACAATATTTTTTAGTATGTTTATTTTTTATTTTAGTTTAAATTATTTTTAAAATAAAAAAAAATTGAATGAAAAAAGTGTGCAAACAGTCATATAACGGTTAGTAAAAGGAAAAATACTTGCATAGGAACAAACATAACACGTGTATTTACAAACAACCAATAATATTTTTTTATTAATTAAAAATAAAAAAAATCGTATTTTCTCTCTCCTACATAATAATCACCACCCCATGATTCCAATTAAAAAAGAAATTAAATTTATAATTAATTAAAAAATTTCTCTCTTTTCATTGGTTGTTCCTGACAATAAGGATTTAGGTGCGTTTCCATGCAAATTTTTCTCTAGTAAAAGAGAAGTCAAGATTTAAAATAAAAACTGAAAAAGGATATAATTGAAACAAAAATAAGCTACACCAAAATCAAGTATTACCTTTATATATGTTATAGATTATTACTATTTATTTATTTCAAGTCTTTGTCTCAGTCACAAGAGTAAAATCTGAAATTTCATATAAAATAAATTTTAGATAAGCTTCAATTCCAAAATAAGTTTTATTAAATAATAAAACAATAATGAAAATATTAATAAAAAAGTATTACTCATAAACAACGATTTTTCATTATTCTCAAATATGGCTAAACAAATAAAGCATATTAGTAAAATAACGGGGTGAGATTTAAGTTGCTTATTAGCGCCATTCAAGTTCTTGAATAAAAAAAGCAAACATAATTCACTAAAAATTAAAAAGATTAAAAGATGTTTAATATCCATCGGACATACATAGAAATTCCTTATACAGAAAAATATGATTTGTTAAATACAATGAAACACGTTGAATTCATGGAGAAGAAAGGCTGGTTGATTAATCTTCACCCTCCATTGTTAAATCAATTCCATATGGTGTAGAAGCTTTCTTAAAGACTCGATATGCTCCTAATTTTGACTTCTGCATTAAATTTGAACTAAAAATTGCAGTCACTATATTTTGCATAAAAGTAGCATGATTTTTTAGATGAAAATAAAAATAAAAAAACGTTATGATTATTATTATTATATTGTTTTTTTATCATGTTGGGATGAAAAATAGGAATGATGTGAAATTCCTCCATCATCCATTCACTTCTCACAACTTGTGTTCCCTCCATCTTCCAATACTCAAAAGTGTTCTTTCTCCCAAAGAAATAAAGGCTTTTGAGAGAAACTTCCTTTCTTTTTTCTACAAATCTCCATTCACCGTTACCAAGTGCTCTTATGTCCATGTTTTCAAACCTACCATTTCTCAGATCAAAAAAATAGTATTTTCTATCACTAAATGAATTTCTTATATCTGCAAAAAGAAAAACATTTAAAGTTCATTCTCAAGATTAAAAAAAAAACATAAAATATTAATTAATTAAAATGCTCAAAAACACTAAGAAAAATTCAAATGGGTCAAAGAAAATTTTGAACTTTTTTTAACAAGACATGGTGTTCATAAAAAAATATTAAAGGGCTAAAAAACATATGATATAAAGAAAGTGCATTTTTACTTACCAACCGGTAGCATCCATGGTTCAGTTTGGAACACATCAAACTCAAAAATTCCATTAAGTTGGAGAGGTTGGTTATAGATCTTCTTCCTTAGATAAAAATTCATGAGATCATCATCGGTCGGATCAAACCTATATCCAACAGGGTATTGAGAAACACAATCAATCGAATCATAATCAACATATCTATTCACAGCCATGGATATCACCAAAAAGTATTATTCTAAGCTTTATCTGAAGAAAGAACTCTTTGGAGCAAAAACATCTTTTATGACTTAAATTTATAGGTAGAAAAAGACGTGTAGTGTTTTCAATATTGTGTTGAATACAATTGAAAAAGGGAAAATCATAACTCTCATACTAATATGTAACGAATTTTTAAATTCAAATTGACTAAAGTTTATTTCTTTATTTTTTATTTATTTATTTCCTAAGAGGTGTGATGCATATTTATAAGATAAATACTGTGAATTCAGTTATATCAAATGTTTGTTCATATCCTTTGTTGACCAGTGAATAGAAGTATATTTAAAATAACATAGAGTTGAATAAATGAAATTTTAAATTCATGTTAACAAATCTATTTTCATTACATTTTGAATTAAACTAAAAAAAATGCATGTAGAAAATGTTATATTATAATATTCAAAAGTTTGAATCTTTTCTAAAGATATTAAATTTGTGATTAACATAGAATTTTATCATGAATATTTTCCCATTCATTTATTTTAGAATTTACAAAGATTATTACATTAATATTTAAGGAAATTGACAACTTGAGAAACAAGAAAAATAAAATAAGGTATAAGTTTAGCTAGAATTCAAAAAATTCTATATTTAATTTTCTATATACAAGAGCAAGCTTAAAATCATTCTATAGTTTATTTTTTATTTTTTATTTTTAAATCTTGATAACTAAATCATTGTAAGAGTAAGCATAAAATTTAACCATTATACCCAAATAAAATTGGTTTTGATTTACTTAATCCTTAAGTTTAATATTTTAAAAACAAATATATTGGTTATTTAAATAAATAAATGTAATATAAAGTTAATTATAAATATTAAATTAAAAATATAAATGATATAATATATATTTTTTATCAAACAATTATTCACTTTTAAACAAAATTGAATTGAAAGATCATGGTCATCATAATTTTTTTAATAAATGCATCAAATTATACATAAATTTGTTTTATGTTTTTTCTTTTCATATTAATTTCAAATATTTATTCCGTATATTTTATATTAATAAAAATAATAGTTTGTCTCGTATTTTTAATAATTATTGATAACAAATTTTTCAAGTTTTTTTATAAATAGACCATTTCTTAATGCACCACCCTATTTTCTTATAGACCACGTAAAATTTCATTTTTGCCCCCCAATTTCGGATGTGCACATCCGGATGCACCGTTTTTTTAAAAACGTTGTCTTGTTCCGGATGTGCATATCCGGAATGACAAGTTACGCGTATTGCGGATGTGCACATCCGGAAAAATGGCTGAAACTTAAAAAGAAATATTTATTTTAAGAAATAATAATAATATGTATTTTAAAAGAATACCGATCAACAATAAAACATTACTTCTTTGAGGTTATCCGAACTCTCAAATGTATCCTCGAAATTGTAGGACAAATCAAGATCAACAGTAAAACATTACTTCTTTGACGTTATCCGAACTCACAAATCTATCCTCGAAGATTGTAGGACAAATCAAGATCAACAGTAAAACATTACTTCTTTGACGTTATCCAAGATAAATGACAGTAGAGTTGACACAAAGTTGGTGGTACTCCTATTACCACTTTCAGAGAGTGGCGCGTGGCTTTCGGCATTGGTTTTTCTAAATGATACATACTGATGTATATTGATGTATATGTATATATTATACTGTTTCAATGTCATTTATCTTGGATAACGTCAAAGAAGTAATGTTTTACTGTTGATCTTGATTTGTCCTACAATCTTCGAACTTGGAAAATATAATCCTTTTAGGCTTAAACCCAATTGATTTATAGAAAGCCACACGCCGCTCCCTGAAAACCAAAATGGTAAATAATAATGAGTTATTTATGCTTTCAAACACTTTTCTTGTATCGCGTAAGTTAGTAACTACTCTTAATAACGAAAAGGGTTTATCTCCGAAATATATTAAGTCCTAACTTTATCAGAATGCCGAAGACAACCATTATATTGACGGAGAAACTCCAACCCTAGAGTTTGTTATAACTTCTGATGACATTACTGCTACTGGTGCATCAGCCACATTACTTATTTTCAATAACGAAAGGGTTTATCTCCGAAATATATTGCGATGATATATTAACGTATGCGACCAATCGACAAAACTGATTTTAAAAAAATAAAAAATAAAGTTATGCTATTTTTCGGATCTGCAGTTCCGGAATTTAAAAAAAATAAAGCTATGCTATGTGTTCTGGATGTGCACATCCAGAACACATCAGCGTTTTTTACAAAATCGGTGCGTCCGGATGTACACATCCGAGACTGGGGGGCAAAAACAAAATTTTACGTGGTGTATAAAAAATTAGGGTGGTGCATTAAAAAATGATCTATAAATATTATTCAATGATAAATAGTTGTCACGTTTTTTTTTTATGAATAAATGACAAATATTTATTTTGTAGTTCTTTTTTATGTATCCCATGTTGTTTTGGGGGACTTCAAATCTATTATGGGTGCTCATGGGCATAGAGGCCATATGTAAGATTTCAAATGCGGGTAAGATTCCAATTCCAATGTCCTTTCTATTAATAAAGACAACGTCATTGATCCTAATGGTTATGGAGTTATCTTCTTTCATACTGGGATATCATTGTAAATGATGTCTCTAATGCTAGTTTGCAATTACTTACATTGTGTCATATATTTTTCAACTACAATGTTTTTTTTATAAGCAACAATTTCATATAAAAAATAGGATTAAATATGTTTTTGGTCCCTATAAATATCTCATTTTTCATTTTTAGGCCATATAAAAAAATGACATATTTTGATCCTTACAAAATTTTTATGCATGCAGTTTTAGTCCGTATTATTTTTTAAAATTTTGAAAACTATTTAATTACTCCTAAAATTTTAAATTTTTGAATAATTTTTTTCATACGTATTTAGATTACTATAAAATGGTTCTTTCCCAGATTATATAAGTTTTTAAAATGGGAAGAATTAAATATGATTTTTTTGAATTTCAAAAAACATAATGATAAAAGTAATGAAAATTTCAACTTATAAATCAAATTTAAAGTTCCTTTTTTTGCGAGGAACTTTTTATAACGTTCTAAACATATATACAAAATAATCATTCAAAAATACATATTGGTTTAATAGTAGGGACTAAAACTACGTGCATAATTATTTTGTAGGGACCAAAACACACTATTTTTTTAATAGGGACCAAAAACTAAATTTGGTAATTTTATAGGGACCAAAAACATATTTAACCCTAAAAGATATATTAGGAGTACACCAATCCGATTACATATATCTAGAGAAGACTTGTACCAATTATAGAAGCTACACTTAGTTTTAGAATTAGGCCTAAGACCTAACAAATACCAAGAGGTTTGAATGACTCTCATTGATATATTCTCGTGTTTTTCGATCATGTTTTTGAAAATGATTTGATTTCGGGTCCACCAAATTTACCAAGACGTCGCCATCCATATGATACAAGCAGAAGATTTGGAGGATTTCTTCACCACTTTTAAGAACCATTTGAAGAAGTGGTCACTAATATTTCTCTCTTTCATCCATGGAATACCCACCCAATCCGCAATCTTACGCCAAATAAGAACAATGCACAGACAAGTACAGAAAATGTGGTTGATGTCTTCTAAAGCATTGAAGCAAAAAACACAAACAACATCGTGAGGATCAGAGTTTATTCCCTGGCCGCCAGATTCGCTCTTGTTGGGAGCCTATCCAAAACAGCCCTCCAACCAAAGACTCTAACTTTTAGAGGGACTTTTATTTGCCATAAAACTTTCAATACATCCTTGGGAGTAATCTCAATCTCAGAGACAACAACATGAAACAACAACGAATTATAGCAAGAGTTAATAGAAAAGGAACTTAGGTTGCCACCTTTCCAAGCAAATCTGCCCACTACACCTCTGCACAGCTGGGGTAGCATTTTGGAAACCAGGTGGTCCCATGGCCTGTTGAGGTTGGTTGTTTTTGTAGGAAAATTTTGGGTGGTTTCGCCACCTGGGGTTGTAGGTGTTAGAGTAAGGATTGTTCCTTTGATTAATCACAAAATTGGTGTTTTCTTAGGTAGATCCTCCAGTGAGAATCATATGGCAATCATTTCCAATATGTCCATTCACACGATAAATCTCACAGCAGAGAGTAGTGGGGGTAACAGAAGCAACAAGGCTAGGTGGAGTGAAAGCTGGGGTCGATGCTCAAATTTTCAATCTTTTGATAAAGGGCATCGAATTAAGCATTCATGTGATCAAATTGACTCACATCATAGATTCCTCCAGTTTTAGGGGCGGTGTTAGCAGTGACTTGTCGCGCGCTTCCCCAAGAATGATGGTTCTTTGCCATTTCCTCAATAAGATTATAGGCCACATCTTGGGGGCTACTCATGAGGGCTCCGCCAAAAGCTGCAACAAGGGTCATCATTCTGGAATATTTTAACATAATCGAAATAAATTCTGCTCACAATCAATATTTTCACTTTCCATGGCCTAGAACACATTCATAGCTTCACATCAATATAAAAAACGTCTAAAACGGATAACTGAGTCAAAAGTTACGGATTTTCGAAGAAAAGAATTTATTGAGAAACAACCAGATTCGCCTGGCGACTCAGGATTTCGCCTGGCGAATCCCTCTTCGCCAGCAATTCGCTTGGCGAACTAGTGGCGAAACACAATTTAGAAAAACCCTAAGAGTTCCAGTAGCTAACACATTTCTGTCTCCCCATTTTCACCTGCCGAATTAGGATTTCGCCTGGAGAATCCCTCTTTGCCAGCACTTCGCCTGGCGAACTAGTGGCGAGACCCAATTCGCCTGGCGAATCGCATTAGAACCAGAATTTTTCTGCTGCGGGTTACATGGTTCCAAACCCCAAAATCCAACTTTTTCCCACCCAAAACATTGCCAAACAATCAAAACAAGTTCCAACAATGTTCATATGCATTTTTCGATTATACTACGCAATTTATATTGATTTCCAACCGTTAGATTCATTGATTTGTAAAATTGTTCATTTTTCTCAAAATCTAACCTAACTCTAGAAACTCAAGAATTCTACAACTAAAGCTTCTATCTAGAACCCACCTAGATTAGAAGATGATGATGAAGAAGATGAGATGAAAAGATGAAGATGGGATGATGATTGTTGTTCTTGAGCTCTTTGGAATTTTCTCTTCTTTTCCTTTCATTTTCCTTCTCTTCACTTTCTCTTGCTCCAAATATTTCTAACTTTGGAAAATGAGGGAAAAAGAAATAATATAGAGAAAATACTCAAAATTAGTAACATGATTAAATGTCCAAGTTAGCTCAAATGCACCAATTAATAAAACCTTAGAGTTAGATAATATTAATCTGATCAGCTCTGAGTTCATTAGTTGCTCTAATTATCTTATCAGATAAATACTCAGAGCACACTGGATCTCAACTGGTCTAAACTAATATTATCCAGAGCATTTATAAAATACAGGGTATTACATCCTCCCCTCCTTAAATAGAAATTCGTCCTCGAATTTAAAAGATTACCTGAACAGATGAGGGTAATCATCCCGCATCTTTGATTCTAGTTCCCATTACACCTTAACAAGAGGAATGTCTTTATTCCTTAATACCTTCGTTTATCTTCCCACAATACGACTCGGTTGAGGTTCAAAAGTCAAGTCTGCTTCTATTTCCACTGATTTCGGTAAAACTGGCTGAAGAGGGTCAGGAATAAACTTTCGGAGCTGAGATACATGAAAGACGTCATGCATCTCTGACAGAGAGGGTGGTAAGGATAATCTGTACGCGACTGCACCAATCCTTTCTAAGATCTGATACGGTCCAACGTATCTCGGACTTAATTTGCGTGACTTAAACGGTCCTTTCAATCTCAATCTTGGAGTAACTTTTAGAAACACATGGTCACCTTCCACTACTACAAAACGCGTAAACAACGACGCCATGCTCACAATGCTTCATCCTTACACCGTTGTGACATATCTAAACTAAGGCGCGGTTGTATTTTCTTTGTTTATTGAATAAAAATTATTTGTATATAATAATGGTTGATAAACCAACCGTGGTGATTATCTATATATAACAACGGTTGATAAATCAACTGTGGTGATACCTTCAAGTTTTCATGTGTTCGAACTTCAGCGCCATCATATATATTATTCCTTTTATGTTAAAGCATGCCTTTACTTATTTATTTACTTTTAATTAAAAAAATTAAAAGTTATGACTACGGTTGTTTATATACACCGTTGTGATATATTTTGTATGTTTTTTTAATTTTTAATTCTAAAAATAACTCTGGCGCGGTAATATGAAATTTCATTATGAAAATAATATATCATAACGGTTTAAATTGTTGACCGTCGCAGTAGCTTTTCAATATTCTCCAAGCTAGCTAGTTTCATTGTCTCTTCAGTATCCTTTTTTCCATTGAAAATAGAAACCAGACGAAACGTTACACGATTTCAACCCTAAACCCTAACGTTCAATACTGTGAAACAATACACGATTTCAACCAAAGATTGCATCATCAGTATCCATTTGTTTTCATTTTCATCATCATCGTCACCATCGTGAAGAAAATAGAAGATTACGCACATACCAACACCGTCGTCATCATCGTCACCGTCGAGAAGGAAGAAAACAACATCACCGTCGTTGTCGTAAGGAAGGAAGATGACAACAACACCAACACCAACATCGTTTACTTCGTCGTCACGTTTAGGGTACGTAAAATATTATCCCCATGCATCTACAGTAAACTCTTTTGCCATTATTGTTCATGTTGTTGTTGTTGTTTATGAACTTAGATGTCGACCTTGTCGAGTTCTTCATCAGAAACCAGCAAAGAAACCCAAACAAATGAAAGGTTAGCCAATGAAACTCAAACAACTGAAAGTCAAACGAAAAGATCACAAAGAGGTGTCACAATGATGCCCCAATTCACATCAGTCCGCAACTCATCTGGTGTAAAAATTTCGATCGAGTTTGATTCGCACTACATATTAGTGGATTGTCCACATTATGCTACTTTTAGGAGTTATGTTGCGTTCCTTGCACGTAGCAAAGTCAGTATACTGATTGATGATTGGAGAGAAGTGGGTGTTAATGTCAAAGACAGCATATGGACAGACGTTAAGGTATTTCACTATAATTTTCATATATTTGATATCACTACCTATAGTTTCTAATTCATACTTATATATTGATTTAATGTAGTTGAATTTTGAGTTTACCGATGACTCAAAATTAAAAAGAAAGAGGATAACTTATGCCGGTGTTCGTTGGAGGGGATTTAAGTCACGACTCACGGCTGACTACATTACGAAGCCTAAGAGCGGTCTTCAACCTCCATGGATTCGGTATAGTTTTTTATCGAAGAAGGTGTGGCACAAGTTTGCGAAGAAACGCCGTTCTGAGGAATTCAAGGTTAGTACTAGTCTTATGTAACCTATAATGTTATACTAATGAGTTATAGATACTAATCATACACATTTTTCACTATGTTAATCACAGGCTAAAAGCGAAGTAGGAATTCAGAACAAGGCGAAAAACATGTACCCCCATAGATTATCTCGTAGGGGTTACAGGAAACTTGAGAAGAGGATCCTGCAGGAAAAACTACAAGAAGGAGGAGATAGTGACATTCCATCTCCACCTTCAAGACATGAGAAATGGAAGAGGGCTCGATTAAGACCTAACGGAGAGTACACCTCTGAGGCTTCAAGAGTAGTTGTTGAGAAACTTGTAAGTATATGTTTTGTTTAAATGCGTTTGCTTATGTAAGTTGCTCATGAGTTGTTATTTAAATGCGTTTGCTTATTTAAGTTGCTCATGTTGTGTAGGATAATTTGGTTGTGGCGGCCCGTGAAGGCACATTTGTTCCGGAAGCACGACATGACATATTAGTCGAAGCTATCGGAACAGCTGAGCATGGAGGTCGTGTCCGTGGTGTTGGAGATGGTGTCGGCTTGAGGTCATACTTTGGATCTCAAAGAAGAAGCACCGAAACCGCTGAATTTCTTGCTCAACGACAAAAGATTGAGAATGTTGAGAAGCAATTGGCAGAGCAAAGGAGGCTGTTTGAAGAGGAGAGGGAAAAAAGGGAGAAAGAAGTGGAAAGGTTACAAGAGTTGTATTCGGTATGTGTCATAAATCGCGCTTATTTTTGTATGATATATATTCTATGTTCTAATTGAATATATTGTGCTTATTTTTGTTTTATGTTCTAATTGAATGTTATGATGTAGAGATTAAGTGAAAGCCTCGAACAACGAACTAATGAAGATCATCGTTGCGTTAGTGATGATCAAACTCCAAGTAGAAGTGTCGTAAATCACGCTTCGACAAAAGGGAGTAATTGTACAGCCCCCCCCCCCTGTAGATAACTGCAATGGGATATTGGACCCTAGTCCAAATAAAATAACAAGTTTATACTTGTCCATTTCAATAACTGACCTTGCGCAAGCTCTCCCGCTAGAACATTGCCCTAAATTGGATTTAGTGTATTACACTCCTGAAGATGTGAGGGATTTTCTCGCAGGATATAAGTGGCTTGACATATCTATTTTGCAAGTTTGGTGCACGAAAGTATATAGTCAAATATACATGTCATTATAGAACATTATAATTTTTTGTATTTTCTCCCTTAATTTGTTCATTTTCTTTGACCATTTAGGTACATTCACCGTGTTTGTATAGAATTGAATAAATCAAGTACCTATGGAATCTTGGACCCAAGTTTTATTGCTTGGGCGTATAATGATAAAAATATCATAGAAAAGTACTTGAAAAGCCGACTAAATGACGGAGGAAAAGAATGTTACCTTGTACCATTCCTATGTAGGTTAGTATTGTTGTAATTTATTTCTATATTCTATATTTAGTTTTGTTTTTGTAACAACTAATTTATATATATATATATATATATATATATATATATATATATATATATATATATATATATATATATATATATATATATATTCTCGTGTTCATTCAGTGGTCATTGGCAATTGATCGTAATATCGTTTAGGACAAATACGGTGACATTACTGTGTTCCTTGCACGATCCACTCCACAAACCAATGAAAGATCTTGTATTAACGTAAGTGTCTTTGTTTAATATCATTTTTTTTGGCATTAATTGTAATTAGTTTATCATGTAATATGTTTAATTCAATTTTCAATGTGCAGTATTGTCGAGCAAGTTAATATATTGAATAATGTTAGAAAAAAGCCCACATACCTTGCTCCTAAAGTAAGTGGCCCGATTACCTGTTTATTTCATTTACATTTATGCATGTGTGGTTGTATTCATGTTTTTATATTCATGTAATTTGTAGAAGAGGAAACAACGTGGGAGTTACGAGTGGGGGTATTTTATCATGAAACACATGTTAAACATTGTCCTACCTGGCACTGTTGATTCATGGGATACGGTAATATATGCCATAAAATGTTTACATATATTAATATATAAGTTGACTATTGAATTATTATCATGCATGATCTTTAATTTTTTGCTCTTATGTAGATGTTTAACGAGGAAACCCCATTCCCCGTTGAGGACTTTGTGGATCTTCGTAAACGTTGGGAGTATATCCACAATGCGCTTAAGGGTTCTGCTCCTGCTGTTTGATATATCACCAACATTTTTTGATGCACATATTTTTTGCTTTTAATGCACATAATGTGAACAATAGTTTTGGCTTTTGATGCACATATTGAAATCAATAATATTGGATTTTGATTTAAACAATGTTAGCAGTTTAATTCTCTGATTCATTTAGCTTTTGATGTAAATTTCTTTTGATGTAAATTCTCTGATTCATTTTTTAGGATAAAATATAGGAAGAATTGTGTTTGATGCACATATTGTGTTTGCATGTAAACAGAAGCTGTTTTGACAGGATAAATTATAGGAATAATTTGATAAGCAGATAAATTTTATATTTAAAACAAGCTGTTTTTGGCAGTGGTTATAAACCTATCCGTAGTTGTATGTCAAACGCTAATATAAATAAAAAATGTTGTTGCTGAGAATCGAACCAGATCATAGTTTAGTTATATCACAACGGTTGACTAAACTAACCGTCGTGAAATGGTGCGCGCATACTGGAATACAACAACAGTCCCATGACCGTCATTGTACGTACCTCATATACAACAACACTCTACATAACAACGCCTTCTCACCCGTCATTATATGTCATTTCCAACCGTTGTTAAACGGGTTTTTCGTAGTAGTGTTCCTCAAATTCCAAAGGCCTCATACGATTGTCCGTATAACTCTTTTGATGATCTTGTGATTGTTTAACTTTCTCACGGATCATTTGAATCTTTTTCGTAGTCTCTTGAATAATTTGGGGTCCCAAAATTCTATCTTCAACAACTTCCGTCCAACACAAAGGTGTTCTACATTTCCTCCCATACAATGCTTTATAAGGGACCATACCGATGCTCGCATGGTAACTATTGTTATAAGAAAACTCAATCAATGGTAGAAGTTATTTCCAAGTTTCTCTACTTTCTAGCACACAAGCTCTTAACATGTCTTCCATCGTTTGTATTGTTCGCTCAGTCTGACCATCCATCTGAGGATGATTCGACGTGCTCAAACGCAACCTCGTACTTATAGCTTGTCGAAAATCCTTCAAAAACCTCGAAGTAAACTTTGGATCTCTATCGAACACAATATTAGAGGGAACACCATGCAATCTCACAATTTTAGAAATAAACAACCTTGCAAGATGACTTGCCTTTTAAGTGGTCTTCACGGCTAAGAAATGCGCAGATTTTGTTAGTCAATCCACAATCACCCAAATAGAATCCTAACCACCTTGTGTACGGGGTAAACCTACTGCAAAATCCAAAGAAATCCTATCTCACTTCCAGAGTGGAATCTCTAAAGGTTGCAATATACCGCCCGATCTTTGGTGTTCAATCTTCACCTGTTGGCACACTGCACACTCTGACACATACACCGCAATATCCTTTTTCATTCCGGGCCACCAATAATCCTTCTTTAAGTCCTGATACATCTTCGAAGAACCAGGATATATCGTAAAAGTACCTTTATGAGCTTCATCTAAAATCTTTCTTTTTTTTACCAACAAAACTGGAGCTCCCCACGGTGAAACGCTAGGTCTAACAAAATGCTTAGCCATCAAGTCCTCCAATTGGTCCTTTAGTTCTCTAAATTCAAGCGGTGCCATCCGATAAGGAGAAACGGATATAGGAACCGTTCCCGGTACCAAGTCAATAGAGAACTCAACTTCTCTCTCCGGAGGAAGAGAAGTAACGTCCTCAGGAAAAACTTTGGGAAACTCACAGATTATAGGAATACTTAGCACTTGCTGATCACTACTCCCCTCCTTAGTAAGATTCAGTAAAACAGATTTCTCCTTCTCAAACAAGAAATTTATCATTCCCACCGTACATTCTAAAATAGTTATTAACACATCCTTCGGGGTAGCCTCGGCAGATGGGATGATGATTAGCTTTTCCTCACACCCAATAAACACCGAATTAGCAGAAAGCCAATCCATCCCCAAAACGACATCAACTTTCTTAAGCGGTAAACATATAAGGTCAATCTAAAAAACTCTACCATTCATAGACAAAACACAGTTTTCACACATCAACGGTGTCTCAACCATTTTATCCATGGCGGTAGTGACCACCATAGGAGGAGACAAAGGAACAGCTTACAACCCAAGTCTCTTCACACATCGCATTGACACAAAAGAATGTGTTGCCCCACAATCAAATAAAACAAAACAAGGATGTCCATTTACGAAACACGTACCCGCAATCAAAGAGTTGTCACTTTTCTTCTTCCTTGTATCCAAAGTATAAACCCGTCTGGTATTCCTTCCTTGCACTTGGTTTCTATTCTTAGTACAATCTCTAGCCACTTGTCCTATTCCATTACAATTATAACACATGAAGCTCCCATCGACACACTTCCCAAAATGACGTTTGTTGCACACCTTACATAAAGGAATAACGTTAGGTCTAGCAACCAGCTTCCCTTTGAAAGCTTGTGACCTAGGCCCAAATTGTTGACTCGCTCTCCCACGATCCCCCTGATTCACCCTACTTGCAACACCTTCGGCTTGGACTTTCTTCAAACTATGCTCAGCCACATAGCATTGCCTTAGAGCTTCTGCATAAGTAGTGAACTCCCTCGAAGATACACTATGAGAAATTTTAGCTTTTAGTCCAAACAGAAACTGATCTATTTTCCACCGTTCATCCGGAGCATACATAGCCTGCCTAGAATAAGCAGCCATGTCCTCAAAATTTTCTGCATAATCGGCCACAGTCATACTACCCTGTCTTAACTGTTGAAATTCAAACTCTTTCTGAGTCCTCAAGGAACTAGGAAAATATTTCTCCATGAAAATTGCTTTAAATTGTTCCCCGACCTTGGGCACACCCTGAATAGTCATAAGAGCCGACGCACTCTCCCACCACCTCATGGAAGGACCCTTCAACGAATGCGAAGCAAAAACCACCTTATTCTCTTCACTACAGTGCACTATCAAGAAAAATCCTTTCCATACCCGCTATCCATTCGTGAGCCTTTACAGGATCTAATCCGCCATGAAATTCCAGAGGATTCATGCGGAAAAAATCCCAGAAAGTCCCACCTACAGCTTCCGGAGCAACCACCTGAGGATGCAAACCTCCATTCATTTGTTGTATCATTTACTGCATAAACTGATTCTGTTGCTGCTGCATCTGTTGCATAAACTGGTACAAAGGAGCATTCCCATCGCCACCTGGCGGATTCTTCCCAGCTGGAGTAGTGCGGGGTCTACCATGGTTTCTTCTGCGTCCGTCAGCCATGTTCCTAAAGGACATACAGATAGGATTAAGTTAATCAGGCTCAATACCATAAATATAACACTTAAGACCAATGGCGACACAACACATATGAAACAGAAAGAAAACTTATTCTATTTCATGAAAACAACTGTAACAACTGTAACGCCCATATATAAATACATACATCAAAGCATATATTATACATGAAAACCACGTTTGGTACTGAAATACCAATAAGTCCCTAGTAAACACATTATACATATATATGCTCAAAAAGCCTAATACAAAAAACTATGGCATAAATATATATACAAGGTGTTCCAAAGATAAATACTAAGAACTAGATCGACAACGATCTCAAAAACTCCAAAACGGAAGCTACGCCATCAGACAAGTAAGGATAATCACATGGCCTTATCCTTACCCTTTGCGGAACCTGAGTACCTGAAAAATATTCAACAATAGTGGGGTGAGATACATCAAATCTCAGTGAGTTATCTATCTTATAGATTCTCTCGGCTCTACAAGGTTCTAACCAAATCCTAACTCAAGTCCAAGGGAAAGGAAAGGACTTCGAGTTCACAAAATCTCACACTAGAGAACCGATCGTACAATTCACAAGGCGACTACTAGTTAAGGAATCTTCTCCCCGGCGAGCCTATACAAGGCACTACAACACGGGTCAAGGATCCTTAACATAGATAACTTCTCCCCGGCCAGCCCACAACGGAGCACTTCAACACGGGTCACGGTTATCTACAAATGGTACTTCTCCCCGGTCAGCCCACACAAGGAGCACTACATCACGGGTCACGGTACCATCCACTAAGTAACTTCTCCCCGGCCAACCCACACAAGGAGCACTACAACACGGGTCACAGTTACTTACTTAATAAATACTTCTCCCTGGCCATCCCGCACAAGGGGCTCTTCAACATGGGTCACGGTATTTATTAAGGGATACCTACTTAACAAATACTTTTCCCCGACCATCCCGCACAAGGGGATTAAACACGGGTCACGGTATTTATTAAGGAACAAACCACAAACTGGAGGAAATACAGTCCTCCACTACCAACTACTTAACAACGATACTCTTCAAGTATCGATGTAAGCAATGCCGCACAATTCTCTAAGTCATTCAAGTGTACTAAGGTTTCCTCACAAATTCACATCTTGAAGCTTTTAGTTTTTAAAAGTTCCGTTTTACATAAATCACGAAATACCGATATTTTAACATAATCAAAATAAATTCAGCTCACAATTAATATTTTCACTTTCCATGGCCTAGAACACATTCATAGCTTCACATCAATATAAAGAACATCTAAAACGGATAACCGAGTCAAAAGTTACAGATTTTCGAAGAAAAGAATTTATTGAGAAACAGCCAGATTCGTCTGGCGACTCAGGATTTCGCCTAGCGAATCCCTCTTCGCCAGCAATTCGCCTGGCGAACTAGTGGCGAAACACAATTTAGAAAAACCCCAAGAGTTCCAATAGCTAACACATTTCTGTCTCCCCATTTTCGCCTGGCGACTTAGGATTTCGGGCGAATCCCTCTTCGCCAGCACTTCGCCTAGAGAACTAGTGGCGAGACCCAATTCTCCTGGCGAATCCCAATTCGCCTGGCGAATCGCATCAGAACCATAATTTTTCTGCTGCGGGTTACATGGTTCCAAACCCCAAAATCCAACTTTTTCCCACCCAAAACATTGCCAAACAATCAAAACAAGTTCCAACAATGTTCATATGCATTTTTCGATTATACTACGCAATTTATATCGATTTCTAACCGTTAGATTCATTGATTTGCAAAATTGTTCATTTTTCTCAAAATCTAACCTAACTCTAGAAAGTCAAGAATTCTACAACTAAAGCTTCTATCTAGAACCCACCTGAATTAGAAGATGATGATGAAGAAGATGAGATGAAAAGATGAAGATGGGATGATGATTCTTGTTCTTGAGCTCTTTGGAAATTTCTCTTCTTTTCCTTTCCTTTTCCTTCTCTTCACTTTCTCTTCCTCCAAATGTTTCTAACTTTGGAAAATGAGGGAAAAAGAAATAATATAGAGAAAATACTCAAAATTAGTAACACTACTAAATGTCCAAATTAGCTCAAATGCACCAATTAATAAAACCTTAAAGTTAGATAATATTACTCTGATCAACTCTGAGTTCATCAGTTGCTCTAATTATCTTATCAGATAAATACTCAGAGCACACTGGATCTCAACTGGTCTCAACTAATATTATCCAGAGCGTTTATAAAATACGGGGTATTACACTAAGCCTAGTCCACAATCCAATAATTTCCAATTGAAATTCTGATGGTTTTCCACTATGAGTTATGACAAAATTACAAGATGTTTAGGACAAACACTATACGAATAATGACGAAAATATAAAATCTTTTATTTGAATCCTTATTGACTTGTTTACAATATCCAACACTGAATCATCACAAATTATTTACTCAAAATCATCTTTAATATTCTAACTCCAACAATGTTGGTCCAAAGTCTTCATATTGCAATGATTGTTATTCGATCGTACTTGTATCTTGTGCCTTGACCTATTTTAAGATTAAAAAGAACTCTCATTTATCTTTAGGCTTCCAGACAACACTACCGAAGTAATTATGGAGAGAAGAACCCCATTAATTTCTGCTAGACTTGTCAAAACCAGCCACACAATTTAAAAACCTTTGAATCTCAAAAAAATTTCAAAGAAGTGTTAATCATAATAACAAAATCTCCTCACGGATCTCAAACCTAGAAGATGAGAGTTACATCCAAACAAAAATAGGTTGTAGATGGGTTTATTAGATCAAGTACCTACATGATGGTTTAAATGATAAGTTTAAAGAAAGATTGGTAGCCATGAGATATAATCAGATAGAAGGTCTTGATTATTTTGATACCTACTCACCAGCTGCAAAAATACCATTATGAGAACCATCATAGCATTGGCTTCATGCAAGCAATGGAATTTACATCAACTTGATGTGAATAATACCATTTTGCATGGAAAAATTGAAGAAAATGTGTATATGACAATTCCACCAGGAGTGTCTCATACTAAGCCTAACCGAGTTTTTAAAGTTGTTAAATCCCTCTAAGGACTTAAATAAGCTAGAAGAAGATGGTATAAAGGGCTTACTACATTTCTTAGTGAACACCACTATAAGCAAGCTACTTCAGCTCACTCCTTATTTGTGAAAGCTGAAACATCTTCCATCACAATCCTGCTACTGTATGTTGATTATATGATCTTAATAGGTAATGATTTGGATTAGTTCAATTCAATCAAAGCACCATTGGATAACACATTCAAAATAAAATATACAGGAAAGTAAAAGTACTTTCTATGGATTGAAATGGGACACACAAAGGTAGGCCTCCTCCTGTATCAAAGAAAATATTGCCTTGACTTGATAGAAGATTCAGGCTTTCTCGAGTTAAGACCAGTCTCCACACCCTCTGATCATGAAATCAAACTCCATTAAGATTCTAGCACTCCTTTCCATGACATTTCTTCATACATAAGACTCACAGACAAATTATTGTATTTGAATGGAACAAGGTCTGACATAACTTTCTACACACAACAATTAAGTTAATTTCTTTCTGCTCCTACAGTCACTCACTCAATGTTGGTTGAAAAGTTCTAAGGTATCTCAAAACTTGTCCAACTCGAGGCACACTCTTTCCTAGAGATTCAACTTTGCAATTGAATGGCTACTCTGATGGTGACTGGGCAGGATGCATAGATACAAGCAAATCCATTTTATGCCAGTGCTTCTTTCTTGGTAGATCTGTTATCTCATTCAGAACAAAGAAATAATCGACAATCTCGATATCCTCATCATAACCAGAGCGCAGAGCCCTTGCAGCAGCCCCTTGTGAACTTCAAAGGCTCTTATATCTTATGAAGGATTTTCATGTCATGTGTGCCAAAACACCTGTGATCTATTGTGATAATCAATGTGCCTTTCATATTGCCTCTAATATCGTTTTCCATGGAAGAACAAAACATTTGGACATTGATTGTCACATTGTAATAAAAAAAATCAAAGGTGTTTTCAAGTTACTTCCAGTCAAATCCAAAGATCAGCTTGCTGATTTGTTCAAAGAGGCTATCCATCCTATACATTTTAATGATTTGCTAGTCAAGTTGAAGATGATAAATATTTACCCACTTTCAACTTGTGGTGGGGATATTGAAGCCTGATGGTAATGAGCATGTGGGGCATGATAACAATAAAATAACACATGACCAACTACCTTGAAATACTGTTAGAAAGTCGTTAGTAAGTAGTTAGAATAAGTTACTTTCACTCTAAGGTAAACTATGGTGTGGTAGAGCTTAGTTGCTTATGGTGCATGTCATCTTGTTTGTAAATAAGAAACTCGGCTTGTATCTCTTCATTTTTAATGGGAATATTACTTTACCATGTTCATCTTGATTATCTTATTACTCACTTTTATTTTAGTAAGAAGAATATATTTTTAGAGTATATATTGAGTTCTATTGAAAGAAGGGTCCCAATAAAATCCATGTGTAGATGCTTGCATACTTGTGGTGACTCTTATTTGCTTAAACACAGGGTTTGCTTATTTTCGTAAAGATTGTAATATATTAATTAAATTAAAATAATAATTTTTTCTTTCTTTTTTTGATATGTGTCCCTTTAATTTTTATACAATAGCTGGATTATTATTATTACTATTATTATTATTATTATTATTATTATTATTTTTATTATTATTATTATTATTATTATTTATTTATTTATTTCAAGTCTTTGTCTCAGTCACAAGAGTAAAATCTGAAATTTCATATAAAATAAATTTTAGATAAGCTTCAATTCCAAAATAAGTTTTATTAATTAATAAAACAATAATGAAAATATTAATAAAAAAGTATTACTCATAAACAACGATTTTTCATTATTCTCAAATATGGCTAAACAAATAAAGCATACTAGTAAAATAACGGGGTGAGATTTAAGTTGCTTATTAGCGCCATTCAAGTTCTTGAATAAAAAAAGCAAACATAATTCACTAAAAATTAAAAAGATAAATAGATGTTTAATATCCATCGGACATACATAGAAATTTCTTAAACAGAAAAGATGCAATGAAACACGTTGAATTCATGGAGAAGAAAGGCTGGTTAATTAATCTTCACCCTCCATTGTTAAATCAATTCCATATGGTGTAGAAGCTTTCTTAAAGACTCGATATGCTCCTAATTTTGACTTCTGCATTAAATTTGAGCTAAAAATTTCAGTCACTATATTTTGCATAAAAGTAGCATGATTTTTCAGATGAAAATAAAAATAAAAAAACATTATGATTATGATTATTATATTGTTTTTTTACCATGTTGGGATGAAAAATAGGAATGATGTGAAATTCCTCCATCATCCATTCACTTCTCACAACTTGTGTTCCCTCCATCTTCCAATACTCAAAAGTGTTCTTTCTCCCAACGAAATAAAGGCTTTTGAGAGAAACTTCCTTTCTTTTTTCTACAATTCTCCATTTACCATTACCAACTGCTCTTATGTCCATGTTTTCAAACCTACCATTTCTCAGATCAAAAAAATAATACTTTCTATCACTAAATGAATTTTTTATATCTGCAAAAAAAAAAACATATAAAGTTCATTCTCAAGATTAAAAAGAAACATAAAATATTAATTAATTAAAATGCTCAAAAACACTAAGAAAAATTCAAATGGGTCAAAGAAAATTTTGAATTTTTTTTAACAAAACACGGTGTTCATAAAAAAATATTAAAGGGCTAAAAAACATATGATATAAAGAAAGTGCTTTTTTACTTACCAACCGGTAGCATCCATGGTTCAGTTTAGAACACATCAAACTCAAGAATTCCATGAAGTTGGAGAGGTTGGTTATAAATCTTCTTCCTTAGATAAAAATTCATGAGATCATCATCGGTCGGATCAAACCTATATCCAACAGGGTATTGAGAAACACAATCAATCGAATCATAATCAACATATCTATTCACAGCCATGGTTATCACCAAAAAATATTATTCTAAGCTTTATCTGAAGAAAGAACTCTTTGGAGCAAAAACATCTTTTATGACTTAAATTTATAGGTAGAAGAAGACGTGTAGTGTTTTCAATATTGTGTTGAATACAATTGAAAAAGGGAAAATCATAACTCTCATACTAATATGTAAATAATTTTTAAATTCAAATTGACTAAAGTTTATTTCTTTATTTTATATATTTATTTCCTAAGAGGTGTGATGCATATTTACAAGATAAATACTATGAATCCATTTATATCAAATGTTTGTTCATATCCTTTGTTGACCAGTGAATAGAAGTATATTTAAACTAATATAGAGTTGAATAAATGAAATTTTAAATTCATGTTAGCAAATCTATTTTCATTACATTTTGAATTAAACCAAAAAAAAAAAATGCATGTAGAAAATGTTATATTATAATATTCAAAAGTTTGAATCTTTTCTAAAGATATTAAATTTGTGATTAACATAGAATTTTATCATGAATATTTTCCCATTCATTTATTTCAGAATTTAAACAAATTATTACATTAATATTTAAGGAAATTGACAACTTGAGAAACAAGAAAAATAAAATAAGGTATAAGTTTAGCTAGAATTAAAAAAATTCAATATTTAATTTTCTATATACAAGAGCAAGCTTAAAATCATTCTATAGTTTATTTTTTATTTTTTATTTTTAAGTCTTGATAACTAAATACGCTTGACTAATTTTCTTAATTAGTGTGAAAATAGTTCCTATTTTTCTAATCTCCTTAATTCTGCCTTGAGTGAGCTTGAAAGCCACTCCAACAAGAATTCTACCAAAGCAATCTCTTCCAGAAGATCTACCAGACTAACTCCCAATGAGTCAAGTACCTCTCTTCTCTGTGGTGAATCTATCACTGATACTGACGTGGCCAGAAGCAACTTGAGATGTCGTAAAGCTCTTGAGGAAATCCCTTCTAAAATGCGTAGAACAGTGTTGAATCTGGGGATCTCAGACGAGGAAGGCGAAGCGGAACTAGACAGTATGCTAAGGTCTTAGGATAATGATGATAAAGCTGCTAGGATTGGAAAGAAGGTTGTTGCAACAGGTGATCAATGAATATTATGAGTTTTAATACTCGTGGATGATGTAACCCTATTAAGAGAAGGCGTACTGCTCAAATCATTACTAGAGGGATGGCAGATGTTGTTTTGATTCAGGAATCTAAACTTACAGTCATGGACTCAAAAGTGATATCTAGTATTTGGGGCGGCCATGAAGTGGAGTGGTCGGGTTTAAATTCCTCAGGAAGATCAGGAGGCATCTTGACTCTGTGGAGGAATAAAGAATTGACTGCTTTTTCCAGCTTCAGAGGTTTTGGTTTCTTGGGGGTGGTCTTCAATTGGAAGAACCAAAAATTGATTGTGGTTAACGTTTACTCCTCATGTGGGATGGTCGATAAAAGGAGAATGTGGAGAGATCTTATTGAAGTTAGGAGGAGGAATCAAGGTGGAGGTTGGATAGTAGGAGGGGATTTTAACGCCGTTAAAAACACTCGAGAAAGAAAAGGAAAAAGGGAATATCCTAGCAGTGATATGAAGGAGTTTGGGGATTTCATAGAGGAGATGAATTTGACTGATCTTCCGGTAGTTGGGAACCTTTTTACTTGGTACAATTCCAATGGGCAATGTAGAAGTCGCTTGGACCGATTCTTGGTGAATGAGTAGGCCATTAGAGTTCTTTCTTTCAATACTCAGGAGGTGGGTGACAGAGATATATCTGACCACCGCCCAGTTTGGCTGAAATCTAAAAACATAAACTGGGGCCCTAAACCTTTTAGGTCCCTCAATTGCTGGCACTCTGACAAAGGTTTCCTTCCTTTCGTCAAAATCAAATGGGAGTCATATTCCTTTGAAGGATCTTTCTGCAATATTCTCCTTAAGAAGTTGCAAGCCCTAAAAAGAGATTTAAGATCTTGGAATATCAATGTTTTCGGTCATCTGGACCTTTCCTTCGAAGAAAAGGTGCATCAACTAAATCAGTTGGAGTGTAACTCCCTTATTGGGGATGGAGGTCTTAATGAAATTGCTATTAAGGAGCGTCTCAGACTTCAGGAGGAAATGTGGTCTACTCTGAGGCTGAAGGAAAGTTTGCTTGCGCAGAAATCTCGAATGAAATGGCTTTGTGAGGGAGATAACAATACCAGATTTTTTCACAACTCAGTTAGATCGAGGAATCGTTCTAATCATATTTCTGCTATTAGAAAGGAAGGTACCCTTTTGGAGGATCCCGATATAATTAAGGATGAAGCTAAGCGTTTCTTTGAATCTAGATTCCAGGCCCAACCTCTTCTTAGAAGTTGCTCTAACGATTTCAGAGTTCAAGCGTTTGATGATTCTGATAGAAACAGCCTTGAAGCTGACTTCTCAGCTGAAGATGTTAAGTCTGCAGTTTTCAACTGTGATGGAAACAAGTGTCCTGGAGTCGACGGGTTTAATTTCTCTTTCATTAAGCTAAGTTGGGAAATCATTGGAGTAGATTTTACTAACTGCATCATGGAATTCTTCAGGACTGGTTTCCTTCCGAAGATGTTCGTTTCCTCTTTTATTTCTTTAGTGCCTAAGACTGACAATCCTCAAGGGTTTGAAGACTTCAGGCCCATTAGTCTTGTTAGTTGCATTCTCAAGACTGTGTCCAAGATGCTGGCTAGTAGATTGGGTAGGTTTATTCACAAGGTTATCTCTCCTTCCCAATCTGCTTTCATCCCTAGCCGTCAGATATTTGATGGGATCCTGTTAGCTAACGAGATTGCAGATTTTGCGAAGAGATCCAACAGAGAGTGCCTCCTATTTAAAGTGGACTTCGCAAGGGAGTATGATTGTGTTGACTGGCAGTTTCTTGAATTTATGCTTATTAAGATGGGATTTGGTAGCAGCTGGCTTAAGTGGATTCGAGGGTCAGTTTTTAAAAGTTTCTTGTCCATCCTTATTAACAGAAGTCCTTCTAAGGACTTCAAGGTCGGTCGTGGTTTAAAACAGGGTGATCCTTTAGCCCCTTTCCTGTTCGCTATAGTCGCGGAAGGCCTGGTTTGCTTTGTTAGAAGTGCTGCTGATAATAATTTGCTTTCCTCTTTTAAAGTTCAGGAGTCTCCTTCTCCTTGCTTGTTACAGTTCGCCGACGACACCCTTCTTATCGGGGATGGTTCGGTGAGGGATTTATGGACTTTCAAGGCTATTCTAAGGGCTTTCGAAATCAGTTCTGGGCTTAAAATCAATTATTCCAAGAGTTGTATCTATGGTATTGGTGTTGATCCTATTATCCTCTCTGCTACTGAAGACTTCCTTCATTGCAAATCTGGCTCTCTCCCTTTTAAATTCCTGGGTCTATTCGTTGGAGGCAATCACCGTCATATTTTCTTTTGGAACCCTGTCATTGATTCTGTGAAGAAAAAGCTTTCATCCTGGAACAGCCGTAACCTCTCCTTCGGGGGAAGAGTTACGTTGCTTAATTCGGTCATTACCAACTTGCCTATTCATCATCTCGCTTTCTACAGGGTGCCTTCGAAAGTTGTGAAGCAAATAATCTTTCTTCAACGCCGTTTCCTTTGGGCAGGGGCTGCTGATAAAGGTTATGTGTCCTGGATTTCTTGGAACACCATATGCAAATCTAAAGATTTTGGTGGTCTCGGGGTTAAACATATGGGTCATCTCAATCACGCTCTTCTTCTTAAATGGATTTGGAAGTTCTTCAGTGGTGGAAATGAGATATGGAGACAAACTTTGGAAGACAGATATGGAAATTTGAGTCTTAAATTGCAACTCGCTGGCACAGTTGGATTAAAGAAGAACATTTCACATTGGTTCAAGGATCTCCTAACCCTTGCTGCTAATGAATATTTCCCTATCAGAGATGTCATCGATTGCAATATTGGTGATGGTTCGAATGTTGCCTTCTGGCATACTCCTTGGATTGGCTCCGAAGCGCTGAAATTCCGTTTTCATTCTCTGTTTAAGGCGTCTAGTCATCTTGAGAGTAGTGTTAAAGAAATGGTGGAGAGGGATGGTGAAACGTGGAGATGGAGGCTGAATGACGCTGTAGATGTCGTGGTCTCGAGCGATCCTATATTGGTTCAGGAGAGAAGCCAATGCCTCCAGGTTCTGGCCCAAGCCAATCTTAGCAATCGTGAGCATGATTCTTGGAGCTGGCCCCTTCATAACTCTGTAGCTTTTACGGTAAATTCTTGTTACGTGGCTTTGAACAATTCTTTCAATCCTAGCGGGGCTGCCACTGCTAATGCCGTCTTGGTTCAAATTCTTTGGAATACGGTTCTCCCGCCCACCGTTCAGTTTTTTGGATGGAGATTGGCTCATGACAGACTTCCTATTAGATCTAACTTGGTGATTAAGAAGATTATTGACAACGACCACGAAAAGGTTTGTTGTTTCTGTTTTCTTCACTTGGAAGATTCTGCCCATCTATTTATCTCTTGCCCCAAGTCCACCTTGGTTTGGAACAAAGTTTGCAACTGGATGAATATCGGCACTATATCGGAAAATAATATCTGTCTTCATGCTAAAATTTGGAACACTAGGATGAAAGGTTGTTGTGAAGTGGGTTTTAAAAACTCTATTTGGTTTATTACTTGTTGGATTTTATGGAAGTATATGAATAATATCCTGTTTAATGATGTTATTTTTAGTGTGAATGACATCGTATTCGACATTAAAAGCTATGCGTGGAACTTTTTGATTCTAGGTAGGAAGGATAGCAAAACTTATAGGCTATACGAGTGGTTTAAACACCCGCTCCACTTCTTGTAATTTTCGGTTTGAGATTTCCTTAATCTCGTTTATTGATATTGCTTACTAAAAAAAAAACTAAATCATTGTAAGAGTAAGCATAAAATTTAACCATTATACCCAAATAAAATTGGTTTTGATTTACTTAATCCTTAAGTTTAATATTTTAAAAACAAATATATTGGTTATTTAAATAAATAAATATAATATAAAGTTAATTATAAATATTAAATTAAAAATATAAATGATATAATATATATTTTTTATCAAACAATTATTCACTTTCAAACAAAATTGAATTGAAAGATCATGGTCATCATAATTTTTTTTAATAAATGCACCAAATTATACATAAATTTGTTTTATGTTTTTCTTTTCATATTGTTGTACCCCAAATTTTACCCTCAGATTTGTTTGATCTTTTACATATCATTCCAGGTCAACAAATTTTCGCATTTTAGTAAACATATCAATAATCATGCATTTTTTGTTAGAATTTAATTTGTTTTATTTCTTTTTTTCACTAACTATTTTCAATTATATTTTTTATTATTTTTAGTTTTATTATTATTATTTCTTTATTATTATTATTATTATTAATTTTATTATTATTAGTTTTATTATCATTATTAGTTTTATTATTATTAGTTTTATTATTACTAAGCTTTATTATTATTATTATTATTATTATTATTATTATTATTATTATTATTATTATTATTATTATTATTATTATTATTATTATTACTTTTATTTTGTTTATCTTCATGGTAAGTGGAGACCACTCAATCATTCTAACACTTCACATGGATTGCCAACTTGGATTTATCAATGGCCAAAAAGCATTCTTACACTTCAATTATCAATGGCCAAGAATCATTCTCATAAAGTCACATGGATTGCCACATCAACACTCCCACTTTATTCACACTATAAATAAGATCTCTCATTCTCTCATTTTGGACACACCAGATTCACCCCACACAAAGGCTGAATACTCTCTTAATTTCCTCCCTCAATTATTCTTGCAAATTTTCTGGAGAGAAAGCTCGTCTTCATTTTTCCATAACTTGTGTTATTGAAGAGGCAGTGGACCGTCTCCACTAGGTAACATTCACCTCTTTTATTTCTCCATTTTCAAAGTACCATGATCATTTATCTATGTTGTTATCAAGTTCATTAGCATGTTAATATTCTTCTGGAAAAAGTATTGTAATATCCTATAATTTTTGTTTGGTTTTATTATGAATGATGTTTAAAAGATAAGATAAAAATTCAAAAAAGACAAAAAACATGCTTCATCACCACCCTTTTATTATTTCATACTATTTTTATTTTATTTTCCATCTATTTCTTAATTTTGTTTCTCTAGTTTTTATTTTAGGAGCACTTTGAATTTTTAGTTTCAATTTATCATGTTATTTCTTGAATTCATAACTTTTTCTTTCGAATTTTGTTTTGATTTTTATTTTTCGTTTACGATCTTTATTTCGATTTTTAGGGCCAATGATATTACAAAATCATGACTTAGTTGACTTATTTCGATTTTTAGGGCCAATTTATCATGTTTTTCTTTACTTTAGGCCGATGACATTGCACAAATCTTGACTTTGATTATTTCAAATCAATAAAGTCTTGATAAATATGAGGCCACTTTTACTTATTTTTATTGGTCGATGAAAGTCAAAAATCTAAGATTATCGATTTATCGATTTAAATCTTGATTAAGACGAGACCAACCTTATTTTTTCATTCCGATTTCATTATCTTTATTTTGGTCGATGATATAACAAACTTCATAGTTTGATTGATCTCATTAAAGCGACAAAACTTTGATCAATATGAGACCACTTCATTTTTATTTCAGTTTCATTTACTATTTAGTCGATGAAAGTCAAGAATCATTGATTATCGATTTCTCGATTAAATCATGATTAAGACGAGACAAACTTTGTACATACCCTTAGGTCTTTACCTTAGTACATATATTATCTTAGCAAGCAAACACAACATAACACAAATCAAAACAAGAGGTTCCCGTAGAGTACTACGGACGTTTAGGGTGCTAATACCTTCCCTAGGCGTAACCAACCCCCGAACCTTAGATCGCCCCTCTTTAGGTTTTTTTAACGATCTTGAACCTTTCCTTTGGATAAATCAAAGTCGGTTGTAAAAGAAATATGATGCAAGTTAATTAATAGCTTGTTATCCGATTCTCACCGCAACAGAAATGGCGACTTCATTGGGGAAATCAGTTAGACCTATTGCTGGTCCTTTCCTAAGAGGGTTAAGCCAATCTTGTTTTTATGTTATTCATGTTTGCTTATTTACTTGTATATGCTTATGTATGTCATATTTGCTTATATACTTGTATCTTTGTTCTTGCTTTGTTATCTTGGTCATTTTGGGTTATCATGGTATCTATGAGTGAGATAAGTCCTAACCCGGACTTGAGAGAACACATATGTTTAGGAACCGTGGACATAGTCAAGGGAACTTCGAGGGAGAAATCCCAAAGGAGGGAACTTGAAGTCCACACTCAGTTGAGGCCCTCTTGGAGGTGGTAAATGTTGAACGAGCAATCGTGAATACATTACTACTTTCGACCTAGGAGCCAGAGATATTGATGACTTTTAGTTATCCCTTTTCCCCACATGGCCTATTTAGGATGTAGTGCGATGATTATGAGGGAGTAATCCTAAATGATTGCTACGCGATACTACACTCAGACGAGACTCTCTTGAGAATCTTATTGATTACCGAGCAATTGGGAAGTCGATAAAATCCGAAGGATGGGTTGTCGACTCTGGGAACTCTTTAGAACCTTGCTCTGCAGATACAAGAACCCTAGTACACACCCTGTGGTTAATTCTTTACCCATACTTCATGTTGTGATCTTGAACCCTTGATCCTGTTGCATGTATTTTTGCATCCTGTTTGCATTGCATTGCATTTGATTTGCATCTTTGCATGTCTCATTGCATACGTCTGTCTGCCCAGCTACTCATTTCCAGTGGTCTCTATCTTCCAGTGTCATCTGTGAGTCGTCAAGCTGATTCCTCGACACCGATACCGGACTAGAGCTAATTACAGACGCAAGATGTCAGAGTAAGAGGCGCACAATGCTGAGGTCTGAATGGAGATCGATGACCTTAAGTCGAGCATGACTAAACTCACTGAGATGCTCCAAGTTTTGATTGCTAGGGGAGAGCAACCCCAAAGGACTGTCATCCAGGAAGTTTCATGCACTGATCCTCCACCAGTTCAGATGTCACCTTCAACTTGGCCAGAGTTTGGTTTGCCACGCAACTACTCTCCACCGATTGCATCTACTGCTATGGTTGGTCAAACTGCTATGCCTGTATTTCAAGCTCCTGTTTTCACCGAGCCCAGACCCATGGTCCATGCTGTTCCACAGACTGTTCGAGCTCCTTTCGAGAATCCCCTCTATGAATACAATGCTGCCAGTGTTCAAGGTGAAGACCGTGAAGACTTTGTTGAACCTGAAGTTGTCCGAGAGCAGTTTCAGAGCATAGAGAAGATACTCAAAGCCGTTGAGGGTACTGATTTCTTTAATGTGGATGCAGATAATATGTGCTTAGTATCAGACCTTGTTATACCTGCTAAGTTCGTAACTCCAGATTTTGTGAAGTACAAGGGTCACTCTTACCCCAGAGCTCATTTGGTCATGTATCTTCGCAGGATAACTGTTCATGCCAAGAATCAGAAGTTGCTTATCCACTGTTTTCAAGACAGCTTGAGTGGAGCATCACTCAAATGGTACATGGGTCTCGAGCAAAACTCTATCCATAGCTTCCAAGACCTCACAAATGCCTTCATGAATCAGTATAAGTATAACCTCGACATGGCTCCTGATCGGCGTCAACTGCAAAACATGTCTCAGAATGATAAAAAGTCTTTCAAGGAGTATGCTCAACGCTGGAGAGAGTTTGCTTCCCAGGTTGAACCTCCTTTGGCTGAGAAAGAGTTAACCGGAATGTTCATGGATACCCTGTCCCCATTTTATTGGGAGAAGATGGTTGGAAGTGTTTCCTCCAATTTCACTGATTTGGTTACTATTGGCCAAAGATTAGAGGAAGGTCTTAAGACAGGAAAAGTATCCAAGGCGGTTGAATCTTTTAATGCTGTGAAGAAATCCTACGGGAACTTTCAGAAGAAGAAGGAAGATCAGACTAATGCTGTCATGGTTGAAGCAAGAAGGCCTCGTCCCCGACCTCAGTATGTTGTTCACCCTGTTGTTGCTGCTATTACTCCTGTGGTTGCTGCACCACGACCAACTCAAGCTTTCCAACGTCCGGCTGCAGGACAGAGCCAGTATCGTAATAGGGGTCAATTTGATCCCATTCCCATGACTTACACTAAACTTTATCCTGGTTTGGTTCAACAAGGTTTGATTACCACAAGGCCTCTGCCTCCTCCTCCAAATCCTCTTCCAGCTGGCTATAGGGCTGATCTCGATTGTGAATACCATCAAGGTGGTGCAGGCCATAACTTGGAAAGTTGCTTTGCGTTGAAGGCTAGAGTACAAGAGCTGATGAGGAACAAAATCCTCTCCTTTAAGGACAATCCCAATGTTCAGAACAACCCTCTGCCAGGGCACACCAAGTGAAGCTTCAGTAGACTTCAGCATGCTATCCTCCTAAAAGCCAGTGTTTCAGATAGGACAACTCATCCTTGTGTTGATTAGTCACTAGGCCTTTGTTTCTTGTTGTTTTCACTTTCTTTATTTTGTAATGGGTGTTTGCTTTCAAATTATGTTTGTACTTTCACAATTAATGAAATGAGCATTGCAACTTTTGATTCAATTCGTTTGTGTTTGCTATTTACTTCTTATTGCTTCCTCTTTCATGAAAATAAAATAAAAATTCTTTTATCCACTTTCTGTTGATTATGCAAAGATTGGATGGAGGATGATGAAAACGTAAATACTCATAATTGATGTTGGTATGCTTTCAAATCAAAACTTTGCTGACGATGTAAGGCATTGTTTCAATCCCTAAACACTGGAGACATAAGGAAGATAACCCCTCTTTAACCCCTTCGAGCCTAGAAGTAGGAGTTTCTTTCTTTACAACTAAAAACCCGCAATTTTAACCTGGGGCAGGGTAGTTCTCAGTTAACTGGGTTGTGCATTCAATTACAAGAGTAGCATTCAAGACGCCTCTCAACAAAGTTCACAAATGTTCCTTCGCACACAGCAAGCAAGTGTCAAAGATGTCTTTCAAGTCAAACGCCAATGATGATTCACTGTAATCCTTAAGCCAGGCAGTCACTAAAAAAAAAGACAAAAAAAAAAGAAAAGAAAAGAAGAAAGAACAAGCTTGTATGACAACCAAAAGTTGTAAGGAAGCAGTGATCGCCATCTCAAGTCCATTGAATTTTGAACCATCATCGCTATCATCAGTGCAATTCCTAACTCATAGGAATTTGAGTGCATAGTTTGAGTTAACTGAGCATAAGACTGAAGTTCATCACGTAGATTGGGTGGGTACAAATAAACTTTGAGCCTTTATCCTTTGTTTCTTAAACCGTGAACCAGGCCACGTTATAACCCTCAAAAGACCTAACTGAAGCAAGGTTATTTTGAAAGCATACTATAGCAAGGTTGCGTAAACTGACTCCAAAAGATCTTTACGGATCATCTATTTTGGCATTACACCCTTTGCTTAAACCATTCACTTTAATGTCTTGAACCACCGTGTTCTGACCAGTATCCCATATACTTTTCACCTCTTTCAAAACGATTTTGATTTCAAAAGTTGCATGAACGTTACATTTACCATGTTTGTACAAATACTTTTGTTTGCAAACTAGCTTTCTTCTTAAGGAATTTTCAAACAATTGAGAAACTTGGTCGGTGATCCAATCAGGGGCAAGTTCCTTCCATATCCTGTTGAGAATCAGTTCAAGATTTGAGGTTTAATGGCGACTTCTTAAAATCGGTTTATACATAAGATTTTTCAAGACTCATACTGGGGAAAGCTTTCCCAGTGTACAGTAAAACAATTATTTTCAAGACTCATACTGGGGCAAGCTTTCCCAGTGTACAGTAAAACAATCATTTTCAAGACCCAGACTGCGGCAAGCTTTCCAAGAGCACCATGAAACAGTCATTTCCAGAATCAATCAAGCCGAAGAAATGATAAGCTCATCTACAATAATCAGCTAATCTGGGGCAGTTTACTTGAAGAATCCCCAAGCAGCTCTCCATCCTTCTTTACAAGGATCATCACTAGATACAGTTTATTAGTGTGGCAAAGATGTGTTCAGCAGAAGCATCTCTAGTCCCAAGCAGAATGGCAGTGATCTCCGTGTAGAGGAATCAGTCTTCCAATCTTGTCTTCCCAGAGAGTCGAGCCATGTCGTCGACATCTGCATTTGCATTTGATCATATATCATCTGCATAACTCATATACATATGCATACCATGAGTGTTTCATCCTCATTTTCATTTCTCCTGAGGTCGTGTCGTTATCCACGTCTTGCCTTACCAAAATGTTACCTGTCCTTTTCATTCAGTGCCATTCCTGAATGTTGTCATTCTCTTGCGCATCTAATCTTGTTGATAGATGTTGGTCTTCTCTCATTCCAGTGCTATTCCTGGATCTTTATATTCTTTCACTCCAGTGCCATTCCTGGATGTCCGTCTCTTGTGATCTCCAGTGCCATTCCTGGATATCTTATTCCTCTTGTTTCTCCCAATGCTATTCCTGGAAGTTTTGCCTACCTTCTGTAACCACAATCAAATTTGCTTGGATCTCTTTCAGTGCCATTCCTGAAAGTCTTATCTGTTCATTCAGTACGATCCCTGGACGAGCTTTCTCCTTTGCATTCAGTGCCATTCCTGGATGTCTTTCTCACTATCATTTGATGCCATTCTTGAATATAGTGATTTGCCTTTACTTTCAGTGCCATCCCTGAAAGTTCTTCCCCCTTATCCAATGTTGTCTTGGACCTCGGTTCACTCACTTTTTACCTAAAGCCATTATTAGATATAGTGATTTATACCTTTCATTCAAAGCCATTATTGGATGACTGGTTTCTTTGCATTCAATACCATTCTTGAATGTAGTCCCTGTTCACATTTATCTAAAGCCATTATTAGATATTGTGACTTGTACCTTTCATTCAAAGCCGTTATTGGATGTCTGGTTTCTCTACCATCCGATGCCTTTCCGGATGTGTGTCTCTTTCTGATATTTTACCAGATCGGGTCTTTGTTCACTTTATCTAAAGCCGTTATTTGATATTGTGATCTATACCTTTCATTCAAAGCCAATATTGGATGTCCGATTTCTCTACCATCTGATGCCTATCCGGTTGTGTCTCTCTTTCTGATATTTTTCAGAAAGAGTCTTTGTTCACTTTATCTAAAGCCGTTATTAGATATTGTGATTTATACCTTTTGTTCAAAGCCATTATTGGATGACAGGTTTCTTTGCATTCAAAGCCATTCTTTAATGTAGTCTCTATTCACATTCATCTAAAGCCATTATTAGATATTATGATTTGTACCCTTCATTCACAGCCATTATTGGATGACTGGTTTTTTTGCCATCTGATGTTTTTCCGGATGTGTCTTTCTCTGTCTTTTCTGGTTTTTCTTGAAGATCCCGTTTGAACTCTTCAGTATAAGAAAATCCCAGAAAATATTTTGTTGATGTCTATCCTTTTATTCCAAATTGATCCCCAGGGGAGATCATGTCTTCTTTCTGGTTCCATGCCCAGTAAAGAGTGTACTTTCATTTCCCCAGTGTCGTCCGGTCACCTATAAACCTGTCGTCCATCTCCTTGGACTTTTCTCTAGTGGAGAGCCCCTCTCTGGCTCCCATCCCCAATGAGGGCCTGTAGGATGTCCTCTTTATTTTTCTATCCCCGGTGCATCCTTAGAGTCTCCCCAGTGAGTCTATCGTTGGACAGTCTGTATCCCCAGTGAGTTTTCCTCATGGATACTAACCTTATCCTTCCCCAGTAAGCTCACCTGTGGTGGATTGCCCTTCATCCTTGGTGATTTGTTTGTCTGCACCTTTGTATTTATCATTCCACCATTTTCATCATATTAGAGTTCATGGCATGTCAGCATTTTGTCCATAGCATTGCATGTCGGCGCATCTAAGGGCAAAATTTTCGGTTATCTATATTTAAATACCTTTCACCATGATTTCACGAGAACTATCATCACTCATGTCATCAGGTGAAGTTATTTACATAGGGGCAACTGTTGTACCCCAAATTTTACCCTCAGATTCGTTTGATCTTTTGCATATCATTCCAGGTCAACAAATTTTCGCATTTTAGTAAACATATCAATAATCATGCATTTTTTGTTAGAATTTAATTTGTTTTATTTATTTTTTTCACTAACTATTTTCAATTTTCTTTTTTATTATTTTTAGTTTTATTATTATTATTTCTTTATTATTATTATTATTAATAATTTTATTATTATTAGTTTTATTATCATTATTAGTTTTATTATTACTAAGCTTTATTATTATTATTATTATTATTATTATTATTATTAATATTATTATTATTACTTTTATTTTGTTTATCTTCATGGTAAGTGGGGACCACTCAATCATTCTAACACTTTACATGGATTGCCAACTTAGATTTATCAATGGCCAAAAAGCATTCTTACACTTCAATTATCAATGGCCAAGAATCATTCTCATAAAGTCACATGGATTACCACATCAACACTCCCACTTTATTCACACTATAAATAAGATCTCTCATTCTCTCATTTTGGACACACCAGATTCACCCCACACAAAGGCTGAATACTCTCTTAATTTTCTCCCTCAATTATTCTTGCAAATTTTCTGGAGAGAAGGCTCGTCTTCATTTTTCCATAACTCGTGTCATTGAAGAGGCAGTGGACCGTCTCCACTAGGTAACATTCACCTCTTTATTTCTCCGTTTTCAAAGTACCATGATCATTTATCTATGTTGTTATCAAGTTCATTAGCATGTTAATATTCTCCTGGAAAAAGTATTGTAATATCCTATAATTTTTGTTTGGTTTTATTATGAATGATGTTTAAAAGATAAGATAAAAATTCAAAAAAGACAAAAAACATGCTTCATCACCACCCTTTTATTATTTCATACTATTTTTATTTTATTTTCCATCTATTTCTTAATTTTGTTTCTCTAGTTTTTATTTTAGGAGCACTTTGAATTTTTAGTTTCAATTTATCATGTTATTTCTTGAATTCATAACTTTTTCTTTCGAATTTTGTTTTGATTTTTATTTTTCGTTTACGATCTTTATTTCGATTTTTAGGGCCAATGATATTACAAAATCATGACTTAGTTGATTTATGCAAAATGACTAAAAAGTCTTGATATGTATGAGGCTCATTTCTTTATTTTTGTTGGTCAATGAAAGTCGAATATCAAAAGATTATCGATCCTCCGATTAAATCTTGATCAAGACGAGACTAACTTTATTCTTCATTTCGAGTCCATTTTCTTTACTTTAGGCCGATGACATTGCACAAATCTTGACTTTGATTATTTCAAATCAATAAAGTCTTGATAAATATGAGGCCACTTTTACTTATTTTTATTGGTCGATGAAAGTCAAAAATCTAAGATTATCGATTTATCGATTTAAATCTTGATTAAGATGAGACCAACCCTATTTTTTCATTCCGGTTTCATTATCTTTATTTTGGTCGATGATATAACAAACTTCATAGTTTGATTGATCTCATTAAAGCGACAAAACTTTGATCAATATGAGACCACTTCATTTTTATTTCAGTTTCATTTACTATTTAGTCGATGAAAGTCAAGAATCATTGATTATCGATTTCTCGATTAAATCATGATTAAGACGAGACAAACTTTACCTTAGTACATATATTATCTTAGCAAGCAAACACAACATAACACAAATTAAAACAAGAGGTTCCCGTAGAGTACTACGGACGTTTAGGGTGCTAATACCTTCCCTAGGCGTAACCAACCCCCGAACCTTAGATCTCCCCTCTTTAGGTTTTTTTAACGATCTTGAACCTTTCCTTTGGATAAATCAAAGTCGGTTGTAAAAGAAATATGATGCAAGTTAATTAATAGCTTGTTATCCGATTCTCACCGCAACACATATTAATGTCAAATATTTATTCCATATTTTTTAAATTAATAAAAATAATAGTCTGTCTCGTATTTTTAATATTTATTGATAACAATTTTTTCAAGTTTTTTTATAAATATTATTCAATGATAAATAGTTGTCACGTTTTTTTTTAATGAATAAATGACAAATATTTATCATGTACTTCTTTTTTATGTATCCCATGTTGTTTTGGGGGACTTCAAATCTATTATGCGTGCTCATGGGCATAGAGGCCATATGTAAGATTTCAAATGCGGGTAAGATTCCAATTCCAATGTCCTTTCTATTAATAAAGACAACGTCATTGATCCTAATGGTTATGGAGTTATCTTCTTTCATACTGGGATATCATTGTAAATGATGTCTCTAATGCTAATTTGCAATTAATTACATTGTGTCATATATTTTTCAACTACAATGTTTTTTTTTATAAGCAACAATTTCATATAAAAAATAGGGTTAAATATGTTTTTGGTCCCTATAAATATCTCACTTTTCATTTTTAGGCCATATAAAAAAATGACATATTTTGATCCTTGCAAAATTTTTATGCATGCAGTTTTAGTCCGTATTATTTTCTAAAATTTTGAAAACTATTTAATTACTCCTAAAGTTTTAAATTTTTGAATAATTTTTTTCATACGTATTTAGATTACTATAAAATGGTTCTTTCCCAGATTATATAAGTTTTTAAAATGGGAAGAATTAAATATGATTTTTTTGAATTTCAAAAAACATAATGATAAAAGTAATGAAAATCTCAACTTATAAATCAAATTTTAAGTTCTTTTTTTTGCGATGAACTTTTTATAACGTTCTAAACATATATACAAAATAATCATTCAAAAATACATATTGGTTTAATAGTAGGGACTATAAAATGGTTCTTTCCCAGATTACTATAAATACATACATAAAAGCATATATTATACATGAAAACCACGTTCGGTACTGAAATATCAATAAGTCCCTAGTAAACACATTATACATATACATGCCCAAAAAACCTAATACAAAAATCTATGGCATAAATATATATACAAGATGTTCCAAAGATAAATACTAAGAACTAGATCGACAACGATCTCAAAAACTCCACAATGGAAGCTATGCCATCAGACAAGTAAGGATAATCACATGGCCTTATCCTTACTCTTTGCGGAACCTGAAGTACCTGAAAAATATTCAACAATAGTGGGGTGAGATACATCAAATCTCAGTGAGTTCTCTATCTTATGGATTCTCTCGGCTCTACAAGGTTCTAACCAAATCCTAACTCAAGTCCAAGGGAAAGGAAAGGACTTCAAGTTCACAAAATCTCACACTAGAGAACCAATCGTACAATTCACAAAACGACTACTAGTTAAGGAATCTTCTCCCTGGCCAGCCTATACAAGGCACTACAACACGGGTCACGGATCCTTAACATAGATAACTTCTCCCCGGCCAGCCCACACACGGAGCACTTCAACATGGATCACGATTATATACAAATGGTACTTCTCCCCGGCCAGCCCACACAAGGAGCACTACAACACGGGTCACGGTACCATCCAGTAAGTAACTTCTCCCCGGCCAACCCACACAAGGAGCACTACAACACGAGTCACGGTTACTTACATAATAAATACTTCTCCCCGGCCATCCCGCACAAGGGGCTTTTCAACACGGGTCACGGTATTTATTAAGGGATACCCACTTAACAAATACTTCACCCCGGTCATCCCGCACAAGGGGATTAAACACGGGTTACGGTATTTATTAAGGAACAAACCACAAACCGGAGGAAATACGGTCCTTCACTACCAACTACTTAACAAAGATACTCTTCAAGTATCGATGTAAGCGATGCCGCACAATTCTCTAAGTCATTCTAGTGTACTAAGGTTTCCTCACAAATTCACATCTTGAAGCTTTTAGATTTTTAAAAGTACCATTTTACATAAATCACAAAATCTCGATATTTTAACATATTCGAAATAAATTCAGCTCACAATCAATATTTTCACTTTCCATGGCCTAGAACACATTCATAGCTTCACATCAATATAAAGAACGTCTAAAACGGATAACCGAGTCAAAAGTTACGGATTTTCAAAGAAAATAATTTATTGAGAAACAACCAGATTCGCCTGGCGACTCAGGATTTCGCCTGGCGAATCCCTCTTCGCCAGCAATTCGCCTGGCGAACTAGTGACGAAACACAATTTAGAAAAACCCTAAGAGTTCCAGTAGCTAACACATTTTTGTCTCCCCATTTTCACCTGGCGACTTAGGATTTCGCCTGGCGAATCCCTCTTCGCCAGCACTTCGCCTGGCGAACTAGTGGCGAGACCCAATTCGCCTGACGAATCCCAATTCGCCTGGCGAATCGCATCAGAACCAGAATTTTTCTGCTGCGGGTTACATGGTGTAGCGCGAATTTTTGGACATGGTTGCGAAGCACTATCGCTTTTGGGGTACTACAGTTCGATTCATTTTTTATCCTATTGAAGCTGATGAAGGAAGGGAAATAGATGTCTCCAATTAACCCTGCTTGCATACTGAGCCTAAACAGATGACTGTTGGTTTACATATGCTATTGAGACTATGGGTCTCTCTTAAGTTATTTTGTTAAAATAGTGCCTGGGCGATTGGTGGGAGTTTAGGACTGATGCTTTTCGATTGATATGTGAAGGTACGGGATTTGGGACTTTGGATTAGTGTGCTCGCTAAGATTTTTCTTTCAATCTTATGCATACGTATTTCCGTTTACCGAAACAGGGAAATCAGAGCGATCGTAGTTCCTCCTATTCTATGGGAGGAAATGGTGTTTTGGTGTCTTGTTCAAAGCCCAAGACGTGAAGCTAAAAAGGTGGTTTATATCTTGTTCAAAGCCCAAGATGTGAGGCTGAAGAGTCTATTTGTATCTTGTTCGAAGCCCAAGATGTGAAGCTAAAAGGGTGTTGACTTTAGAGAGAATTTGTCATCTCTAAAGGGATCTGTTTGTCACAATTGTTGGGTGACTGGTTATAAAGGAGGATTACTTTAACTGGGATATGTGAATCCAGCAATGCCATAATTTCCTATATAAGGGTTTTTGACCTGAAGGAGAAGACTTTAACTCAGTGTAGAGCAATGCCATCTTTCCTTAGGAATTTCTCATGCTAAAAGAGGGACAGTGGCATGGACGTAGATGATCCAGAAGCTTGCCGCTTACAGCAATTAGATGAAGGGAAAGGAGTTGTTGATGTTTGTATATTGTGAACGAGGCATAACTTTGATGCTAAAAGGTTGATTGGTTCAACCAGGGTTTCCTTATACAAAGCCTAAGAGGAGGCTATCGACCCAACAAGAGGGTGATTTTTGTATGTCTCGTACGAAGCCCGAGAGAGAGGCTAAAAGGGTTGACTCTACAGAAGAATCTTTTATATGTGTCTTGTACGAAGCCCAAGACTGAGGTTAAAGGTTGGACTCAACAAGAGAGTCTTTTATACTCAACAAGAGAGTGTTTTGTATCTCGTACAAAGCCCGAGATGAGGCTAAAGGTTGACTCAGCAAGAGAGTCTGAAAAGGTTAACTCCGTTGGGAAGAATCATTGTACAAAGCCCAAGAGAAGGCTAGGGTTACTGTTTCAGTTGAGTGACAGGTCCAGTATGCTGATTTAAAGAGAAAATCAGTTCTTATATTTGCACTCAGGGATTTGATTCGAGGATCAGGGTTATTTCCTGTTCTTTAAGGAAATGGGAAATCCAAAGGGTATTGAGACTGTCCGAGTCTACGGGTTTCATCTCCTAGTTTTGAAAGGAGCTTGAGAATGTCTTTGAGACTCAAGGGAATTAGATTGTCCAAGTCTAGAGTTTCATCTTTTGTACTACGTTTAAGAAACAACAGTAGCAAGATCTAGACTTTTTGAAAGAATGTTCTATTAAGATGACTAATTTCTATTCCTATACCTCTAGGAGGTCGTCGAGACAATTTGTACGAAGCCCAAGAGGAGGCTGGAAACTTTTAAGAAGCCGAGGGACAATTTGTACGAAGCCCAAGAGGAGGCTATCATTCCCGGAGGAAGAAATCATTTATACGAAACCTAAGAGGAGGCTGTGAATACTTCTAAGAAGCCGACGGGTCCTTGTACAACGCCCAAGAGGAGGCGAGGATGCTTTTAAGAACCCTGTGGGTCCCCAAACCCCGAGAAATTCAAGACAGGCTATTCACAGAGAATAGATCAAGCCAGGAAAGTTCGAGAATTTGGAAGAAACTCAAGAGATGCCATTCACGGAGAAAAGACCATCTCTGGGGAATAAAGTTTCTTTGACGATTTCTAAAGGTGACAGTATGTGAAAGGGTTCACCGAGAATGCTGCCTTTCACGTCTCCATATTGTTTAACCCCAAGAGGAGGGAAGACTGTGTCTGGTAATCCTATGGGGATCTAGTTTTGTCTATTTTAAGAGTAATCAACAGGGCTTAGTGCTAGACGTAGTTGTCGGGGAAACTCTAAATATCTATACTATTATTACACAGTCGATATGAGTTTATGAAAGAAGACTTACAGTGAAACAGCCCCACAATACAGTTATATGTATATGAAAGCGGATAAAGAAAACATATAACCACTTACTCGGTTGTAGAGCTTCCATGTTGTTTCGTTATTTGTTCAACAAAGAAAGAATGAAAACAACAGTATATTCAATATCAAAGGAGAAAGTGCTTTGAAAAGATGTTGGGGCTTACAGCTCAAGGAGAGGCCCGAGGTTTTATCAATGATCGCACTGTGAGTTTGAATTTGTACAGGGACTTATACAAGTGACTGAGGCCCAAGAAAGGTTTTTTCTGTACAAAGGGGTGGGTCTTACACTCTCTCAAGAGGCCCAAAAGGTTTAAAGAAAAAGAGTGGGGCTTATAACACGAGGGTAGGCCCATATGATTTTTCGTTTGAAATGGCGATCGCGCCGAGATTTTTGAAAACGTAGTGGGTCTTATACAATGACTGGGGCCCAAAATGGTTTGGTTTTCAAAGGGGGTTGGGTCTTACACTCTAATAGAGGCCCAAAAGTTTTGAATGGGTCTTATAGCTCGAGGAGAGGCCCAGATGGTTTATTTTAAACGGGCGACGATTGCGCCGAACTTTTCTTTTAACGCAGAGGGACTTGTACAATATCTGAGGCCCAAAATTATTTTGGTTAAAAGGGGATTGGGTCTTAAACTCTAATAGAGGCCCATGAGTGTTTGAGAATGATTTGTGAGGGTGAAAATCAAAGAAACCCTAATTTGTTTTCCTTTAACAGTAAATATTAAAAGAAAATCAATGAAAAATACCAAATGAATTTGAATAAACCACTTGTGATTTTTGTTTAAGGTTTGAAAAATGAATTTTTAATCACAAGAGATATTAAAACTCATTTGGTCTTGATTTTTCAAGATGAATGTTCATTTTAAAATGTTTAAAAACAAATAAAAATGAATTTATTCACAAAAATACTAATTATATTAAATAGATAATATAATCTTAATTTTTTTGTGGAATAAAATATTTCAACATTTTTTTGATTTTTTTCAAAAAGAACCAATAAAAAATAATTAAAATTGAAAGAGTTATTAATTTTCCAATTAATTAATAAAACATAAAAATATTGGAAAAAATGGCAAAATGTGAAAAAACACAAAATAGCATGGGTGGGGTTTGAACCCACGACCTCAAGATCACAAGGCGCGCGCCTTACCACTGGGGTGGTGATACATCCATTGTTTTGAGTGAAAACACAAATATACAAGTCATGCCTTGGTCTTAGGCATGACCCAGGGCAAGGCAAGGCAAGCTTTGGCTCAGAAACGTGAAAGTCATAACTTTCTCAATTCTTAATGGTTTGAGACAAAATTTATATGCATCTAGACCAGAATTTCACAAGGAATCCAATGGTGGTGGTAGTTTTTTCAGATCACACTCCCTCCTCAAAACCCGATAGTGGTTTTGAAAAAGGCCTATAATTGCATGTTCTATGCTACACTTTGATACAGGCATGAATTACGTGATCAATTGGTTCAAACACAACATATATAACATGTATGAGGTGTGCATGATCAGTGGACTTCAAAGCATTGCATATTTTGGAAAGTTCAAGTCTTGAGGCTTACCTCTTTTTGAGATTTTTGGAGTTTTTGTGCAATCTGTCAAGCCTCTTTTTCCAGAAAGGATTTGATGCTTTAGACACACTCAAATGATCCCTTAGAAGCTTTTAGGATGATTGGAATCAGCTGGTACCTGCAAAAACACAAACTGACCCTTTCTTGCAAAAGTGGTTAAAAGTGACCAAAATAACAACTCTCTCAAATGGTGTTCCAGATGGGGGAACCATTTGGAACAGTTCAAAGATGATATTTGGAGTGTGTTTGAGGTTTTATCTGGTTTGGAAAGTGACTGAATCAAGACATGGCTTGAAAAATGCACAAAAAGCCTATTTTGAGGTTTTGAGAGGTGACTTTGTGATTTTGTGATTACAGGTCACTTGTGAGAGTTTGGATCACCTACATATGATGTTTATGAGGTGTGTGTGTGTGATTGGTTTGATTGAAAAAGCTCTCAAACTCAAAAACTCAGAGTTACCTTGCTAAAGAAGGTATTTTTGCCTAGAGAAATGGATTTTGAGGAAAACATCTGTTTGATGGCTTTGGTGTACTCAAACTGAGCACAAATGAGCTCTATTTATAGTAGAGCAAGTTTGTTTTGGGATCAATAGTGAATGGCAACTGCAGCAGAGGTTTGGCCAATGTTGGCAAATGAAAATCCAAGTCTCCTCTAGCCATTGACTAAAGGTTAGAGCACAGAGCTTTGGTTCCCTACTTGTTGGAGGAATCTTGACTGAATTCAGTTGCAATTGTGTCAGTCCATGCCACCTCTAAGCATCTATTAAATGCTCCAATCCAAAATTGGAGTCTTGTCCCTCTTTTAGGCAATTCTAGGTTTGACATGCTACTTCTTGTTCCAAGGACTTTGGAGGCTTGGCTCAGTGATTGTCCCCTTTAGATTTGATCCTTAGATGTGTCCAAGATGATGACAAGGCTTGGAATTGGCTGATTTTGGCTGATTTTGGCTGACTTAGTGAAAATTTCACTAAGTGTTGGAAAAAAGTGACATTTTCACTTTTTGTGATTTTGATCAATCCATAACTCAAAATCCATGAAGAATTGGAATGAGGTCCAGTTGAAGTTTTTGTAGAGGGCCATGATATCTACAAATCAAGATTTGGATGGGGAGAAATGGCTTTGTGGTTTAGGAGTTATGATCCTCCAAAGTTGGTACCCTTGCCACTTTGTTCATAACTTAGAAAATTTTCTAAGTTTTTATGGTTACCCCTTTTACAAGTTATCCCACTTTCTTTGATTTTTCTTGATGAATGATGATTCAAATCATACATTAACATCATTTTAGGGTTAAAAATCCATTTTTGTGAAAAATCTCAAAAAGTCAAAGTAGACTTTTGTGCACAGTTGACTTTTTATCCGATGAATTCCAAACTGTGCAATCCTTTAGGAAATCATGTCCTTGACCTAAATCAAACTTGATGGACATGTTTCATGGGTATTATAGGGTATATTGAATCATGTCTTAGGGCTTGGGAGCATGTCCTGGTCAAAAGTCAAAGCTACTGTTGACTTTTTCCTCAAAACCCTAACTATGGTACTGATGAAATTGAGACTTGTTGCTCAAGCTTCTTGGATCAATCCATTGTTGCAAATGGATCAATGTGGTGTATTAGAGACCCTAAAATCCTCTCTTGAGGTCTTGGCTCATGATTTGTCCCAAAAGTCAACTTAGGGGTGAATTAGGTCAAGAAACCCTAATTCCTGATTTTTGATGTATGCATCCCCTGAGGTCAAATTGACTTGATACTTGGGTCCATGAGGTTCCATGGAGTATATTAGGTTATTCTTTAAAGCATTGGCTCATGCCCAGAGGAAAATTTCCAGCTGGAGGCCCTGGTCGACCAAAACCCTAATTTGGTGACACTGGCGATCTTGAGGCTTGATCCACCTAGAAGAGAGCAACCTTGTGCTTAATCCTTGATGTGAGAGTCCTCTTAATCCATTGTGGATGTTTGAGAGGTTTAGAAAAGTTGAAGATCATGTCAATTCTTGATTGATCCTTTGTCTAAGAACTCTGAAAGGGCTTGAAACCCTAAGTTTGATGGTAGTGGATGCTCACCCATCTTTGGGGAGACTGATGAGGTATTATGGTTCATCCATATTGTGATAATGATTTTCACAATGATGGGAGATCTTAGTGGTCAAAATTTGGGGTATGACACATGGTTCCAAACCCCATAATCCAACTTTTTCCCACCCAAAACATTGCCAAACAATCAAAACAAGTTCCAACAATGTTCATATGCATTTTTCGATTATACTACGCAATTTATATTGATTTCCAACCGTTAGATTCATTGATTTGTAAAATTGTTCATTTTTCTCAAAACCTAACCTAACTCTAGAAACTCAAGAATTCTACAACTAAAGCTTCTATCTAGAACCCACCTGGATTAGAAGATGATGATGAAGAAGATGAGATGAAAAGATGAAGATGGGATGATGATTCTTGTTCTTGAGCTCTTTGGAATTTTCTCTTCTTTTCCTTTCCTTTTCCTTCTCTTCACTTTCTCTTGCTCCAAATATTTCTAACTTTGGAAAATGAGGGAAAAAGAAATAATATAGAGAAAATACTCAAAATTAGCAACACTACTAAGTGTCCAAATTAGCTCAAATGCACCAATTGATAAAACCTTAGAGTTAGATAATATTAATCTGATCAGCTCTGAGTTCATCAGTTGCTCTAATTATCTTATCAGATAAATACTCATAGCACACTGGATCTCAACTGGTCTAAACTAATATTATCCAGAGCGTTTATAAAATACGGGGTATTACACCCTCCCCTCCTTAAATAGAAATTCGTCCTCGAATTTAAAAATTACCTGAACAGATGAGGGCAATCATCCCGCATCTCTGATTCTAGTTCCCAAGTAGCATCACCCGGATGCGTCATATCCCATTGCACCTTAACAAGAGGAATGTCTTTATTCCTTAATACCTTCGTTTCTCTTCCCACAATACGACTCGGTTGAGGTTCAAAAGTCAAGTCTGCTTCTATTTCCACTGATTCCGATAAAACTGGCTGAAGAAGGCCAGGAATAAACTTTCAGAGCTGAGATACATGAAAGACGTCATGCATCTCTGACAGAGAGGGTGGTAAGGCTAATCTGTACGCGACTGCACCAATCCTTTCTAAGATCTGATACGGTCCCACGTATCTCGAACTTAACTTGCGTGACTTAAACAGTCCTTTCAATCTCAATCTCGGAGTAACTTTCAGAAACACATGGTCACCTTCCACTACTACAAAACGCGTAAACAATAACGCCATGCTCACAACGCTTCATCCCTACACCATTGTGACATATCTAAACTAAGGCGCGGTTGTATTTTCTTTGTTTATTGAATAAAAATTATCTGTATATAACAACGGTTGATAAACCAACCGTGGTGATTATTTGTATATAACAACGGTTGATAAATCAACAGTGGTGATACCTTCAAGCTTTCATGTGTTCGAACCTCAGTGCCATAATATATATTATTCCTTTTATGTTAAAGCGCGCCTTTACTTTTTTATTTACTTTTAATTAAAAAAATTAAAATTTATGACTACGGTTGTTTTTATACACCGTTGTGATATATTTTGTATGTTTTTTTAATTTTAATTCAAAAGATAACTCTGGCGCTTTAATATGAAATTTCATTATGAAAATAATATATCATAACGATTTAAATTGTTGACTGTCGCAGTAGCTTTTCAATATTCTCCAAGCTAGCTAGTTTCATTGTCTCTTCAGTATCCTTTTTTCCATTGAAAATAGAAACCAGACGAAACGTTACACGATTTCAACCCTAAACCCTAACGTTCAATATTGTGAAACAATACACGATTTCAACCAAAGCTTGCATCATCAGTATCCATTTGTTGTCATTTTCGTCATCATCGTCACCATCGTGAAGAAAATAGAAGATTACGCACATACCAACACCGTCGTCATCATCGTCACCGTCGAGAAGGAAGATAACAACATCACCGTCGTTGTCGTAAGGAAGGAAGACAACAACAACACAAACACCAACATCGTTTATTTCGTCGTCACGTTTAGGGTACGTAAAATATTTTCCCCATGCATCTACAGTAAACTCTTTTGCCATTATTGTTCATGTTGTTGTTGTTGTTTTTGAACTTAGATGTTGACCTTGTCGAGTTCTTCATCAGAAACCAGCGAAGAAACTCAAACAAATGAAAGGTTAGCCAATGAAACTCAAACAACTGAAAGTCAAACGAAAAGATCACAAAGAGGTATCACAATGATGCCCCAATTCACATCAGTCCGCAACTCATCTGATGTAAAAATTCCGATCGAGTTTGATTCGCACTACAGATTAGTGGATTGTCCACATTACGCTACTTTTAGGAGTTATGTTGCGTTCCTTGCACGTAGCAAAGTCAGTATACTGATTGATGATTGGAGAGAAGTGGATGTTAATGTCAAAGACAACATATGGACATACGTTAAGGTATTTCACTATAATTTTCATATATTTGATATCACTACCTATAGTTTCTAATTCATACTTATATATTAATTTAATGTAGTTGAATTTTGAGTTTACTGATGACTCAAAATTGAAAAGAAAGAGGATGACTTATGCCGGTGTTCGTTGGAGGGGATTTAAGTCACAACTCACGGCTGACTACATTACGAAGCCTAAGAGCGGTCTTCAACCTCCATGGATTCGGTATAGTTTTTTATCGAAGAAGGTGTGGCACAAGTTTGCGAAGAAACGCCGTTCTGAGGAATTCAAGGTTAGTACTAGTCTTATGTAACCTATAATGTTATGCTAATGAGTTATAGATACTAATCATACACATTTTTCACTATGTAAATCACAGGCTAAAAGCGAAGTAGGAATTCAGAACAAGGCGAAAAACATGTACCCCCATAGATTGTCTCGTGGGGGTTACAGGAAACTTGAGAAGAGGATCCTGCAGGAAAAACTACAAGAAGGAGGAGATGGTGACATTCCATCTCCACCTTCAAGACATGAGAAATGGAAGAGGGCTCGATTAAGACTTAACGGAGAGTACACCTCTGAGGCTTCAAGAGTAGTTGTTGAGAAAATTGTAAGTATATGTTTTGTTTAAATGCGTTTGCTTATGTAAGTTGCTCATGAGTTGTTATTTAAATGCGTTTGCTTATGTAAGTTGCTCATGTTGTGTAGGATAATTTGGTTGTGGCGGCCCGTGAAGGCACATTTTTTCCGGAAGCACGACATGACATATTAGTCGAAGCTATCGGAACAGCTGAGCATGGAGGTCGTGTCCGTGGTGTTGGAGATGGTGTCGGTACTTTGGATCTCAAAGAAGAAGCACTGAAACCGCTGAATTTCTTGCTCAACAACAAAAGATTGAGAATGTTGAGAAGCAATTGGCGGAGCAAAGGAGGCTGTTTGAAGAGGAGAGGGAAAAAAGGGAGAAAGAAGTGGAAAGGTTACAAGAGTTGTATTCGGTATGTGTCGTAAATCGCGCTTATTTTTGTATGATATATATTCTATGTTCTAATTGAATATATTGTGCTTATTTTTGTTTTATGTTCTAATTGAATGTTATGATGTAGAGATTAAGTGAAAGCCTCGAACAACGAACTAATGAAGATCATCGTTGCGTTGGTGATGATCAAACTCCAAGTAGAAGTGTCGTAAATCACGCTTCTACAAAAGGGAGTAATTGTACAGCCCCCCTGTAGATAACCGCAATGGGATATTGGACCCTAGTCCAAAGAAAATAACAAGTTTATACTTGTCCATTTCAACAACAGACCTTGCGCAAGCTCTCCCGCTAGAACATTGCCCTAAATTGGATTTAGTGTATTACACTCCTGAAGATGTGAGGGATTTTCTCACAGGATATAAGTGGCTTGACATATCTATTTTGCAAGTTTGGTGCACGTAATTATATAGTCGAATATACATGTTATTATAGAACATTATAATTTTTTGTATTTTCTCCCTTAATTTATTCATTTTCTTTGACCATTTAGGTACATTCACCGTGTTTGTATAGAATTGAATAAATCAAGTACCTATGGAATCTTGGACCCAAGTTTTATTGCTTGGGCGTATAATGATAAAAATATCAGAGAAAAGTACTTGAAAATCCGGCTAAATGACGGAGGAAAAGAATGTTACCTTGTACCATTCCTATGTAGGTTAGTATTGTTGTAATTTATTTCTATATTCTATATTTAGTTTTGTTTTAGTAACACCTAATTATATATATATATATATATATATTCTCGTGTTCATTCAGTGGTCATTGGCAATTGATCGTAATATCGTTTAGGACAAATACGGAGACATTACTGTGTTCCTTGCACGATCCACTCCACAAACCAATGCAAAATCTTGTATTAACATAAGTGTCTTTGTTTAATATCATTTTCTTTGGCATTAATTGTAATTAGTTTATCATGTAATATGTTTAATTCAATTTTCAATGTGTAGTATTGTGGAGCAAGTTAATATATTGAATAATGTTAGAAAAAAGCCCACATACCTTGCTCCTAAAGTAAGTGGCCCGATTACCTGTTTATTTCATTTACATTTATGCATGTGTGGTTGTATTCATGTTTTTATATTCATGTAATTTGTAGACGAAGAAACAACGCGGGAGTTACGAGTGTGGGTATTTTATCATGAAACACATGTTAAACATTGTCCTTCCCGACACTGTTGATTCATGGGATACGGTAATATATGCCATAAAATGTTTACATATATTAATATATAAGTTGACTATTGAATTATTATCATGCATGATCTTCAATTTTTTGCTCTTATGTAGATTTTAACGATGAAACCCCATTCCCCGTTGAGGACTTTGTGGATCTTCATAAACGTTGGGAGTATATCCACAATGCGCTTAAGGGTTTTGCTCCTGTTGTTTGATATATCAGCAACATTTTTTTATGCACATATTTTTTGCTTTTGATGCACATAATGTGAACAATAGTTTTGGCTTTTGATGCACATAATGAAATCAATAATATTGGCTTTTGATTTAAACAATGTTAGCAGTTTAATTCTCTGATTCATTTAGCTTTTGATGTAAATTTCTTTTGATGTAAATTCTCTGATTCATTTATAAGGATAAAATATAGGAAGAATTGTGTTTGATGCACATATTGTGTTTGCATGTAAACAGAAGCTATTTTGACAGGATAAATTATAGGAATAATTTGATAAGCAGATAAATTTTATATTTAAAACAAGCTGTTTTTGGCAGCGGTTATAAACCTATCCGTAGTTGTATGTCAAACGCTAATATAAATAAAAAGTGTTGTTGCTGAGAATCGAACCAGATCACAGTTTAGTTATATCACAATGGTTGACTAAACTAACCGTCGTGAAATGGTGCGCGCATACTGGAATACAACAACGGTCCCAGTACCGTCATTGTACGTACCTCATATACAACAACACTCTACATAACAACGCCTTCGCCCCCGTCATTATATGTCATTTCTCCAACCGTTGTTAAATGGGTTTTTCGTAGTAGTGTTCCTCAAATTCTAAAGGCCTCCTACGATTGTCCGCATAACTCTTTTGACGATCTTGTGATTGTTTAACTTTCTCACGGATCATTCGAATCTTTTCCGTAGTCTCTTGAATAATTTCGGGTCCCAAAATTCTATCTTCACGAACTTTCGCCCAACACAAAGGTGTTCTACATTTCCTCCCATACAATGCTTCATAAGGGCCCATACCGATGCTCGCATGGTAACTATTGTTATAAGAAAACTCAATCAACGGTAGAAGTTCTTTCCAAGTTCCTCTACTTTCTAGCACATAAGCTCTTAACATGTCTTCCATCGTTTGTATTGTTCGCTCAGTCTGACCATTCGTCTGAGGATGATTCGACGTGCTCAAACGCAACCTCGTACTCATAGCTTGTCGAAAAGCCTTCCAAAACCTCGAAGTAAACTTTGGATCTCTGTCGGACACATATTAGAGGGAACACCATGCAATCTCACAATTTCAGAAATAAACAACCTTGCAAGATGACTTGCCTTGTAAGTGGTCTTCACGGCTAAGAAATGCGCAGATTTTGTTAGTCGATCCACAATCACCCAAATAGAATCGTAACCACCTTGTGTACGGGGTAAACCTACTGCAAAATCCATAGAAATACTATCCCACTGCACACTCTGCCACATACACCGCAATATCCTTTTTCATTCTGGGCCACCAATAATCCATCTTTAAGTCCTGATACATCTTCGAAGAACCAGGATGCATCGTAAAAGTACCTTTATGAGCTTCATCTAAAATCTTTCTTTTTTTTACCAACAAAACTGGAGCTCCCCACGGTGAAACGCTGGGTATAACAAAATGCTTATCCATCAAGTCCTCCAATAGGTCCTTTAGTTCTCTTAATTCAAGCGGTGCCATCCGATAAGGAGAAACGGATATAGGAGCCGTTCCCGGTACCAGGTCAATAGAGAACTCAACTTCTCTCTCCGGAGGAAGAGAAGTAACGTCCTCAAAAAAACTTTGGGAAACTCACAGACTATAGGAATACTCAGCACTTGCTGGTCACTACTCCTCTCCTTAGTAAGAACTAGTAAAACTGATTTCTCCATCTCAAACAAGAAATTTATCATTCCCACCGTACCTTCTAAAATAGTTATTAACACATCCTTCGGGGTAGCCTCGGCAGATGGAATGATGATTAGCTTTTCCTCACACCCAATAAACACCGAATTAGCAGAAAGCCAATCCATCCCCAAAACGACATCAACTTTCTTAAGCGGTAAATAGATAAGGTCAATCTGAAAAACTCTACCATTCACAGACAAAACACAGTTTTCATACATCAACGGTGTCTCAACCATTTTATCCATGGCGGTAGTGACCACCATAGGAGGAGACAAAGGAATAGCTTGCAACCCAAGTTTCTTCACACATCGCATTGACACAAAAGAATGTGTTTCCCCACAATCAAATAAAACAAAACAAGGATGTCCATTTACGAAACACGTACCCGCAATCAAAGAGTTGTCACTTTTCGTCTTCCTTGTATTCAAAGTATAAACCCGTTCGGTATTCCTTCCTTGCACTTGGTTTCTATTCTTAGTACAATCTCTAGCCACTTGTCCTATTCCGTTACAAATATAACACCTGAAGCTCCCATCGACACACTTCCCAAAATGACGTTTGTTGCACATCTTACATAAAGGAATAATGTTAGGTCTAGCAACCTGCTTCCCTTTGAAAGCTTGTGACCTAGGCCCAAATTGTTGACTCGCTCTCCCACGATCCCCCTGATTCACCCAACTTGCAACACCTTCAGCTTGGACTTTCTTCAAACTATGCTCAGCCACATAGCATTGCCTTAGAGCTTCTGCATAAGTAGTGAACTCCCTCTAAGATACACTATGAGAAATTTTAGCTTTTAGTCCAAACATAAACTGATCTATTTTCCACCGTTCATTCGGAGCATACATAGCCTGCCTAGAATAAGCAGCCATGTCCTCAAACTTTTCAGCATAATCGGCCACAGTCATACTACCCTGTCTTAATTGTTGAAATTCAAACTCTTTCTGAGTCCTCAAGGAACTAGGAAAATATTTCTCCATGAAAATTGCCTTGAATTATTCCCAGACCTTGGGCACACCCTGAATAGTCATAAGAGCCGACGCACTCTCCCACCACCTCATGGCAGGACCCTTCAACGAATGCGAAGCAAAAACCACCTTACTCTCTTCACTACAGTGCACTATCAAGAAAAATCCTTTCCATACCCGCTATCCATTCGTGAGCCTTTACAGGATCTAATCCGCCATGAAATTCCAGAGGATTCATGCGGAAGAAATCCCGGAAAGTCCCACCTACAGCTTCCAGAACAACCACCTGAGGATGCAAACCTCCATTCATTTGTTGTATCATTTGCTGCATAAACTGATTCTGTTGCTGCTGCATCTGTTGCATAAACTGGTACAAAGGAGCATTCCCATCGCCACCTGGCGGATTCGTCCCAGCTGGAGTAGTGCGGAGTCTGCCACAGTTTCTTCTGCGTCCGTCAGCCATGTTCCTAAAGGTCATACAAATGGGATTAAGTTGATCAGGCTCAATACTATAAACATAACACTTAAGACCAATGGCGACACAACGCATATGAAACGGAAAGAAAACTTATTCTATTTCATGGCTAGGTCGAGGATACGACCTACTCTGATACCAACTGTAATGCCCATATATAAATACACACATCAAAGCATATATTATACATGAAAACCACGTTTGGTACTGAAATACCAATAAGTCCCTAGTAAACACATTATACATATACATGCCCAAAAAGCCTAATACAAAAAACTATGGCATAAATATATATACAAGATGTTCCAAATATAAATACTAAGAACTAGATCGACAACGATCTCAAAAAATCCACAACGGAAGCTACGCCATCAGACATGTAAGGATAATCACATGGCCTTATCCTTACCCTTTGCGGAGCCTGAAGTACCTGAAAAATATTCAACAATAGTGGGGTGAGATACATCAAATCTCGGTGAGTTCTCTATCTTATGGATTCTCTCGGCTCTACAAGGTTCTAACCAAATCCTAACTCAAGTCCAAGGGAAAGGAAAGGACTTCGAGTTCACAAAATCTCACACTAGAGAACCAATCGTACAATTCATAAAACGACTACTAGTTAAGGAATCTTCTTCCCGGCCAGCCTATACAAGGCACTACAACACGGGTCACGGATCCTTAACGTAGATAACTTCTCCCCGGCCAGCCCACACATGGAGCACTTCAACACGGGTCACGGTTATCTACAAATGGTACTTCTCCCCGGTCAGCCCACACAAGGAGCACTACAACACGGGTCACGGTACCATCCACTAAGTAACTTCTCCCCGGCCATCCCACACAAGGAGCACTACAACAAGGGTCACGGTTAGTTACTTAATAAATACTTCTCCCCGGCCATCCCGCACAAGGGGCTCTTCAACATGGGTCACGGTATTTATTAAGGGATACCTACTTAACAAATACTTCTCCCCGACCATCCCGCACAAGGGGATTAAACACGGGTCACAGTATTTATTAAGGAACAAACCACAAACCGGAGGAAATACGGTCCTCCACTACCAACTACTTAACAAAGATACTCTTCCAGTATCGATGTAAGCAATGCCGCATAATTCTCTAAGTCATTCTAGTGTACTATGGTTTCCTCACAAATTCACATCTTGAAGCTTTTAGATTTTTAAAAGATCCATTTTACATAAATCACGAAATCCCGATATTTTAACATAATCGAAATAAGTTCAGCTCACAATCAATATTTTCACTTTCCATGGCCTATAACACATTCATAGTTTCACATCGATATAAAGAACGTCTAAAACGGATAACCGAGTCAAAAGTTACGGATTTTCGAAGAAAATAATTTATTGAGAAACAGCCAGATTCGCCTGGCGACTCAGGATTTCTCCTGGCGAATCCCTCTCGCCGGCAATTCGCCTGGCGAACTAGTGGCGAAACACAATTTAGAAAAACCCCAAGAGTTCCAGTAGCTAACACATTTCTGTCTCCCCATTTTCTCCTGGCGACTTAGGATTTCGGCGAATCCCTCTTCGCCAGCACTTCGCCTGGAGAACTAGTGGCGAGACCCAATTCGCCTAGCGAATCACATCAGAACCAGAATTTTTCTGCTGCGGGTTACATGGTTCCAAACCCCAAAATCCAACTTTTTTCCACCCAAAACATTGCCAAACAATCAAAACAAGTTCCAACAATGTTCATATGCATTTTTCGATTATAATACGCTATTTATATCGATTTCCAACTGTTAGATTCATTGATTTGCAAAATTGTTCATTTTTCTCAAAATCTAACCTAAATCTAGAAACTCAAGAATTCTACAACTAAAGCTTCTATCTAGAACCCACCTGGATTAGAAGATGATGATGAAGAAGATGAGATGAAAAGATGAAGATGGGATGATGATTCTTGTTCTTGAGCTCTTTGGAAATTTCTCTTCTTTTCCTTTCCTTTTCCTTCTCTTCACTTTCTCTTGCTCCAAATGTTTCTAACTTTGGAAAATGAGGGAAAAAGAAATAATATAGAGAAAATACTCAAAATTAGTAACAATACTAAATGTCTAAATTAGCTCAAATGCACCAATTAATAAAACCTTAAAGTTAGATAATATTAATCTGATCAGCTCTGAGTTTATCAGTTGCTCTAATTATCTTATCAAATAAATACTCAGAGCACACTGGATCTCAACTGGTCTCAACTAATATTATCCAGAGCGTTTATAAAATACGGGGTATTACACTAAGCCTAGTCCACAATCCAATAATTTCTAATTGAAATTCTGATGGTTTTCCACTATGAGTTATGACAAAATTACAAGATGTTTAGTACAAACATTATACGAATAATGACGAAAATATAAAATCTTTTATTTTAATCCTTATTGACTTATTTACAATATCCAACACCGAATCATCACAAATTATTTACTCAAAATCATCTTTAATATTCTAACTCCAACAATGTTGGTCCAAAGTCTTCATATTGCAATGATTATTATTCGATCCTACTTGTATCTTGAGCCTTGACCTATTTTAAGATTAAAAAGAACTCTCATTTATCTTTAGGCTTCCAGACAACTCTACCGAAGTAATTATGGAGAGAAGAACCCCGTTAATTTCTGCTAGACTTGTCAAAACCAGCCACACAAGTCACACAATTTAAAAACCTTTGAATCTCAAAAAAATTTCAAAGAAGTGTTAATCATAATAACAAAATCTCCTCACGGATCTCACACCTAGAAGATGAGAGTTACATCCAAACAAAAATAGGTTGTAGATGGGTTTATTAGATCAAGTACCTACATGATGGTTTAAATGAGAAGTTTAAAGAAAGATTGGTAGCCATGAGATATAATCAAATAGAAGGTCTTGATTATTTTGATACCTACTCACCAGCTGCAAAAATACCATTGTGAGAACCATCATAGCATTGGCTTCATGCAAGCAATGGAATTTACATCAATTTGATGTGAATAATACCATTTTGCATGGAGAAATTGAAGAGAATGTGTATATGACAATTCCACCAGAAGTGTCTCATACTAAGCCTAACCGAGTTTTTAAAGTTGTTAAATTCTTCTAAGGACTTAAATAAGCTAGTAGAAGATGGTATAAAGGGCTTACTACATTTCTTAGTGAACACCACTATAAGCAAGCTACTTCAGATCACTCCTTATTTGTGAAAGCCAAAACATCTTCCATCACAATCCTGCTACTGTATGTTGATTATATGATCTTAATAGGTAATGATTTGGATTAGTTCAATTCAATCAAAGCACCATTGGATAACACATTCAAATCAAATATATAGGAAAGTAAAAGTACTTTCTATGGATTGAAATGGGACACACAAAGGTAGGCCTCCTCCTGTATCAAAGAAAATATTGCCTTGACTTGATAGAAGATTCAGGCGTTCTCGAGTTAAGACTAGTCTCCACACCCTCTGATCATGAAATCAAACTCTATTAAGATTCTAGCACTCCTTTCCATGACATTTCTTCATACATAAGACTCACAGACAAATTATTGTATTTGAATGGAACAAGGCCTGACATAACTTTCTACACACAACAATTAAGTTAATTTCTTTCTGCTCCTACAGTCACTCACTCAATGTTGGTTGCAAAGTTCTAAGGTATCTCAAAACTTGTCCAACTCGAGGCACACTCTTCCCTAGAGATTCAGCTTTGCAATTGAATGGCTACTCGGATGGTGACTGGGCAGGATGCATAGATACACGCAAATCCATTTTAGGCCAGTGCTTCTTTCTTGGTAGATCTGTTATCTCATTCAGAACAAAGAAATAATCGACAATCTCGATATCCTCATCATAACCAGAGCGCAGAGCCCTTGCAGCAGCCCCTTGTGAACTTCAATGGCTCTTATATCTCATGAAGGATTTTCATGTCATGTGTGCCAAAACACCTGTGATCTATTGTGATAATCAAAGTGCCTTTCATATTGCCTCTAATATCGTTTTCCATGAAAGAACAAAACATTTGGACATTGATTGTCACATTGTAATAAAAAGAAAATCAAAGGTGTTTTCAAGTTACTTCCAGTCAACTCCAAAGATCAGCTTACTGATTTGTTCAAAGAGGCTATCCATCCTATACATTTTAATGATTTGCTAGTCAAGTTGAAGATGATAAATATTTACCCACTTTAAACTTATGGTGGGGATATTGAAGCATGATGGTAATGAGCATGTGGGGCATGATAACAATACAATAACACACGACCAACTACCTTGAAATACTGTTAGAAAGTCGTTAGTAAGTAGCTAGTTAGAATTAGTTACTTTCACTCTAAGGTAAACTATGGTATGGTAGGGCTTAGTAGCGTATGGTGCATGTCATCTTGTTGTATATAAGAAACTCGACTTGTATCTCTTCATTTTTAATGGGAATATTGCTTTACCATGTTCATCTTGATTATCTTATTTCTCACTTTTATTTTAGTAGTAAGAATATATTTTTAGAGTATATATTGAGTTCTATTGAAAGAAGGGTCCCAATAAAATCCATGTGTAGATGCTTGCATACTTGTGGTGACTCTTATTTGCTTAAACAAAGGGTTTGCTTATTTTCCTAAAGATTATGATATATTAATTAAATTAAAATAATATTTTTTTCTTTCTTTTTTGATATGTGTCCCTTTAGTTTTTATACAATAGCTGGATTATTATTATTACTAGCGTCCAGACGGGTAAAAATATAAACAATATTTTTTTGTCTGTTTATTTTTTATTTTAGTTTAAATTATTTTTAAAATAAAAAAAAATTGAATAAAAAAAGTGTGCAAACCGTCATATAACGGTTAGTAAAAGAGAAGTCGAGATTTAAAATAAAAACTGAAAAAAGATATAATTGAAACAAAAATAAACTACACCAAAATCAAGTATTACCTTTATATATGTTATAGATTATTATTATTTATTTATTTCAAGTCTTTGTCTCAGTCACAAGAGTAAAATCTGAAATTTCATATAAAATAAATTTTAGATAAGCTTCAATTCCAAAATAAGTTTTATTAATTAATAAAACAATAATGAAAATATTATTAAAAAAGTATTACTCATAAACAACGATTTTTCATTATTCTCAAATATGGCTAAACAAATAAAGCATACTAGTAAAATAACGGGGTGAGATTTAAGTTGCTTATTAGCGCCATTCAAGTTCTTGAATAAAAAAAGCAAACATAATTCACTAAAAATTAAAAAGATAAAAAGATGTTTAATATCCATCAGACATACATAGAAATTCCTTAAACATAAAAGATGATTTGTTAAATACAATGAAACACGTTGAATTCATGGAGAAGAAAGGCTGGTTGATTCATCTTCACCCTCCATTGTGAAATCAATTCCATATGGTGTAGAAGCTTTCTTAAAGACTCGATATGCTCCTAATTTTGACTTCTGCATTAAATTTGAGCTAAAAATTTCAGTCACTATATTTTGCATAAAAGTAGCATGATTTTTCAGATGAAAATAAAAATAAAAAAACATTATGATTATTATTAATATATTGTTTTTTTACCATGTTGGGATGAAAAATAGGAATGATGTGAAATTCCTCCATCATCCATTCACTTCTCACAACTTGTGTTCCCTCCATCTTCCAATACTCTAAAGTGTTCTTTCTCCCAACGAAATAAAGGCTTTTGAGAGAAACTTCCTTTCTTTTTTCTACAATATTCCATTCACCATTACCAACCGCTCTTATGTCTATGTTTTCAAACCTACCATTTCTCAGATAAAAAAAATAGTACTTTCTATCACTAAATGAATTTCTTATATCTGCAAAAAAAAAAACATATAAAGTTCATTCTCAAGATTAAAAGAATAACATAAAATATTAATTAATTAAAATGTTCAAAAACACTAAGAAAAATACAAATGGGTCAAAGAAAATTTTGAATTTTTTTTTAACAAGACATGGTGTTCATAAAAAAATATTAAAGGGCTAAAAAACATATGATATAAAGAAAGTGCTTTTTTACTTACCAACCGGTAGCATCCATGATTCAGTTTGGAAAACATCAAACTCAAGAATTCCATGAAGTTGGAGAGGTTGGTTATAGATCTTCTTCCTTAGATAAAAATTCATGAGATCATCATCGGTCGGATCAAACCTATATCCAACAGGGTATTGAGAAACACAATCAATCGAATCATAATCAACGTATCTATTCACAGCCATGGATATCACCAAAAAGTATTATTCTAAGCTTTATCTGAAGAAAGAACTCTTTGGAGCAAAAACATCTTTTATGACTTAAATTTATAGGTAGAAGAAGACGTGTAATGTTTTTAATATTGTGTTGAATACAATTAAAAAAGGGAAAATCATAACTCTCATACTAATATGTAAAGAATTTTTAAATTCAAATTGACTAAAATTTATTTATTTATTTATTTTATTTATTTCCTAAGAGGTGTGATGCATATTTACAAGATAAATACTGTGAATTCATTTATATCAAATGTTTGTTCATATCCTTTGTTGACCAGTGAATAGAAGTATATTTAAAATAATATAGAGTTGAATAAATGAAATTTTAAATTCATGTTAACAAATCTATTTTCATTACATTTTGAATTAAACCAAAAAAAATGCATGTAGAATATGTTATATTATAATATTCAAAAGTTTGAATCTTTTCTAAAGATATTAAATTTGTGATTAACATAGAATTTTATCATGAATATTTTCCCATTCATTTATTTCAGAATTTAAAAAGATTATTACATTAATATTTAAGGAAATTGACAACTTGAGAAACAAGAAAAATAAAATAAGGTATAAGTTTAGCTAGAATTAAAAAAGTTCTATATTTACTTTTCTATATACAAGAGAAAGCTTAAAATCATTCTATAGTTTATTTTTTATTTTTTATTTTAAAATCTTGATAACTAAATCATTGTAAGAGTAAGCATAAAATTTAACCATTATACCCAAATAAAATTGGTTTTGATTTACTTAATCCTTAAGTTTAATATTTTAAAAACAAATATATTGGTTATTTAAATAAATAAATGTAACATAAAGTTAATTATAAATATTAAATTAAAAATATAAATGATATAATATATATTTTTTATCAAACAATTATTCACTTTCAAACAAAATTGAATTGAAAGATCATGGTCATCATAATTTTTTTTAATAAATGCACCAAATTATACATAAATTTGTTTTATGTTTTTTCTTTTCATATTAATGTCAAATATTTATTCCGTATTTTTTATATTAATAAAAATAATAGTTTGTCTCGTATTTTTAATATTTATTGATAACAAAATTTTCAAGTTTTTTTATACATATTATTCAATGATAAATAGTTGTCACGTTTTTTTTATGAATAAATGACAAATATTTATTATGTACTTCTTTTTTATGTATCCCATGTTGTTTTGGGGGACTTCAAATCTATTATGGGTGCTCATGGGCATAGAGGGAGAATTTTACCTGTTACCCCCCAATTAAATCTGATATTCCCTAAAGTATCAGAATTCTAATATTACCCATTAAAAATTTGGGGGGAATGTGAATAAATTTTATCTACCGGGAGTTTTCAAATTTCCGGTATTGAGTGAAATTTCGGAGAATTTGAAATTACTGGTAGTGTAAAAATTTTCAATTTTTTTTTTTAAATTTTTACACTACCGGGAATTTCAAATTCCCGGAAATTTTCTGTAAATTTCGGGGTATTTGAAATTCCCGATAGTGTAAAAATATTCAAAAAAAAAAAGAAAAAAATTGAAAATATTTACACTACCAGTAATTTCAAATTTCCGGTATCGTGTGAAAATTTTTGGGAGTTTTACCGATAATTTTGAAATTCTTGATAATTTTTACCGGTAATTTCGAAATCTCCGATAATTTTTACCGGTAATTTCAAAATTACCTATATTTTTCAAAATTTCTGGTCCATTCCCCAAAATTCATAATCTCCGGTCCAATGTCCTTTCTATTAATAAAGACAACGTCATTGATCCTAACGGTTATGGAGTTATCTTCTTTCATACTGGGATATCATTGTAAATGATGTCTCTAATGCTAATTTGCAATTACTTACATTGTGTCATATATTTTTCAACTACAATGTTTTTTTTATAAGCAACAATTTCATATAAAAAATAGGGTTAAATATGTTTTTGGTCCTTATAAATATCTCACTTTTCATTTTTAGTCCCTATAAAAAAAATGACATATTTTGATCCCTACAAAATTTTTATGCATGCAGTTTTAGTCCTTGTTATTTTCTAAAATTTTGAAAACTATTTAATTACCCCTAAAGTTTTAAATTTTTGAATAATTTTTTTCATACGTGTTTAGATTACTATAAAATGGTTCTTTCTAAGATTATATAATTTTCTAAAATGAGAAGAATTAAATATGATTTTTTTGAATTTCAAAAAACATAATGATAAAAGTAATAAAAATCTCGACTTATAAATCAAATTTTAAGTTCCTTTTTTTTCGAGAAACTTTTTATAACGTTCTAAACATATCTACAAAATAATCATTCAAAAATACATATTGATTTAACAGTAGGGACTAAAACTACGTGCATAATTTTGTAGGGACCAAAACACGCTATTTTTTTAATAGGGACAAAAAACTAAATTTGGTAATTTTATAGGGACCAAAAACATATTTAACTCTAAAAGATATATTAGGAGTACACCAATCCGATTACATATATCTAGAGAAGACTTGTACCAATTATAGAAGTTACACTTAGTTTTAGAATTAGGCCTAAGACCTAACAAATACCAAGAGGTTTGAATGACTCTCATTGATATATCCTCGTGTTTTCCGATCATGTTGTTGAAAATGATTTGATTTCGGGTTCACCAAATTTACCAAGACGTCGCCATCCATATGATACAAGCAGAAGATTTGGAGGATTTCTTCACCACTTTTAGGAACCATTCGAAGAAGTGGTCACAAATATTTCTCTCTTTCATCCACGGAATACCCATCCAATCCGCAATCTTACGCCAAATAAGAACAATGCACAGACAAGTACAAAAAATGTGGTTGATGTCTTCTAAAGCATTGAAGCAAAAAACACAAACAACATCGTGAGGATTAGAGTTTATTCCCTGGCCGCCAGATTCACTCTTGTTGGGAGCATATCCCAAATAACCCTCCAACCAAAGACTCTAACTTTTAGAGGGACTTTTGTTTGCCATAAAACTTTCAATACATCCTTGGGAGTAATCTCAATCTCAGAGACAACAACATGAAACAACAACGAAGTATAGCAAGAGTTAATAGAAAAGGAACTTAGGCTGCCACCTTTTTAAGCAAATCTGTCCACTACACCTCTGCACGGCTGGGGTAGCATTTTGGAAACCAAGTGGTCCCATAGCCTGTTGAGGTTGGTTATTTTTGTAGGAAATTTTTGGGTGGTTTCGCCACCTGGGGTTGTAGGTGTTAGAGTAAGGATTGTTCCTTTGATTAATCACAAAATTGACGTTTTCTTAGGTAGATGCTCCAGTGAGAATCATCTGGCAATCATTTCCAATGTGTCCATTCACACCATAAATCTCACAGTAGAGAGTAGTGGGGTAATAGAAGCAACAAGGCTAGGTGGAGTGAAAGTTGGGGTCGATGCTCAAATTTTCAATCTTTTGATAAAGGGCATCGAATTAAGCATTCATGTGATCAAATTGACTCACATCATAGATTCCTCTAGTTTTAGGGGTGGTGTTAGCAATGACTTGTCGCGCGCTTCCCCAAGAATGATGGTACTTAGCCATTTCCTCAATAAGATTATAGGCCACGTCTTGGGGGCTACTCATGAGGGCTCCGCCAAAAGCTGCATCAAGGGTCATCATTCTGGAATGAAGAAGGCCGCTATAAAAGGTGTGGATTATCATCCATTTTTCGAGCGCATGGAAAGGGCAAAGCCTTAACAAGTCCTTAAAATGCTCTCAAGCGTCAAACAAAGATTTCCCCTCTTCTTACTTAAAATTCACTACGCTAAACAAGGGAAAAGAGGGCGCTTTTTTTGGCTATGACAGCGCTTAAAAGCGCTGTCTAAGGTTGCGCTGTCGTAGGTAAAGACAGCGTTTTTTTATTTATGAAAAAGCACTCTCTAAAAGGGGGACTTTAGACAGCGCTTTCAAAAGCGCTATCTAATGTATACGTTTAAAATATTAAAGAATTTTTTTATATACTTTAGAGAGCGCTTTTTTCTTCAAAAGCGCTCTATAAAGGGGGACTTTAGACAGCGCTGTCTAATGTATACGTATAATGATTTTTTTATATACCTTTAGAGAGCGCTTTTTCCTTAAAAGCACTCTCTAAAGGGGGACTTTAGACAGCGCTTTTCAAAGCGCTGTCTAATGTATACGTATAAAATTTTATATTTTTTTTATATATCTTTAGAGAGCGCTTTTTCCTTAAAAGCACTTTTTCTTGTACCTTTAGACAGCGCTTTTTTCTCAAAAGCGTTGTCTTTTGTCTACGTATAATTTTGAAGATTTTTTAAAAAAATCCCATTTTAACCATTTTTTATGCAGAAACCTGTATAATTCACATTTCCATAAACCTGTATAATTCACATTTCAATAAACCAGTATGGATACGCATTTCCATTAACAAATTCTATTTCAAAACTAGAATTTACCTTAATGCAGAATTCGCACAATTTCTTATATTGTATGGTTTCAAACCTGTATAGAATTTGTACATTTCAATAAACTAGAATTTACATGCAGAATCCACACAAATTCTATTGTATGGTTTCAAACCTGTATAGAATTTACATTTCAATAAACTAGAATTTACATTCACAAAACTATACATTCAAGAAAGAATTCTTCTTGCAATAAAGAATTCGCACAATTCCTCCTTAGTATCTTGCAATTGTTTCCTCGTGTTATAAGGACACGCCATATCGTCGAAATACTACATAACAAAACAAAATACGCATTATTTAGTAAAAAATAATAAATTATATGACATATCCGATAAATATTAAAATAAATCCTAAGTTATAAAACCATGCATACCGTAATAGGAATCTCCAATTGTCCCATTTGAAGGATTTCTCTCATGAACCTCAAAACGAAGTACCCGCAGTCTATGCCATTACGCTGACGAGGGCACTACACATAGACAAACAAATAAGAAATAATATATAGATGTTTTGTGTTATCAAGTAGCATCACTAATAGGCAATATTGTGAAAATTAATATACCTCCACTTTGACCCATGTAATATTGGTTGCTCTAGCCCGTGCTACTCGAGTCTCTCTTTGTGCACGGTATAGTAGTATAGCTCTATAAAAGATAAACGTAAACTTAGAACAATGTCACATAAATAATTAAATATACAAATACACACGAATATTTTGAACAATCTCACTTACGTGTCAACCACATCCTTCATATTCTGATATGTGGACCAATCAGTATCCAATGAATTAAGATAATAGACCACTTCTGTTATAGGATTAATGGCAACCAACAACCAGTGTCAACTGTAAAATATAACAAAAGTTTAGATGGATAATTTCTACGCAAAAGATACAAATTAAAGATTAGAATGAAATTAGAATGAAAATCTTACCCGTTTCCAGTATTATACGGTAAAAGAAACAGACTTTCTGTGTTGCTGGCCATAAATCGCTCAAGTAAGTGGTCTCTTACTTCAATTGCATTCATACCAATTCTCGGTGCATTAACAAGGCTGCAAGAGAAGAAACATAATCTGTTTGACAATTCCGTCCCCCTCATGAATTTTTCATACAGGCACCTTAAATAAAAACATAATAAACATTAGACTATTTTCATTGAAATGTGTAAATAAATTGTTCAACTAAATAAATAATAGATTGATTGGAGTACCAGATGTATGAATGCATAACACCGATGCCTAATTCAGTATGCTTAAATATCTGCTCCATGTCCTCTTTTCCGATTATCTCGGAATGCGGAAATCCAAAAACACCTTCGACCATTTCTATTTGAAGAATAACACCATCCATCAAATCTGACATTGTTATAAGTGTTTCTAGACACGACTGAAAGCGAGCTCTTTTTTCCTGCACGATCCTTGTAGGAGCTTTTTTCTTGCCGGTTTGTTGTGAAGCATGAGCAGGAACCTAACAATCATATAAGTTAGGTAAAGTAGAAAATCATGAAACTTTTGAATTCAGATAATAGAATAACACTTAAAAGCGACCTCTCTGTGTGATTCAACAGACTCGTTTTGCCGCAAAACCCCTTTATTCTTAGCTGCGGGTTTTGTAGGAGTCTAACATTACCATGTAAAAAAAATGTAAGTAATGGTTCAGAATGATTTTCATAATCGTTCAGAATTGACATTTGAATACTAAGAGATTCGTAATGGTTTTCAACATACCTCATCACCTATGGAAATGAGGTCTAACGGCCATGCAACAAACGAACCTATTGCATCCCGCAGCAATGTAACCTCTGAAACTGAGTCAGGTATGGGTAGTACCGCATCCGTATCTAAAGCGATATCAACCGACACTTTCAGATATCCATTAGGGAGCGGTTGATGGTGAAGTAACGCTCCCACAAGGTTATGCACTTTTCCCTTGCCAACCATGTGATAAGTCGGTAACGGAAAATACAGCTGGCAAGATGAAATGCCCTGAAGCAATAATAAATATGTAACTGCTAATATGTATAAAGGTCAATTAAAATAAATGTGTTAATTTAATTAAAATAAATATGTGCTAATTACCTCGGGAATTTTATTTGGAGAATTGATACTAGCTTTGTCACTAGTATCTTTCAAACCGGAACCGCGCTTTTCCGCCTCATATCTCTCTTTATCCTGTTGCAATTCACGGACTTGCGCTTGTAGTGCCATCAAAGTTTGCATGACTTCTTGGTTGCTGGGATTTTTTCTCTTTGGTTGCTTATACAGGGAAGATGGAGTCACACCAAATCCTTTACCTCTCACCCGACCGGGATACTCAGGAACATTTAGTACTCGACTAAGAATGCTCCTGCAATCATCCTCATCTGTGGGTAAGGATTTAGATAGATTCTCCTGAAATTCATTGACAAATCGAAAATTATTAGTGGGGATTAAAAATTAATTATATTTTAATAAAATTTCGATTAACTTTGAGACATAATGTTATACTTACACATTCGTCATAAACATGCTGAACATCTTCTCTAACTGCTCCATCCTTACCCACGCGAGCTTCCTTCCACAAATCATGGTCCGGAAGTGATGATTCTTCACTTTTAGACTCTTCTAACTACACATTTAGTTAAATAATAAGTTCATCAATTATAACACAATAATACAATTAATAAAATCATAGCATTAATATATACTTACCAATTTTTGTTGTAACCGTGCATATCCCAAACGCCCTTTTCTGTATGGATACGCGGGTTTTGATGCTCTTTCGCGATTAATGGCACTCAATTTCTGGATAAAAAGTTTAAGTCATATCAAAACAAACTAATGAAACAAATATATAATACAATCAATAGACATGACAAGATAACATTACATTGAATTCTTCGGTTTTCCGTTTGGCTACAAAAATGCCCCATTCTTCCTGTGTAATCACGTCCGCATACAACGGTGGAAGTTCTGCTTCAACAAAATTTTTGTCCTCATCCCTAAGATATTTGTTTGATAATAAGGCTCTAAACCCTCTGTGTCTCTTTCCGGCCAATTGAAGACAATACTTTTCCCGACTTTCTTCAATATTAAAGGACCTCTACGAAAAAACATACACATATAAACATAAAGTGTGTTAGTATAAGTAAATTAAAGACTTAATCGTCAACAAAAATCTAATAACATCAATCATATTTGGTAAGTACCTGTATCTCAGTCCATATCTTTTCTTTACCGACATCCAACGATTTACTCCTCCAATTATCACTAGTGATTGGAATGTGCTGACGGACAAGTGAACCAATGTATGAAGACAACATTGAACCGTTAGGCTCAACTAGTTGGTTCTCGTCACTCCAATGTACATCAAATTTCGTCCCTTTATCTCTAGCACGGATGATTGACTTCATAATGGTTTTTCCTCGTTTTATTTCATGTTCTACTTTCGAAGCTTCATTCTGAGCTTCATGTGTATCATGTGTCTCGTGCGTATCTTCCTGGTTACTAGACATTTGACCTGTAAGAAAGAAAAAAACAAAAATTAAATGACAAATATAAATATCCATAATCCTAATCCATTGAATGATATAAGCTATATTGAATGATATAAGCTATAATTTTACAACTAGTACCTTTTTCACTAATGTCTCTTTCTTTTCTTGGTTGGAATATCTTCTACCCGTCTCTTAACAACACGGACGGTTGGATTGATCCAAATACCCTCATTATGATCATTTCTAGTATATGATTCATTCGCTATAATATTTTCATCTTGATCATTTCTAGTAAATGATTCAATATCAACATCAATATCACCTTGATCTCCAACGTTTTCATCAATTACTTTGTTAGATAAAAGCATTATAGACCATTTTGTACTTGCCAGATCAGTGACATAGAACACTTGTTTAGCTTGAGAGGCTAGAATAAAAGGTTCATCTTTGTACCCCACCCTATTAAGATCCACTTGCAAAAATCTTGACTTATACATTCGTACGCCATTATTATTTTCAACCCACTTGCAACGAAATATAGGAATCTGAAACTTCTCATAATCAAACACCCAAATGCGCTCGATAACCCCAAAATATGACAGATTTGCAAATTTGGGGTTTAAGTCTTTCACACTTGAAATGTGCATTGCTTCAGCTACCACGGTGACACCACTATTTTGCATAGTACTTTTATCTGCATGCCAAGTCAAGTGTCTTGAATCGGTCTCACTACGAAACATGCATCTAAATCTCGGAATTATAGGAAAATACCATAAGACTTTTGCTGGAGACAACTTTTTCTTATATCGAGAGACACCGCATTTAGGACACTCATTTAACGATGCATATTCATTTCGAAACAATACGCAATCGTTTGAACAGGCATGTATCTTATCATAGCTCATGCCAATAGAGCACAACATCTTTTTGGCCTCATATGTTCGATTGGGAAGAGCATTATCCTCTGAAATCATATCTTTCATAAGGGCCAATAACTCTGTGAAACTTTTATCCGACCATCCATTGCCCGCCTTTAAGTTGTACAACTTTAATACCGCAGACAATCTTGTGAATTTGGTGCAACCATTATACAACGGTTTCTCTGCATCGCTTACCAACCTCTCAAACATTTTGGGACAATCCTTAAGATCTTCTTCAAGTGCTTCTGTAATCTCTTCGACTCGATCAGAATCGTATGTACCTGTGCCATTGTCGTATGAAGCATAGGTCGTATTATCCCCCGATTCAACATTCCCGTTAATTTTCTCACCATGCAAATTCCAACATGTATAACTTCTATCAATTCCACTCCTCAATAAATGCGATGCCAAATGAACCGCGTTAACCCGACTCCCAAAACAGCAACCCAAGCAAGGACATATCATTCGACTGGGGTCTTTGGCGTGCGCAACAGCAAACTTAACGAATTCCGATACCCCATTGTCGTACTCTTTCGACAATCGACTTGAAGACATCCATTTCTTATCCATAGTTATACTAATTAAACTAAACAAAAACAAAAAGAAAAAATGTTATACCTGTACGGAAACGATCCGACTTTCACACTTTGATCACAAGTAACCCCTATATATAGCAAATTCAATAAGTTAGTAACTCCATCATATCAGTTCATTCAAAGCACTACTAATTACAGTGGCGAGAGAGAACAACTAATTACCTTTAGAGATGTAAACAACTTCTAGACCCACACAGTGTCCAGATAGGTTAGAATTAACAAGACCCCCCTGTACACGTATCATAAAATGAAATATCATTAATAAAATATGCATTACTATTGAAGATAAATTGTAGAATGATTTTTTGGTTAAATAGATTATTAAAATTACATTGTAATAGTGTTAAACATATATGTAAACATATTTATGATATACTAAAAATGTAGAAAAGAATCACATAGCAAAAATGAGTACAAATTGCACTTATTTATTAATGAAAAAGATTCTTACTTGATAAAAACAATTGTGAACAAAACCTATAAAACTTGGTACAATTTAAGATTGAATGAGGGGAAATAGGTTTTGTTATTAGTTATAACCGATAACACTAAATAACACAAATCATAATTCAAAACATAGCAAAATCTGATTTATATTTAATCAACTAAGCTTTTCTAATTGTTTATCTAAATCATTATCCTATTGCATCTGGTCTTTAACTTATCTAAATCATTTTCTAATTGTTTAATCAGTTATGTTTTGTTATTAAACTCCTTTCACGTTTTGGCACTCAACCATTTACAATGTTGTTTTACTAATTTCACATTCTCAACAATAACAGCAACAGAAGCAACAATAACAACAATAACTGAAGCAACAATAACAGCAACAGAACGACAACAACATGCAAGAACGATTGACAATAACGATGACAAGAACAATGACAAGAACAATAAACAACGAGCAATGTTAGAAGTAAGAACAGCAACAACAATGTACCTCTTCTTCGTCACGACAATGAAGCACGACGGCAGCAGAACGACGGCAGCAGTGAAGTCGCGACAATGAACGACGGCAGCAGAATGACGGCAACCGCAAATGAACAACGACAATGGCGGATGAACGACGGTGTAATACCCCAAAATTTGCTCTCCTTTTTGTCATCATAGCATATCATTATCATATATCATATCATATCCATCTCATTAGCCTTGCATTGCACCTTTAACATAGAAAAATGAAGCATAACATCCCTCTTACCATCAAGGCATGTGATCAGGTGAAAGATGGAGAATCAAGGAATCATTCAAGGCACAAAAGGTCAAACAAGTTGCTTCAAGGCAAGCCAAGAGGTCTTTCATGCCTCATACTATCTCAATTGATCATCCAAAACCTCAAGAAAGTGAGATTCAATAGGAGATTGAAGCACTACATCTTTCACTATGCAAGAGGTCCAAAAAACTGAAGGAAAACCCTCAAAAGAGATAGTTTATGGGTTCAAAAACACCCTCAAGTGGCATATCTCATCATCCTTTAAGAGGATACACAACATACTCTGAAGAATTTGAAATTGAAGACTGCACATGTTTCCCCTTAGGAGGTGGGTATCAAAACTAGGGTTTCCAATTAAATCAGGTCATCTCTGATTTTTGGACAAAACTTGATGTCATGGTATTCTACATGTCCTTAAGTGTATGAGTGTCGAAAATTGCCTCTCAATTGGTTTTAGAAGTGGTTTAATTGGAAGAAAGATAAAAAATCAGGAAAATTGGGGCTAAGTCAAATAATTAGAGGAAAAAGTCAACTCTTGACTTTTTGAGGCCAAATTCATGAAATTCATGTTATATGTGACCAATGTACAAAATTTGATCAAGAAACTCCAAAAGGATCATGAAAAATCAAGATTTAAAAAGTTGCCATTTTTGGAAGAAGTAGGGTTTCTAAATAAGGCAAGTTTTTGCCATTTTGCACCAGACTTTGAGCCAAGGCCATTCAAAATTGAGACATCAAATGAAAATTCCACCAGACCACAACAAAAGATCTTGTTTCAAGCTTCAAATTCATGTGTAGAACACTTCCATTGGATAAAAATTGAGTGAGATATGACTGATCAAAGTTGGAGGAAAGTAGGTCCAAAATCAGGTCATGACCAAGGATTCCTAGGCCCACGCGCCATCATTTTTACAAACAGGTGGTGTGCCAAATGTTCACTCATTTTTCTCAATGATAAAAGCTCCATATGAAAAACTTGTCAACATCAAAATTGTTCCTTGCAATTCCCTCTTCAATGTTCATGTTGAACAAAATTTCATTTGGTCAAGCTATGAGGCAGAAATAATGGTCTCAAGTTAGGGTGATAATGTTGAAATTCCATGCCATGCTTGCCTTGCCAATCAACCACTTGATACGCCCACCAACCAGTTTTGCATCCTTGAGTTCATAGTCATTTTTGAGCATGTTTGAGGCATCATTTCAATTCATTTCTCATAGCAAAGTTGTTCTACTATGATCCCTTTTTTCATTAATTCCAAAAGCATGCCATTCCATGCCATGAACATGGAGAATTTCCTTCTCAAACTTGCTTATTTCCATTGGTTCCAAACTGTCATAAAAATCAGAAAAAACAAATGTTGTTGATGTTGCTATTACAAAGCCTGCACGTGCATTATTCATACCATCCAACCATTGCCCTTTTAAACCCAGCACCTTTCATATACACCATATCACGTGCTTCACTATACATGGAAATGGAAGGATTGAAAACTTGTAGAACAAGTTTTCTTGCTGCAGCATACACAAGTTGGTTTTATTCAATTAATCTCCACCATAGCTCACCATGAATCACCATCACCATAACACAGCCATTGTTAACTCGTCCCCTAACTAACTTGACTCGGTTAGTTAGGATGGACTCACCTAAACCATCATGACTCAGTTAATCAACTCAGGTTAACCATAGTTAAGCTCACATTATAAATAGAAACCCCACTCTCAAAATTCATTTCAACTCATTTTTCCACACTCACCTCAGAACCTCTCTCTTTTTCTCTCTCAATCTCTCACCATTGCAACTGGTTTTCGAAGCTCATTTTGTTCAGTTTCTCTCCAAAACTCTCTCTTCTTCTCTCTTAATCTTTCACCATTGCAACTGGTTTTGAAGCTTGGATTTCAACTTCTCTCCACTGAATCATACTCAACTACATCATCCAAGCCTTTATTTGGCCAAGAGTGGATCAAAAGCAGCTTGGAATCTCTGGTTTTCTGAAGAATATATCAAAGTCACAAATCTTCAGGTACGAATTTCAGCCATTATAGACATGCTTTGAAGATGTTATCAGGTTCTTGAAGCTTCTTATAAGCTCAAGAACTTGTCTAGCTAGTTGATAGGCCTTCAGAGGCATAGTTGAAAAGTTAAGGCAAAACTTCTTCTGTTCGATTCTCTTATTTCATGAACCTTTTGTGCATTTTATCACTGGATTCATGTTCCTCATCAATTCAGCTTTCCAATGATGTATATTTTGTGCATTTATGCTTGACTACAAATCATTGTCACCGGAGGTTGGCCGGAGAAGATGACCGGAGGTCATCTCCGGCCGGTGGTCTGAACTGTTAGGGTTTTACTCAGGTTTTAATCGTGACCGTTGGATGATCATGATCTGATGGCTACAATGGTGCCAGCGCATTAAAATAAGCATGCTCCTCACGTGCTAAATTTCTGATCTTATTTAGACAATATGTGGTGCAGTGCATGGTAGTGAGTGTGTGCCTTCATGCGTGTGCATTGGATTTGTTTACTTTGACTGTTGTGTTGACTGGACTTGATCCAATGGTGATCATTGTGCTGACTTTATTTTGACCGAGAGTGCACAATTGGTGGTGTGGACTGCGCGCACATGGACCTTGGGTCATTTCTATTTTCACCATGCATTTTAAAGCCCAAGCAATTTTGAACTGATGGTTTACTATGCATGCACCCCCTACTTGTTTTCTTTCTTTTTATTTTCTTAATTTTATACATGTTTCATTTTTAATTTTTAAAATTGCAAAACAACATCATAAAATTCTAGAAAAATTCATGAATATTATCAAGACATTTAGAAAACTTTTGATATTTTTATTTCATGATTTTATTACATTTTTACCCCTGTCTCATAATTTTCTTTGAATTTCCATTTGTGTGCATTCCAAATATGATACATGAATTTGTGGAATTCTGTTCTTGCTCATTACAAACTGCTTTGGATTTTGACATGCTATCTTGATGTATGATTTACTCCTGACTTAGGCATTCTAATACCATGCTTGCATAATTTTCATAAGTCTATTTGGTTTTTGTTTGATGCATTACATTTGAAGCATAATCCATGTCATATCATCCTAACTTTTGTGCATGTTTGCATGAATTCTTTTGTGCATATTTGTATGAGCATTTACATATTTGATGAGCTATTCATATGATATTATAGGTCTTTGGTACACATTATAGGTCATCTTTACATGTTCATTTTAACTTGAACTTTGTGCATCCTTAACATGTATTGTGTGCACTTTCTTTTTGAACTTTCACTTCAATTCTTCTTCTATTACTTCTTGAGTGTCTTGAATGTTGATTCATGAATACTTTGAGATGTTTATAAACCATTTTTTTATTTAGTTTCAATTCTGATTGTTGGATTGCATGTTCCACTTATGCATGCTTTTTTCATTTCTTTTCATCTTTCATCTATCCTTTCTTATGGTAACATGTCTAGATGCTAATGGATGATGATTATTGCTTATTCATTTGAACTTGTATGATGATATTCACTTGTTGTCAATGTGATTCACATTCTAGTTGTGATATTAGGATTTGATTCTTCATCTTATTCTTTTGAACTTTAATGTGCATTAGGTGTTTCTTTTTACTTCTTATGCATGTTTCCATGTTTACTAACCATATAGGGGCTTTGGTAAGTTGAAATTGAGTGTGGATAAGGAATCCACATTCAAACCTCTCTCCTTTCATTTCTTTTACAATTCAATCTTGTGTTTTGTTAAGCATTTATGTGCTTTCTTTGATTAACTCATTACTTTCCCTTTTGAGTTACAATTCATCTTCTACTTTAGAAGTGAGTTGTTTAATTCATTCCTTCTTTAGACTTTAGGTTTTGCAACCTCACAAACCTTTAGGATCACTCCTTTAACTAATCAATTAGGATTGAGTCTTAGTTCACATAGATTTTACCTTTTTCTCCCACTTGAGTCTTTCATCTTCTCATCTCAAAGAAAATTCAAAATATTTAATAAAGGTAGGCATTTATTGCATTTAGGCCTTTCATATAAAGAAAAGATTATAAGGGGTCTTCTCTTGTAATCTTAGAATGTGTAGCATATAGCCCATCTTGGGTCAATGTGTTAAACATTTGATCTTGTATGAGGGACTTAAATGCAATACTTGTTGAAGATACAAATAAAGAAAAACACTTCTTCATTTCATAATCAACAAAAACACTTAATAAATACAAGTATGCTAGTGTGTTTGAACCTTGATAATTGGAACTAAGTATGAGGGTCTTCTTCATACTTAGTGTACTTTCTTACTCATTCCATCTTGGAATGTGAGGATGTATACATTCCAAGGATTAAGATTTAGATACACTATCATATGCAACCAAATGAAAAAACTTCTAAAAGACAAAAACAAACAATAACGTCTTTCCTTCGGGAATTCTTTTCTCACCTCATCCACTCTCAACGTACGAACGTGCTCCTACTCGTTCTCTTGCAAGATGGTAACGCACTCGGACCAGCGAGCCTGCAACACCTGAGCTAGAACGTTAGCCGCTCCTAAAAAAAACACAAACAATCCATCCCTATTGAGGGGAACTACGTCGCTCTGATTCTCATGTTCCCGATGAGATACGTAGGCAGTGGGGTAGGGCCCATGCGAGCACTTCTTTTATTTTCCCTACATTTGTTTTTCTTTCTCCTTTCCTTTTCCATTCCTTTTCCAGTTCTTTTTCCAGTATCCTTTTCTATCACCCTCTGATCGAGACAAGCAAGCGTGGATCCCATCGGGTACGATGGACGCGAGGGGGGTGCTAATACCTTCCTCTCACGTAACCGACTCCCGAATCCAGTTCTCTTGGTCGCAAGACCATGCTTTTCCTTCCCTTCAGGTTTATGCGGTGTTTACTTTCCCTCTCTTGGGATAAATACACATTGCTGGCGACTCTGTTTCCATGCCACTTTCGCGTTTGAACTTGGATGAAAATCCCGGGAGCGACAGCTGGCGACTCTGCTGGGGACTGTTGACCTATTGCTGGTCCATCCTAAGCGAGTCAATCCTAGCGCTTGTTTGCTTTTCTATCATTAGATGTTTACTGTTGTATTGTATTTGCTGTTTACTGTATTTTATTACTTGTACCATATTTATAGCATGTTAGCATTTACATTCCATATATTATACTGTGTTGCACTGTTCTGTCTGTTTGGCGGGATGGGATTTCTGAGAGATGAGCCCATTACCAAGGCTCGAGTGCATACTTAGATTTAGAGTGGAGAGTAGTGGGACATACGTACCATCTGTGTACGTTGGGTAATCACGAAATTCACAGCTAAACGAGGCTATCTTGGGACCCATCATGGCGTACGCATCTTGCGTATTCCAGGATGTCGATCTAGAGAGCTGTCGACTCTAGTGACCGATCATGAGGACCTTAGTGGAAACATCTCTCTTTAGTGGTGACAGTGGCAGACCACATTCTGTGGCAAACCCACTCGCACCCGAGGGCCCACTTTGGAACTTGCATAGGATGACCTTTATTTTCTAAGGTGAGTCAGTGGACGACCTCTTTGATTGGCATAGCATTGTATCCTACGGGCTGAATGTGCTATCGCTTCTCAAACCTCCGAAGCTGACAAACCTTGTTTTCTAGGAACCACATGTGAGTAGGGGTGGGATGTTTACAGGTTTGCAGGTAACCTAACCTCCTACATACCGTACTTGTGATTCTATGATTGTTATAGACAGTGTATCCTATGACAGTGGTTTGAGTCTTCATCTCAGATATATTGCCAGATTCAGTACAGAAACACAGTGCACACAGTTCAACACAGACACAGACATCTGGATACTTGATCACATGCCTTTTGCATTTGAATACTCATATCATAATAGGTTATGTTTGTCATTTTCAGGTACCTACCATATTGTCTGATTCCAATCATGAGCTTCCAAGAAGTTGAGGTTAAGAGGAAGAATAATGTGTCATATAAATTCCCTGATCCTAAGCTGGATTCATTGAACAGGATGATAGGCATGGCTGGTTCTGGTGTTCTCAGCACTTTTCAGAAGAAATATGGAGAGCTGATTAAAATGGTATGTGCATTCACAAAGTATGAGAAGGATGGGTTGCACACTTTCTTACAGTTCTATGAACCATCAATGAGATGTTTCCTATTCCCTGACTACATTTTGATGCCCACTTTGGAGGAATTCTCATTTATTTTGGGAATTCCAGTCACGTCTTCTATACCAAATTTTTCTGAAGGTGCTCTTACCCCCAAAGTAATTGCTGCTGCTCTACATCTGGACCTGTCTGTTGTGAAAAGTGGCCTGAGTAAACTCAAAGAAGACGAAGGATTTCATTTGGAGTTTCTTTTCCAACAAGCTCAGGAGGCTGCCAAGGCTAAAAACTGGACTACTTACAATGCTGTGTTAGCTCTTTGTATCTATGGTTTGGTGCTTTTCCCCAGTCAACCTGACTTTGTTGATATGCAGGTGATGAAAGTGTTCGTTTCGAAGAATCCGATTCCTACCCTGCTAGGGGATTTTTATTACTCAGTACACTACAAAAATGAGAAGGGAAGAGGAAGTCTGGTTAGTTGTTGTACCCAATTGTTATGTCATTGGCTCTTCAAACATTTACCTCGAACTGGTGCTTTCGTAGAAACTATTGAGACAATGAAATGGTCCAAGAGATTGATAGGTTTGACTGCCAATAACATCATTTGGTTTGATCACAAATTACTGACAATAGAGCTTACTGTTAAATGTGGAAGTTTTCCGAATGTGCCTCTACTTGGAAGAAAAGGTGGGATTAATTACAACCTGGTGTTGGCTGTTAGACAATTTGGTTATGCTTCGAGAAATCCTCCTGCTGATGAAGAGATTAGTGCTTCTCTGTTTTTCGTGGGAACCAGGAATGAAAGAGTGCCAGAAGTAATAAATGCCTGGAAATTTAGGCAAAGAGAGGGAAAGTTAATTTTTGGCAAAGGAGATTGTAGATCATACCCTGACTACGATGCTTGGATTGAGATGAAGGTCAAAGAGTTGTTGCTACCCTTTTCAAGAGAGATTCTCTTATGTCCAAATCAACACTCCATGGTACCGGCTGAAGAGTGTGAGAAGTGGAAGAAAATGGTTAGAGAGTTGCAGATAGAGAACTCTGGAATGAGTAGATGTCTTCAGAAAGCTTTGGCTGACAACAAAGATTTGGAGAAGAGAGCGTTGAAAGCGGAGAAAATCTTGGCAGACAAAGAAGAAGATTTTGATGATAGAGCCCGGTACTTCCGGAAACTTACTTTGGGAGCAGATGATACTAGTCAGGCTCACAAGGCTACAAAGCAGGCGCTAGCCCGAAGCAAGGATTCATTAGCTAAACTTCATCAAGCTTGGGATGAAGTCAGAATTGAAAACTCTGAATTGCTAATCCAGTTAAAAGATAAAGATGAAGAGCTGAAGAAAGCACATGTAGCAAGAAGAAAGTATCGAGAGGATCTTGGAAAAAGTCAAGAGCAGGTAAAGAATGCTGAAGATAAGCTAAAAATTGCCAACAAAGAGCTTGAAGATGTCACAGCAGATCTGAAGCTGGTTAAAATTCAAGCTGGAATTAAGAGGCGCAAAGGAGCCGGTGAATATGAAGCGTTGCTGATGCACATGGGTTCATTATCTGATGCATTGGAAAAAAGGGACGTCGTAATAAAAGAGCTGATTGAGAAGCCACATCATCAGCGTACTCGCATCCTGTTCGAAGAGATTAAGTATTCCAGCCAGAAGCTGAAGGACGTAGAGCTATCAGATTAGGGATTTTTGTTATTCCTTTGTAATTTGCAATGGTTACCATCAGAATTGTTGATGGATCCATTTGACTGCTTGTTTCTTTTTCTGCTGTTGAAACTATGACAAATGTGCATGAAAACTTTTGGCAATTTGTATGAAATGAGCTATTTCTGTTCACAATTTCTGGTCTTCAGATATATGTGATGTGATAAGACATCTGCACACTGGCACACTACCAAATCACTATTTTGGGTCATCAGATATTTGCGATTGACGTATCTGAATATCTCTTCAAGGCAAAACTCAATAATCATGATTTATGGTCGTCAGGAATTCGTGGTTACGATTGGAATCAGGATATGAAAAGTATCTTGAAATGACAAACATAACTGTGCATTTGCATTTGCATAGCATATCATTTTTGCATTGCAGGCGCCTGCTAACCTTTATTTGGTTTACAGGCACGATAGCTGATACCCCAGTTCACCGATATTCTACCTGACGCAATCAAGCCAGAGTCATGGAACAAGTTCAGACTGAGTTAGCTGATTTGAGGGGAATGATGGAGCAGTTCATGAATCTTATGCAGGGGATTGCTCAAGGTCAGTAGGAGCTGAGGACCGGTCAGGAAACCATGAGGGTTGGTCAAGATGCTATGAGAGTCACTATTCAGAGGCTGGAGACTGAAATCCCAAATCACAATGTGCGCACTCCTCCTGTCGTCAACATCCCCACTGGTGGGGTACATCTGGGATTTGATAATAATGGTTTAGAGGATGGTCAAGATGACCAATTTACTGCATTCAACAACGACATGGGTTTCTACAATGACGACCGGAAGTACGAAGGGTTAGATGAAAGACTCAAGGCTATTGAGAGCCAAAATCCTTTGGGGATTGACGTAGAAGACATGGGTCTCGTGCAAGGTGTGAGAATCCCTCCCAAGTTCAAACTTCCTACATTGGATAAGTACAATAGCAGTACCTATCCCAAAACACATTTGCAAGCTTACAATCGCAAGATTGCCGCTTATACTGAAGACCAAAAGCTCTGGATGTATTTCTTCCAGGACAGCCTGTCAGGCGCATCCCTGGAATGGTACGTTAAGCTGGACAGGGTTCATATAAAGAGTTGGAAAGATTTGTGCGCTGCGTTTCTGAAGCAGTATCAATATAACCTGGACATGGCACCCAATCGTACTCAGCTGCAGAGTATGACTCAGGATCACAAGGAGGGCTTTAAACAATACGCGCAGAGATGGAGAGAATTGGCTGCTCGAGTTCAACCACCTTTGGCTGATCGTGAGATGGCTGATATGCTCATGAGCACACTCCAAGGGCCGTATTTGGATAGATTGGATGCGTGTCCGTCAACAGGGTTTGCCGACATTGTTATTGTTGGGGAACGAATAGAGAGTCTGCTGAAGATGGGTAAGATTCAAGATGTCAGTGGGACTGGTGCTTCGAGTTCGAGGAAACCCTTTGCTAATGGACCAAGGAAAAGAGAAGGGGAGTCCAGTGCTGTGTATAGAGGAAAGGGCAGAGGCAGGAGTCAATCCTACCATCAGGTGGATGCTGTAACCATTCCGGTTCCAGCAGGACAGGAAGCTCCAGATCAGTAAGCTAGACCCCGATTCCAGACTAATAGACAAAGGGACCGTAAGTTTGATCCCTTACCTATGACCTATGCTGCTTTGTTACCACAATTGCTCAAAGAGAAGTTGGTTGAACTACGGACTATGAGGCCGGTAGATACTGGAAAATTTCCTCAAAATTATGATGCTAATGTTCGATGTGAATTTCATTCTGGTGCGCCGGGTCACTCGATAGAAAAGTGTTGGGCTTTCCAACATAAGGTTCAGGATTTGATTGACGCAAAAGCTATTAATTTCTCTAAGCCGCCAAATGTTCGTGATAATCCAATGCCTCATCATGGAGATGCAGGCATGCATGCTATTTCTAATGGAGAGAAATTGAATCTGATTACCGATGTTAATTTGGTAAAGACTCCGCTGTTGATTGTAAAAGAGCGTTTGTTAAAAGGAAACGTATTTCCTGGATGTGGCTCTGATTGTGAGGATTGTTCAAGACAGATTAATGGCTGCAGTAAGTTGAAAGTTGGACTGCAGGATCTTATGGACGAAGGAAGCCTTTAGTTTGATAAGGTAGAGAAGGAAAAAGATGTTTCTGCCGTTACCATTTATTATAATCCAGTTGAAATACAGGTGCCTGTTGAAGCTCCTGTTGCTATCATCATGCCCGAGAGGCCGAGACTAGTTACGATTATAGTTCCTGAATCTGCTTCTTATGTGTCTAATAGGGAAGTTCCATGGCAATATGGAACTAACACTTATCAAGGAGGAAGTCAACAGAAAGCAGAGGCTGTTGTTGGTACCAGTGTTGAGAATGTCAGTGGACCAAGTGGTTTTACCAGAAGTGGTCGACTGTATGCTCCCCTGACTCTAAGGAGTGAGATAAAGAAGCTGAAGCCGCTGTAAGAGCAAAAGGAAAACAGGTTGTTGATGACAAGGTGCATGTTCAGGAAGAGAACCCTAAAGTCAATTTTGATAGTGATGTTGAGGAATTTATGAGGATTATCAAAAAGAGCGATTACAAGATCATTGATCAGCTCAATCAGACACCCTCTAAAATCTCAATATTATCCCTGTTAATGAGTTCAGATGCTCACCGGGCTGCTTCGTTGAAGGTTTTAAATATGGCTTATGTTCCCCATGAGATTACGGTGAATCAGTTGGAGGGAGTAATTTCTAATGTCAATGTGAGCCACGGGTTGGGGTTTACGAATAGGGATTTGACTCCGGATGGACGTAATCACAACAAAGCGTTGCACATCACGCTTGAATGCAAAGGAGCTATTTTGTCGCATGTGCTGGTCGACACAGGTTCTTCCTTGAATGTGTTACCCAAAAAGGACCTGATGAAAATTGAAGTAGATGGATTGGTCCTTAGACCCAGCGATCTAATTGTGAGAGCTTTCGATGGATCCCAAAGATCGGTGTTTGGGGAGGTAGAATTACCAATACAGGTTGGTCCACAGATATTCAAGACAATCTTTCACGTTATGGACATTCAGCCTGCTTACAGCTGTTTGTTGGGTCGACCGTGGATTCACGCAGCAGGTACAGTTACCTCCTCACTACATCAGAAGCTCAAATACGTGTTCGAGGGTCAAGTGGTTACCGTTTGCGGTGAGGAAGATATATTTGTGAGTCATCTATCCACTTTCAAATATGTGGAAATGGAGGGATAGATTCATGAAACCCTGTGCCAGTCCTTTGAAGCCCTGAATATCAACCAATTCCCAGAATCTACTTCAACATCAGCGGTATCATGTGTGCCAATTGGGCCGAGTGCATCAATTACGTCTTACAAGCAGACCAGAGAAGTGGTTGAAAGCGAAAATGCCCAAGGTTGGGCTAAAGCTATCGACGTGTTTGTGAAAGAAGATAAGTTCGGCATTGGATACCAACCGGGCCAGACGCCAGTTCCCCGATTCCGTGGGCCAATCAATTTTAATAGTCGAGGAATTATCAATCCTAATCAGTCCTGCTCAACAATCGAAGATGACGCTGAAAGCTCAGATTATCTGGACAGATGGTTGTATGCACTGGCTCCAGGCGAGGCATTGCAAAACTGGTCTAGTGAAGAAATCATTCATGTTGTACACCATTTAGAGTAATAATTCTTGTCTTTCATAATGCATGAAATCCCACACTCTGCCCAAGGTGTGAGGATCCATTTGTAGGGCCACCATATTTTCTCATATAATGTTCAAACATCAATAAAAAGGACGTTTTTGTTTACAAATTTGTGTTCCTTTATTCCTTCTTTTTTATTATTTTGGCACAAAGAAAATTAAAAGATGATAATGCACTTTCTTTTCTTTTGTTCTTAAGTAAATAATAATCTAAAATAAAGCATCAATCCAATCATGCAGACTTGATTTTGTGGATTCCTTTGAAAATGATTCTGTTATGCCCACGTATGATTTCGACAATCCGATTTATCAAGCTGAGGAGGAAAGTGATGAGGACTATGAACTCCCGGAAGAGTTGGCTAGATTGTTGAAACAGGAAGAAAAGACCATTCAGCCTCATCAGGAAGTTCTTGAGGTTATCAATCTTGGTTCAGAAGAAAGCAAGAAAGAGATCAAGATTGGTGCAAGTCTGCGGGCTGACGTAAAGCAAGAACTGATAGTCATGCTACGTGAATACGTTGACATCTTTGCTTGGTCATATCAAGATATGCCAGGTTTAGATACAGACATAGTTGTGCATAGCCTACCGTTGAAAGAGGATTGTCCACCGGTTAAGCAAAAGCTGCGCAGAACGAAACCAGAAATGGCTTTGAAGATCAAGGAAGAGGTACAGAAATAGTTGGATGCAGGTTTTCTGGCAGTAACCAACTATCCTCCCTGGGTGGCCAATATAGTACCGGTGTCGAAGAAAGATGGCAAAGTCAGAATGTGCGTGGATTACAGGGATCTCAACAGGGCGAGCCCTAAAGATGACTTTCCACTCCCTCATATTGATGTGCTGGTTGACAATACTGCTCAGTTTTTAGTGTTCTCATTTATGGATGGATTCTCCGGGTACAATCAGATAAAGATGGCGCCTGGGGTACCTTCTGTTACAAAGTAATGCCTTTTGGGTTGAAGAATGCAGGGGCAACTTATCAAAGAGCAATGGTGACGTTATTCCACGATCTAATTCATAAAGAGATCGAGTGCTATGTGGATGACATGATTGCTAAATCAAAGACAGAAGAGGAATATCTGATCAACTTGAAGAAGTTGTTTGAGAGGTTGAGGAAATTCAGGTTGAGACTGAATCCTAACAAGTGTACTTTCGGCGTGCGGTCTGGAAAATTGCTGGGTTTCATTGTCAGTGAAAAAGGAATAGAGGTTGATCCTGCTAAAGTGAAAGCTATACAAGATATGCCTGTACCAAGAACTGAGAAAGAAGTTCGCGGCTTTCTAGGGAGATTGAACTACATTTCAAGGTTCATATCTCACCTAACTGCCACTTGCGAACCGATATTCAAAATGCTAAGAAAAGATCAAACGGTCAGGTGGAATGATGATTGTCAAAATGCATTCGATAGAATAAAAGGATATTTGCAGGAACCTCCGATTCTGATACCTCCAGTTCAAGGGAGACCACTGATTATGTACTTGACAGTGCTCGAAGGATCCATGGGTTGTGTTCTCGGTCAACACGACGAGACAGGTAGGAAAGAACATGTTATTTACTACCCGAGCAAGAAGTTTACAGATTGTGAATTACGTTATTCAATGCTCGAGAAGACATGCTGTGCACTCGCATGGGCCGCAAAGCGATTGAGACAATATATGCTCACACATACAACCCTGTTGATTTCAAAAATGGATCCGGTCAAGTATATTTTTGAGAAACCAGCACTTACAAGCAGAGTTGCAAGGTGGCAGATGGTACTGACAGACGATATTCAATATACTTCGCAAAAAGCAATCAAAGGAAGTATAGTGTCAGATTATCTTGCACAACAGCCTCTTGATGATTACCAACCCATGAAGTTTGATTTCCCTGATGAGGACATCATGTTTCTCAAAGCGAAAGACTGCGAGGAACCACTTCTGGAAGAGGGGCCTGACCCTGAATCCAAATGGAGTTTGATGTTTGACAGGGCAGTTAATATGAATGGGTGCGGAGTTGGTGCAGTTCTCATTACGCCAGAAGGCGTTCACATGCCCTTTACTGCCCGAGTAACTTTCGGGTGTACCAACAATGAAGCAGAATACGAAGCTTGCATACTAGGGATTGAGGAGGCTATTGATTTACGAATCAAGACCCTCGATATTTTTGGTGATTCAGCACTGGTAATCAATCAAGTAAAGGGAACTTGGCACACACATCAGCAGAGTTTGATTCCGTATAGAGATTATACGAGAAGATTGCTAACATTCTTTACAACTGTCAAGTTGTACCATGTTCCCAGAGATGAAAATAAGTTTGCAGACGCCTTGGCCACTATATCTTCGATGATCAAAGTGCATGGTTGGAACTTTGTACCCAGGATTGATGTATCTCATCTTGATAGACCTGATTTCGTGTTTGATGTTAATGCAGTGTCTGATGACAAGTCTTGGTACCATGACATTAAATGCTTCTTGGAAAATCAAGAATACCCGCCGGGGGCATCTTCCAAAGACAAGAAGACATTAAGAAGGCTAGCCGGTAGTTTCTTCTTGAACAAAGATGGCGTGCTGTATAAAATAAATTTTGACATGGTTCTGCTCAGATGCATGGATAGACACGAGGCAGACCTGTTGATGATTGAAGTGCACGAAGGCTCTTTCGGTACCCATGCCGGAGGACATGCGATGGCTAAGAAATTGTTGAGATCGGGGTATTATTGGTTGACAATGGAGTCGGATTACTGCAAATATGCCCGCAAGTGTAACAAATGCCAGATCTATGCAGACAAGGTACATGTTCCTCCAAATTCGTTGAGTATCTTGTCCTCTCCGTGGCCCTTTGCAATGTGGGGCATTGATATGATCGGGAAAATTGAGCCTACTACTTCAAGCGGCCATCGTTTCATCTTGGTCGCCATTGATTACTTCACTAAATGGGTTGAAGAAGCATCTTATGCCAATGTCACTAAGCAAGTAGTAGCTCGTTTCTTGAAACGAGATATCATTTGTCGCTACGGAGTTCTCGAAAGAATCATTACAGATAATGGTTCTAATTTGAATAACAAGATGATGGCTGAGCTATGCCGGGACTTCAAAATCGAACATCACAATTCTTCTCCGTACCGCCCAAAGATGAATGGCGCGGTCGAAGCGGCCAACAAAAATATCAAGAAGATTGTGCAAAATATGGTTGTCACGTACAAAGATTGGCATGAGATGTTACCATTTGCTTTGCATGGGTATCGAACATCAGTCCGCACGTCCACTGGGGCAACACCATACTCACTTGTGTACGGTATGGAGGTTGTTCTACCGATCGAAGTTGAGATTCCCTCTCTCCGAGTATTGATGGACGTTAAGCTAGATGAAGCTGAATGGGTACGAGCCAGATTTGATCAGCTGAGCCTTATTGAGGAAAAGCGATTAGCAGCGATATGTCATGGCCAGTTATACCAGCGCAAAATGAAGAAGGCATTCGACCAGAAGGTTCGACCTCGAGTTTACAAGGTCGGAGACGTGGTAATCAAGAGAATACTTTCTCAGGTGGAGCCTTATTGCTGACAACCATGGATGGTGAAGACTTTTCATCCCCTGTTAATTCAGATGCAGTTAAAAAATACTTCGTATAAATAGACCCGCTGGATAAAAAGAAAGAGAAAAAATCCAGGCAAAAAAGGGCATCCTGGCGAACCAAAAAACAGAATAAAGGTTCGGGCAAAAATTAGGGATATAATTTGAAAAAAATTGTACACCCAGTAAGTTGAAAACCCGAAAGGGCAACTTAGGCAAAAATGGGTATCCCGGTGGGTTGAAAACCTGAAAAGGTGATCCACGCAAAAGAGGGATTTAAGCGAATGACTGCAGTCTGAATTAATCTGTACGTTCTCTACTCTTCAGCAAAATAGAAAAGCTTCTGAAGGAGGAATTTTTCTGACCACGATCTTCCGAAGGCGAAGATAATCAAGAGAGTTGGAATACATACTGGTTATAACAGAATCAGAAATCAGTTGGAATCCAATTTCCGCATTATCATTAGGATAGATTTCTTTTCTCAATTTTATGGCAATCAACTCTTTCAGGGGTTTGCTTCCAATTTTAAATTCGCCGATTTTGGCATTTCATCAATAAAATTGAATATTCAGTCACAAGCTTTTATTTTCATTTTACTGTTTTGTTTGCAAAAACGTCCGATTTTTTATAATAAAACATTGTTTTGAAAATATCATGGCCGTGCAAAAACATGCACAAAAAAGACAATTAAAATTACTTTGCCTGTTGGACAACCTTAGATGGTGGATTCAAAAAAACCACGCAATATCCTGGGGCATGTGCATATACATTTTCTGTTGCAGGTAATGAGGGCGATCGATCCAAGCAGCACGAAAGTTATCTCTCAGCACCAACAGATATTTGTTATGACTTGATACAGCTGTATCTTATTAAGTCGATTCTTTCATTCAAGATTTACCACCGGGTTTTGTGACGATAACGGTTGTCGAAGATTGAATTCTTCTGTGTTGATAACGGTTATTAATGCAGTAAGCACTCCATGCCCATAACGAGTGCAAATCTTCTGGTACCTCGCAGACGATGTGAAGAGTAGTGCAAGAGCGAATGTTCAGAAGTTGAAGACAGAGTGTTTGTCTAAGAGTTTGAAAACGATTGGTTTTCTATAAAATCCTCTTAAGAGACGAGGCTTCTCGCAGTGATATCCCTGGCGGAGTTTATTCTCGGCAGGATTTACCAGCAAGTGGTAGTGTCATATTTCCCGCAGGTTTCAGCATGTGAAATTAGTCAAAGAATAATTCCCTACTGAATTGTTTTCTCTCCCCACGGAGTTCGACATTTTGACAGTAATTTCCCCAGCAAGGTCTAAATAGATCGAGGGAATCTCTTCTTCAGCAAAGTGTTAGCATATGATATTACCCAGCCGGTGGTGTAATTCTCAGCATTGCTCATTTACAACTCAAAGTCCAATTTATTTTTGGCGTACAGACAGTTGTTCATATTATTCCAGCAGGTGGGGTAGTATTGCAGATGGTTGTTCCAGCAGGTGGGGTGATCATTATATACAGTTGTTCATATTATTCCAGCATGTGGGATAGTATTGCAGATGGTTGTTCCAGCAGGTGGGGTGATCATTATATACAGTCGTTCGTATTATTCCAGCAGGTGGGATAGTATTGCAGGTGGTTGTTCCAGCAGGTGGGATAGTATTGCAGGTGGTTGTTCCAGCAGGTGGGGTGATCATTTGGCAAGGCTTCCAAAGCCGGTTTGGTAAGCATCGAAGTCCAATGTTAGTTTGGCAAAGCTGCAAAAGTCCATCTGAAGATGGCGGGTTTGAGATTCCAAAGCCGGTTTGGTAATCATTGAAGTCCAACGACAGATTGGCAAATATCCAACACGAATTGGTAAAAGTCCAACGACAGATTGGCAGAAATCCAACACGAATTGTTAAAAGTCCAACGACAGATTGGCAGAAATCCAACACGAATTGGTAAAAGTTCATTGTCTAGAATGGCAGAGCAGCTAAAGTCCATCCACAGTATGGCAAGCCAGTAGTCGTCTGGCGTCGTTCAAAAAGACGTTGCTAAAGTCCATCCATAGAATGGCAAGCCAGTAGTCATCTGGCGTCGTTCAAAAGACAGATCTCTCCATCAATGTTTCATTGAAGATTCAATCCAGCAGTCTTGTTGGGTTTATATCCCTTTTGTTCTTCGTCATCCAGAGCAAATTTTTGGTTATAGTTGGTATTCAATCACTATATACCTTGAAAATCTGAAATCAATCGCTTTCAGGCATTCAGGTCTACAGCGTTTGAATAGGGGCAGTTGTAATACCCCAAAATTTGCTCTCCCTTTTTTCATCATAGCATAGCATTATCATATATCATATCATATCCATCTCATTAGCCTTGCATTGCATCTTTAACATAGAAAAATGAAGCATAACATCCCTCTTACCATCAAGGCATGTGATCAGGTGAAAGATGGAGAATCAAGGAATCATTCAAGGCACAAAAGGTCAAACAAGTTGCTTCAAGGCAAGCCAAGAGGTCTTTCATGTCTCATACTATCTCAATTGATCATCCAAAACCTCAAGAAAGTGAGATTCAATAGGAGATTGAAGCACTACATCTTTCACTATGCAAGAGGTCCAAAAAACTGAAGGAAAACCCTCAAAAGAGATAGTTTATTGGTTCAAAAACACCCTCAAGTGGCATATCTCATCATCCTTTAAGAGGAAACACAACATACTCTGAAGAATTTGAAATTGAAGACTGCACATGTTTCCCCTTAGGAGGTGGGTATCAAAACTAGGGTTTCCAATTAAATCAGGTCATCTCTGATTTTTGGACAAAACTTGATGTCATGGTATTCTACATGTCCTTAAGTGTATGAGTGTGGAAAATTGCCTCTCAATTGGTTTTAGAAGTGGTTCAATTGGAAGAAAGATAAAAAATCAGGAAAATTGGGGCTAAGTCAAATAATCAGAGGAAAAAGTCAACTCTTGACTTTTTGAGGCCAAATTCATGAAATTCATGTTATATGTGACCAATGTACAAAATTTGATCAAGAAACTCCAAAAGGATCATGAAAAATCAAGATTTGAAAAGTTGCCATTTTTGGAAGAAGTAGGGTTTCTAAATAAGGCAAGTTTTGGCCATTTTGCACCAGACTTTGAGCCAAGGCCATTCAAAATTAAGACATCAAATGAAAATTCCACCAGGCCACAACAAAAGATCTTGTTTCAAGCTTTAAATCCATGTGTAGAACACTTCCATTGGATAAAAATTGAGTGAGATATGACTGATCAAAGTTGGAGGAAAGTAGGTCCAAAATCAGGTCATGACCAAGGATTCCTAGGCCCACGCGCCATCATTTTTACAAACAGGTGGTATGCCAAATGTTCACTCATTTTTATCAATGATAAAAGCTCCATATGAAAAACTTGTCAACATCACAATTGTTCCTTGCAATGCCCTATTCAATGTTCATGTTGAACAAAATTTCATTTGGTCAAGCTATGAGGTAGAAATAGTGGTCTCAAGTTAGGGTGATCATGCTGAAATTCCATGCCATGCTTGCCTTGCCAATCAACCACTTGATACGCCCACCAACCAGTTTTACATCCTTGAGTTCATAGTCATTTTTGAGCATGTTTGAGGCATCATTTCAATTCATTTCTCATACCAAAGTTGTTCTACTATGATCCCTCTTTTCATTAATTCCAAAAGCATGCCATTCCATGCCATGAACATGGAGAATTTCCTTCTCAAACTTGCTTATTTCCATTGGTTCCAAACTGTCATAAAAATCAGAAAAAACAAATGTTGTTGATGTTGCTATTACAAAGCCTGCACGTGCATTATTCATACCATCCAACCATTGCCCTTTTAAACCCAGCACCTTTCATATACACCATATCACGTGCTTCACTATACATGAAAATGGAAGGATTGAAAACTTGTAGAACAAGTTTTCTTGCTGCAACATACACAAGTTGGTTTTATTCAATTAATCTCCACCATAGCTCACCATGAATCACCATCACCATAACACAGCCATTGTTAACTTGTCCCCTAACTAACTTGACTCGGTTAGTTAGGATGGACTCACCTAAACCATCATGACTCAGTTAATCAACTCAGGTTAACCATAGTTAAGCTCACATTATAAATAGAAACCTCACTCTCAAAATTCATTTCAACTCATTTTTCCACACTCACCTCAGAACCTCTCTCTTTTTCTCTCTCAATCTCTCACCATTGCAACTGGTTTTCGAAGCTCATTTTGTTCAGTTTCTCTCCAAAACTCTCTCTTCTTCTCTCTTAATCTTTCACCATTGCAACTGGTTTTGAAGCTTGGATTTCAACTTCTCTCCACTGAATCATACTCAACTACATCATCCAAGCCTTTATTTGGCCAAGAGTGGATCAAAAGCAGCTTGGAATCTCTGGTTTTCTGAAGAATATATCAAAGTCACAAATCTTCAGGTACGGATTTCAGCCATTATAGACATGCTTTGAAGATGTTATCAGGTTCTTGAAGCTTCTTATAAGCTCAAGAACTTGTCTGGCTAGTTGATAGGCCTTTAGAGGCATAGTTGAAAAGTTAGGACAAAACTTCTTCTGTTCGATTCTCTTATTTCATGAACCTTTTGTGCATTTTATCACTGGATTCATGTTCCTCATCACTTCAGCTTTCCAATGATGTATATTTTGTGCATTTATGCTTGACTGCAAATCATTGTCACCGGAGGTTGGTCGGAGAAGATGACCGGAGGTCATCTCCGGCCGGTGGTCTGAACTGCTAGGGTTTTACTCAGGTTTTAATCGTGACAGTTGGATGATCATGATCTGATGGCTACAATGGTGCCAGCGCATTAAAATAAGCATGCTCCTCACGTGCTAAATTTCTGATCACATTTAGACAATATGTGGTGCAGTTCATGGTAGTAAGTGTGTGCCTTCACGCGTGTGCATTGGATTTGTTTACTTTGACTGTTGTGTTGACTGGACTTGATCCAATGGTGATCATTGTGCTGACTTTATTTTGAATGAGAGTGCACAATTGGTGGTGTGGACTGCGCGAACATGGACCTTGGGTCATTGCTATTTACACCATGCGTTTTAAAGCCCAAGCAATTTTGAACTGATGGTTTACTATGCATGCACCCCCTACTTGTTTTCTTTCTTTTTATTTTCTTCATTTTATACATGTTTCATTTTTTATTTTTAAAATTGCAAAAAAACATCATAAAATTCTAGAAAAATTCATGAATATTATCAAGACATTTAGAAAACTTTTGATATTTTTATTTCATGATTTTATTACATTTTTACCCCTGTCTCATAATTTTCTTTGAATTTCCATTTGTGTGCATTCCAAATATGATACATGAATTTGTGGAATTTTGTTCTTGCTCATTACAAACTGTTTTGACCTGATTCTTTTTGCATTGATTCAGTAATGCATTGAAACATGTTAGATGATTTTTTTTTTAAGTCATTTTATGACATGTTTTGATGCTTATCTTTGCACCACTTTGCATGATGTTTCAACTTGACCTAATTGCATTGTTTGAAGTCATTTTACTTTGGATTTTGACATGCTATCTTGATGTATGATTTACTCCTGACTTAGGCATTCTAATACCATGCTTGCATAATTTTCATAAGTCTATTTGGTTTTTGTTTGATGCATTACATTTGAAGCATAATCCATGTCATATCATCCTAACTTTTGTGCATGTTTGCATGAATTCTTTTGTGCATATTTGTATGAGCATTTGCATATTTGATGAGCTATTCATATGATATTATAGGTCTTTGGTACACATTATAGGTCATCTTTACATGTTCATTTTAACTTGAACTTTGTGCATCTTTAACATGTATTGTGTGCACTTTCTTTTTGAACTTTCACTTCAATTCTTCTTCTATTACTTCTTGAGTATCTTGAATGTTGATTCATGAATACTTTGAGATGTTTATAAACCATTTTTTTATTTAGTTTCAATTCTGATTGTTGGATTGCATGTTCCACTTATGCATGCTCTTTTCATTTCTTTTCATCTTTCATCTATCCTTTCTTATGGTAACATGTCTAGATGCTAATGGATGATGATTATTGCTTATTCATTTGAACTTGTATGATGATATTCACTTGTTGTCAATGTGATTCACATTCTGGTTATGATATTAGGATTTGATTCTTCATCTTATTCTTTTGAACTTTAATGTGCATTAGGTGTTTCTTTTTACTTCTTATGCATGTTTCCATGTTTACTAACCATGTAGGGGCTTTGGTAAGTTGAAATTGAGTGTGGATAAAGAATCCACATTCAAACCTCTCTCCTTTCATTTCTTTTACAATTCAATCTTGTGTTTTGTTAAGCATTTATGTGCTTTCTTTGATTAACTCATTACTTTCCCTTTTGAGTTACAATTCATCTTCTACTTTAGAAGTGAGTTGTTTAATTCATTCCTTCTTTAGACTTTAGGTTTTGCAACCTCACAAACCTTTAGGATCACTCCCTTAACTAATCAATTAGGATTTAGTCTTAGTTCACATAGATTTTACCTTTTTCTCCCACTTGAGTCTTTCATCTTCTCATCTCAAAGAAAATTCAAAATATTTAATAAAGGTAGGCATTTATTGCATTTAGGCCTTTCATATAAAGAAAAGATTATAAGGGGTCTTCTCTTGTAATCTTAGAATGTGTAGCATATAGCCCATCTTGGGTCAATGTGTTAAACATTTGATCTTGTATGAGGGACTTAAATGCAATACTTGTTGAAGATACAAATAAAGAAAAACACTTCTTCATTTCATAATCAACAAAAACACTTAATAAATACAAGTATGCTAGTGTGTTTGAACCTTGATAATTGGAACTAAGTATGAGGGTCTTCTTCATACTTAGTGTACTTTCTTACTCATTCCATCTTGGAATGTGAGGATGTATACATTCCAAGGATTAAGATTTAGATACATTATCATATGAAAACAAATGAAAAAACTTCTAAAAGACAAAAACAAACAATAACGTCTTTCCTTCGGGAATTCTTTTCTCACCTCATCCACTCTCAACGTACGAACGTGCTCCTACTCGATCTCTTGCAAGATGGTAACGCACTCGGACCAGCGAGCCTGCAACACCTGAGCTAGAACGTTAGCCGCTCCTAAAAAAAACACAAACAATCCATCCCTAGTGAGGGGAACTACGTCGCTCTGATTCTCATGTTCCCGATGAGATACGTAGGCAGTGGGGTAGGGCCCATGCGAGCACTTCTTTTATTTTCCCTACATTTGTTTTTCTTTCTCCATTCCTTTTCCATTCCTTTTCCAGTTTTTTTTCCAGTATCCTTTTCTATCACCCTCTGATCGAGACAAGCAAGCGTGGATCCCATCGGGTAAGATGGACGCGAGGGGGGTGCTAATACCTTCCTCTCGCGTAACCAACTCCCGAATCCAGTTCTCTTGGTCGCAAGACCATGCTTTTCCTTCCCTTCAGGTTTATGCGGTGTTTTCTTTCCCTCTCTTGGGATAAATACACATTGCTGGCGACTCTGTTTTCGTACCACTTTCGCGTTTCTACTTGGATGAAAATCTCGGGAGCGACAGACGGCAATGGCAAAGGGTTTTAGTAGAGAAGAAAGAGAGCAAGGGTTTCAGGAGAAAGAAACGCGCGGTCGAGAGAAGAAAATGAATAGAAGCAGTTTCAGAAAATGAAATGAAATGTGTTTTATATTTTAATTAATAAATGACCTTAGAGGGAGCTTTCCTTAAAAAGCGCTTTCTAAAGTGGGGAGAATTAAAGACCTTAGAGGGCGCTTTTCTGAAAGCGCTTTCTAAAGAATACCTATAGCAGCGCTTTCTGGAAAGCACTTTCTAAGGTGTCTTCCATTAAGCGCTTTCTAAGGGCATTTAACAGCGCTTTTGAAAAGCGCTTTCTAAAGGCTGTCTATTACATCACTTTTTTTTAGCAAAATTTTTAAAAGACCTATAGCAGCGCTTTGTCCAAAAAGAGTTGTCTTTGTTGCGCTGTCTTTTTCTAATTTTGGCGTAGCGATTATTTATCTTGTTCCTACTTAGGTTGTCTTGCTTGCTGGAAAGTATCGTGTAAGAAAAGCGGCTTTTAATTGAGCCCAAGAAGTAATGGAGTTGGCGGGTAAGGATTGAAGTCAAGCCCATGATCGGTCTCTTAGGGAGAAAGGGAATAGTCTAAGGCGAATATCGTTCTAGTCGACGCCATTTGCCTTGATAGTGCAACAGTTATCTACAAAAATTGATAGATGTAGGTTTGGGTTTTCTAAAGGTAATCCTGAAAATTGGTTTTGTTGGACCATAGCTATCAACAAAGGTTTAAGCTCAAAACTGTTTTCCTTAATAGGCCGGTGTACAGTACTGCAGTGCGGTTCCTCATCCATAGGGATCACATAATCTCTCAAAGGTTTCGTATCAACAACATGTGCATCCAACACAAGTTGTCTTTGAGTTCGGTACCTTTCTAGGAAAGAGTGCTCAATCTCGTCAACGGGTTCGACTAAAGTATTAGCACAACACGTTCTTTGCATGCAAAAGTAGCGGTAGAATTTAAGCAGAAACATAAAAATCTAGTCTCTACGATGATCAAATAGGATTTAAATATTAACACAATTGGTCCCCGACAACGGTGCCAAATACTTGATCACCGCAAGCGTACGACAAATGTCAGAGTAGTAAAAAGTATTGAACCTCAGAGACCAATAGTTAAGTACCGATTTCTATCCTATCAGTGTAAAGCTAGAGTGACCGAAAATGGGTTTTAAAGAACAACTTAAGTGAAAAAGCACTTAAGTTAAAACAACTTATTTGGAAAAGAACTTTTGGAAAAATATCTTAAATGCTTAAAAATATATAAAGAAAATAAGACCTAGAGTTATGACTCATATCTTTGACTTCTCCATATGACTTACGCATTTCTATTACGAGAATTCCGACTGAGTTTATAGAAAAATAGATTGTTATGGCAATACCTACTTTCACGAGCTTATTGCCCTACCTCTAACGAACGAGACGCTCATCGACTTTAACTCGCGTAGAAACGTTCGTTAGTGGTCTTTACATTTGCACAACTATAAAAAATTTGAATTTCTCTCAATTTCATTTGATCACTTATGTGATTTCAGACTTGACTGTTTAAAAACTTGCTTTCTAATGTTCGCCTCTAAACTTTCAATGTAAGGCAAACACCTAAAAAAAACACTCCTACTTTTGTAGCGAGTTTTGAATAAAACCCAGACTTTTAAAATAAAAAGGGTGGAATTCCCGTATCTAGCTTAAGTTCATGTGAATAATCATATGATAGGGTTCATAACCCTTAGTTCCTAGTGGACTACTCACTCATGGTGAGGAATGATCTAATCAAAATGATTACAACGTATGAATACATAATCGATAAACATATAAATAAAGAGATAAATAAGAACCTAAATAATGAAAAAGAAGTACTTGAATTGGGAAATTGATTCAGCTCCTCCAATGGAGACTTTTACAAAATAACGTAAAATAAGCGTAAAACTAAAAACTGGATAAAAACTTTAGACTACCTATGAGTTTTTATATCTGATTCTAAACATGATAAGAATCTCCTCAGTTAAATGCCAATTACAAACAATGAAGATCAGATCCAAGCAATCAAAAGCCTTTAAGCAGAAGGAATCAGGCCAAAAAAGGAAACAAATTGGGAGAAAACTCACCTGCCTGTTACGGGACGTAATAACTGTAACGCCTTCTTTTATTTATTTTATTATTTATAGAGTCTAATTAATTAATTTGACTAATTGTGGCGATGATTTATGAATTATTGTGTTTTGTGATGAATTGCGTGATGTTGATGATGGTATATAATAATATAATTAGTTAATTATTATTATTATTATTGAGTAATTAAAATAATTTTAAAAAAAAATAGAAATTATTAGTATTTTTATTAAAATATAAATTATAAGGTAGGGGGTGTATGACCGAAAGTGTAGAACTTTGGGGGTGGCATGAGGATGCTAGTATGTTATTATTATTAATACTTAAAATATAATATTAGTAATATTGGGAATAATAATTATTATTATATGGTTATTATTATTATTGTTGTTATTAGAAATTATAATAAAAGGGGATTAGTGGTATATTGTTATAAAAAAATAAAATATAAGTTGAGAAGGGTAGAATTGGAATAACTTGGGATATTGGGGGTCCTAAGGTTATTATTGGAATATGGGAAATATAATATAAGGAGAATAGAGTTAGATCGTAACATGAGTACGATCATTTGGGAAAAGGCTGGCTGAGAAGTGTGAAGAACGGAACGTAGATAGAAGAGAAAGAAAGGAATGTAACATTCTGCAAACCCTTTGAGTTAGAGCCTCCAGTTACAAGGTAAGGGGGGACTAACATTTTATAATGGGATTGATAATGTATGTTTGGGGTTAGGGTTGTTTAGGGATATTTTTGAGTTGATTATGAATTGATTTAATAGGGTTGTATATGTTTATTGATAATGTTGTTAAATGTTGATTTGTGTCGAATTGATGAATGGGGATGAATTTTAATGGCATAATGTTGTTAAAATTGATGTTGGTTGACAGGTTTAGAGGGAAATAACAAAAAGTAATTGACCAATAATAAGTGATTTTCAAAATAAGCTATTTGGACATGTTGGGGAATGTTTGACATAATTTTAAGTTGAAAAAAAATGAGTTTAAGAGTGAAATTTTCGTAATGGGATCGCAGGAGACTGTAGGAGTGTATTGACCGACTTGTTTTGGGAATATCTTGAGTTCCGTAAGTCCGTTTGAGGTCTAGTTCGAAGCGTTAGAAAGATAACGCAATAATATTTGTGTTTATGTGGAGAAATTAAGTCCAGGAGTTCTTCAATAGTAGTGGTTACCTTGTTTTTATACCATAAATGTTAGCGATTTCGGTCATGCGTTGGTCGTTTTGTTTCGAGTGTAACTGGAGCGTCGTAAGTCCGTTTGGGGCGGCGTCAGTTGCGTTGGAAAGAGGACTTAATGATCTTTCCAACTGGAAAGTTTCGGAATTTTATCATAAGTATATAAGTTTTGGCATCATTTTGAAGTTAGACAAAATATTCTGCCCGGTGTGAGTATGTGTTCTTATGGTTTGATTAAACTGAATGGATTGGTGTATTAGGTCTTAAAATAGAATTCATATCCTTGAAATAGACTCTCTAAGATTTCCGGAACATATTCATTTGCGTGATTCCGACTTCGTTTGATATTTTAAATAATTATTTGAATATGATTGTATCGATCATTGGTAGTTGTGTTACGCATTTGGGCGAATCAAATGATGTATAAAATGATGTTGGGAGTAATTATTTACTTGATGAAATAAATTATGTTATTGTTGATGTTTGTTGTTGAAGGCTTATGCCTTGGGTCTTTGTACCAATATTGATGATGTTATGTTAAGGTGTGATCAGGAGGATCGTGTACATGTGTTTCTGATATTATACATGTGTTATTGTGCATCATATGTCATGCATTTTCATGGTGATTGGTGGGATGGATCGTTGCTCAGGAGGAGTGTATGCGATTCATCCGTACTCCTATATGGAGAATGGTGGGGGATAGATCATTGCCAAGTAGAGGTGTATGTGATCTATCCGGGGTTCGATTGAATGAACCAATAAGTCGGTACCACATGCATGATTGCACTTGCATTTCATATGATGTTGATGTTAATTGTTGATGCTGCTAAATGTTATAAATTGTTGATGATGTTGTAAACTGTTGATAAATATGAGTAATAATGTGTAGTTGATGTTGTATGGTTGCTATTATATGTGGTGTTGATTTTTATGTCAGATGTTAACTACACATACGTGATAAATTGCTATTGTTGCTATAATATGATAATATATTGTTGTTGTTGATAACATGCATCATGTGTTGTTATTGGTGAAGGATTGTAAGTTGCTGAACATGATAATTCCTTACTATGTTATCATTTTATTATGAATTGTGAAATCTCACCCTTTCTGCTTGAATGTTACCTCTTACGTGGGTAACGTGCAGATTCATTGGAGTTGTTGCTGCTTAAGTTTGGAGTCTCTCGTGTCTTTGTGTAGGAGTCTGCTCTGATACGTAACGGGATGGGTCTTGTTTAGTTGTTTTTATTCCTATTTTGTTACGTATTAGATTTTGAAACATATTATGAAGAAGTTGTTTATTTGTTGTAATGACAGCCTTAGTGCCATTTGAGTTGAAGATGGTGATGTTATAAAAAAAATATATATTTTTCCGCTGCAGTTTGTATAAACCTTTATAAAGGAATTTTTATGGAATTAATAAAGTATTATTTTTATAGTTACTATTATTATAAAGTTGAAAAGAATGTAATATCGTGTATTTTACGAAACTCTGATAAGTGCTATTATAATAATTATTATTATATTATGTATTTGGGAAACGAGGTGTTACAATTGGTATCAGAGCAGGTCGGTCCGTCCGGCCAGGTTGTTGAGTCCGTAGAGTCGTGTTGTGTGTATGCGATATCTCTGTGAAAACACTATCGGTCTTCTTTTGTCTTACTTCTAACCTTGCAAGAGGATGAGTCCGAAATAAGTGGGGGAGAAGCTTTGCTTCTCTGAGATGTTGGGTGTGGAGTTGCCGTTGGTGCACGGTTGAACTCTATTGTAGTTGGTAAAGACGGTTTGTACCCCATCATGGTTTTCGGATGTCTATTAACAAATTGAGGAACTGATCACCCTTAATCTCTTGTTGATAGCATACGGGATTATGTTGGATGGGATAGACGTGTCTTTCAGCTTAAATTGTGGGATCGGAGGATGGTTGTAGTTGAGCCAAGTGCTTACGAATTGTTCTGATGAATAGATGCAGATTCTTGTCTCGAATGAATAGTCGCTAAACGGTTGGGATGAGTCTGAGAGGATGAAGCTCAGATAGTTGCGATGTTTTCAGGACTGCGTATTATTCGTAGAGTTAATCGTGTGGAATTATTGTGAAGCGTGATGTTATCAATTGAGAATAGTGGAATGTTGTAGAGTTTTGTCGTTGGAATTATATATATGATTGTTGAATGTTGCGGGTGGGTTGAACAGGTCAAGTCGGGACTCGAGGATATAAAGAAGATTATGAAAAGGATTGTAATCTTGGCATCATGAAGGATGAAGATGTTGATGAGTAACGGGTGATTCCAGTTATAAGGAGGTTGTGGAAGGGAGCTTGAGTTGTGACGCGTGGAAAACGACGATGTTGATGGAGGAGAGATTGATAGATTCATAAAGAGTCGTTTAGATACTAACGTTGGAGATGAGAAGTGAGTTTTTGGGAATTTGGGGAAGAATTGATCGGAATGAAACTGTGTTCTTATGTTCCCAATAGTTCCTAATATGTATAACTAAGTTAAAATAAGAGTTTGGGGAATCAAAGATGAGTTTTGGTTGGGTTTTGAGTCAACTAAATGTCAAACCCGTAGCTATGTTATGGATGATTTTTTAAAACTTCGAAAATTCATAACTTGAGTTTCGAGTATCCGTTTTGGGTGCCGTTTAAGGCGTTCGAAAGCTAGCGCAGCGAACTTTTTGATAAAAATATGTTCCATGGAAGGAAGTGATTATTGGCTGTTTAAAGGGAGTGGATGCTTTTGAAGGTTTATACGGTGCTTTGGTATGATCGAAAATGCGGATGCCATTGTCGCTGCGTTGTGGGTGCAGTGGTGTGATGTTTTGACTTCATAAGATTTCATGTATGTTATTGTTGAGATTTGAGTAGTGAATTAAGATTGATGTAGCGATGTTTGGTAGAGTTGCGTTCGTACACATCAAGGACAATGCGATAGACGTTATGATACCGGTCGCATGTGTTGATTCAGGTGATTGTTGGGAGTTAAGTTCATGATTGTAAAGGAAATAAAGATGTTGTGAAAGGATGTGAGAAAATGTTTTAATGTTTGTTTCCTTGAGTAGAGAAAGGATGTGATGAGAGTCACTGTGATAGACACGTTGTTTATTTTCATGTACAGAGACATGCACTTGGAGGATTTCAAATTATGAGATCAGATAGGTATGTTGGTATAAGAATTGTATGTGTGAAGTCGTGAATTTGAATTGTTTTGGATAAGACCAAAGGATTTGAGACCGTGTTAATGAATCGTTTACTTGGTATGTTGTTTAGTGAGAACAAATTGAGGTTGGATATCGTCGGATTTTGAGTTAACTAGAATAACATTCTGAAGGTTGAAACTGCTAGTGTAGAGGTGTATACGGCTAGGTGCTGAGATATCTAGAAGTGCAAGTTAGATTATCCAGAATGGAAAGTTTGAACCGAAGAAGTGTTAGCGGTTGCTTCGATGTTGATTTTGCAGAATTGGGCAGAAATCGTTTAGTGGTTCAGTGTGATGTTTCTAAAAGAGAGTTTGTGTTGTAAGTGGGTAATGTAACCTTTGAAGACCAAGATGGAGGTATTCAGTAATTGCAGAAATTGAAGTGTTTAGTTGACTCAAGAGAGGTTATTATGTGACAGACAAGATGGTTAGGACTGTTAAAGAACTATGTTTTATGTGAGCGATTATTTTGGAAATATTTATGTAGTGACTAATGTTTAAATCATATGATATTGCTTACGGCGACGATTATGAATCGTGAGATGGAGTTGATAGAGAAACTCGTAGGATTAAATTTAATTGGTGGTGCAATTTAAGATATTACCAAGAAGGAAATACCGAGGTGGGTTGGTGGATCTATTGAGGAAAAAAATTAAGAGAATCAATGAATGAATTTAAAGTGATTAGAATGATTGGTTTTGATGTATTAAGGATAGAATGATGAATTTATGTTGATGAAGATAGTGGGATTGGATTTATGAATCGTTTTTGTATTATTAGCGTGCTTGAAAATTAAAAGAATATTGTTTGAGAAAGGACGCCGAAGGAAGATAAATATTCTGTCAGAGGTGATGAAGATGTATTAGAATTTGATGAACTATTGTTTCGACGGTTGAATGTGATGGAGAAAGTTAATGGGTAGTATATCAGCAAGGTTATGAAAGTTGTGATATTCTGTAGAGTATTGTATTCGATTGAAATACGGGATTTATAATTGACGTTTTGGTAAGGAGCACATATTGTGTTAGTACTAAGTCGGATGGAATTCTTCTTATGAACCGTAGACAGATTATCTGAAGAAGGGAGTTATTTAATCCCTGGAGGGATTATTGAAAGTTTGGGTGCATAGACGAAGGAGTGCTTGAGATAGCCATCAGTAGTTGATTGAAATAAGTGAGAGATTTTCCCATTCGATGTGTTGGAATGGTCGTTTATGATACTTTGTATATTAAGAAGTGTAGAAACCGCGATGTGGTTTGACTCCGATGAGAGCGTTGTATTCAAACTTGGGAATTTCGGTAGATGGCTAAAACAAGGAAGTTACCTTAGTAAGGGTAGTGTATGTTTGGCCTTTTGGCAAGAGTCGGATTTAAAGGCGTGAGGAGTGGATGAGAGAGTAGTATCTGGACTCCTTTCTGTTGGTGCGTTTTCGAGGACGAAAACATTCTAGTGGGGGAGAGTTGTAACGCCCTCTTTTATTTATTTTATTATTTATAGAGTCTAATTAATTAATTTGACTAATTGTGGCGATGATTTATGAATTATTGTGTGTTTCTGATGAATTGCGTGATGTTGATGATGGTATATAATAATATAATTAGTTATTTTTATTATTATTATTGAGTAATTAAAATAATTTAAAAAAAATATATAAATTATTAGTATTTTTATTAAAATATAAATTATAAGGTAGGGGGTGTATGACCGAAAGTGTAGAACTTTGGGGGTGGCATGAGGATGCTAGTATGTTATTATTATTAATACTTAAAATATAATATTAGTAATATTGGGAATAATAATTATTATTATATGGTTATTATTATTATTGTTGTTATTAGAAATTATAATAAAAGGGGATTAGTGGTATATTGTTATAAAAAAATAAAATATAAGTTGAGAAGGGTAGAATTGGAATAACTTGGGATATTGGGGGTCCTAAGGTTATTATTGGAATATGGGAAATATAATATAAGGAGAATAGAGTTAGATCGTAACATGGGTACCATCATTTGGGAAAAGGCTGGCTGAGAAGTGTGAAGAACGGAACGTAGATAGAAGAGAAAGAAAGGAATGTAACATTCTGCAAACCCTTTGAGTTAGAGCTTCCAGTTACAAGGTAAAGGGGGACTAACATTTTATAATGGGATTGATAATGTATGTTTGGGGTTAGGGTTGTTTAGGGATGTTTTTGAGTTGATTATGAATTGATTTAATAGGGTTGTATATGTTTGTTGATAATGTTGTTAAATGTTGATTTGTGTCGAATTGATGAATGGGGATGAATTTTAATGGCATAATGTTGTTAAAATTGATGTTGGTTGACAGGTTTAGAGGGAAATAACAAAAAGTAATTGACCAATAATAAGTGATTTTCAAAATAAGCTATTTGGACATGTTGGAGAATGTTTGACTTAATTTTAAGTTGAAAAAAAATGAGTTTAAGAGTGAAATTTCCGTAATGGGATCGCAGGAGACTGTAGAAGTGTATTGACCGACTTGTTTTGGGCATATCTTGAGTTCCGTAAGTCCGTTTGAGGTCCCGTTCGAAGCGTTAGAAAGCTAACGCGATAATATTTATGTTTATGTGGAGAAATTAAGTCCAGGAGTTCTTCAATAGTAGTGGTTACCTTGTTTTTATACCATAAATGTTGGCGATTTCGGTCATGCGTTGGTCATTTTGTTTCGAGTGTAACTGGAGTGTCGTAAGTCCGTTTGGGGTGGCGTCAGTTGCGTTGGAAAGAGAACTTAATGATATTTCCAACTGGAAAGTTTCGGAATTTTATCATAAGTATATAAGTTTTGGCATCATTTTGAAGTTAGACAAAATATTCTGCCTGATGTGAGTTTGTGTTCTTATGGTTTGATTAAACTGAATGGATTGGTGTATTAGGTCTTAAAATAGAATTCATATCCTTGAAATAGACTCTCTAGGCTTTCCGGAACATATTCATTTGCGTGATTCCGACTTCGTTTGATATTTTAAATAATTATTTGAATATGATTGTATCGATCGTTGGTAGTTGTGTTACGCATTTGGGCGAATCAAATGATGTATAAAATGATGTTGGGAGTAATTATTTACTTGATGAAATAAATTATGTTATTGTTGATGTTTGTTGATGAAGGCTTATGCCTTGGGTCTTTGTACCAATATTGATGATGTTATGTTAAGGTGTGATCAGGAGGATCGTGTACATGTGTTTCTGATATTATACATGTGTTATTGTGCATCATATGTCATGCATTTCATGGTGATTGGTGGGATGGATCGTTGCTCAGGAGGAATGTATGCGATTCATCCGTACTCCTATATGGAGAATGGTGGGGGATATATCATTGCCAAGTAGAGGTGTATGTGATCTATCCGGGGTTCGATTGAATGAACCAACGAGTCGATACCACATGCATGATTGCACTTGCATTTCATATGATGTTGATGTTAATTGTTGATGCTGCTAAATGTTATAAATTGTTGATGCCGCTAATTGTTGATGATGTTGTAAACTGTTGATAAATATGAGTAATAATGTGTAGTTGATGTTGTATGGTTGCTGTTATATGTGGTGTTGATTTTGATGTCAGTTGTTAACTACACATACGTGATAAATTGCTATTGTTTCTATAATATGATAATATATTGTTGTTGTTGATAACATGCATCATGTGTTGTTATTGGTGAAGGATTGTAAGTTGCTGAACATGATAATTCCTTACTATGTTATCATTTTATTATGAATTGTGAAATCTCACCCTTTCTGCTTGAATGTTACCTCTTATGTGGGTAACGTGCAGATTCATTGGAGTTGTTGCTGCTTGAGTTTGGAGTCTCTTGTGTCTTTGTGTAGGAGTCTGCTCTGATACGTAACGGGATGGGTCTTGTTTAGTTGTTTTTATTCCTATTTTGTTACGTATTAGATTTTGAAACATATTATGAAGAAGTTGTTTATTTGTTGTAATGAAGGCCATAGTGCCATTTGAGTTGAAGATGGTGATGTTATAAAAAAAAAATATTTTTCCGCTGCAGTTTGTATAAACCTTTATAAAGGAATTTTTATGGAATTAATAAAGTATTATTTTTATAGTTACTATTATTATAAAGTTGAAAAGAATGTAATATCCCGTATTTTACGAAAACTCTGATAAGTGCTATTATAATTATTATTATTATATTATGTATTTGGGAAACGAGGTGTTACAATAACCATTACGAGTGCCAGTAACAGGGCTCTGGTCTTAGTACTGGGGTGCTTAAAACACGGTTGGAGGAGCAAGCCTGTTAAGGCCCGTAATAGTCATTAAGGGTAAGGATGGGAATAGGCCAGGCTGACCTACATGGACCTATAGCCTAGCCTATTTAAGGTCAGGCCAGGCCATACCTATTTAATAAAAAAGTCAGGCATAAACTTTTTTAAAAGACTATTTAATTAAATATGTCAGTCTTAGGCTATTAAAAAAGCTTATGAAACCTTATAGGCTGACCTATTTTTTCATATATATTAAACATAGTCTAAATAGACTGACATATATATATATATATATTAGAAAAAAAATGCAAAATAGGTTGGCCTACATATGCATATATATTAGAAAAAAATGCTAAATAGGCCGCCTATATATGCATATATAGACTGACGTATAAGAATTCTTAAGTAATATGGATTATTGAAAACCATAATAAGAAACAGGCTTTTAAATAAGCTTTCGGGACGGACCAGAATTTTAAAAAGGTCAAGCTAGACAAAAAAAAACCTATAGTATGCCATAGGTCAGACTTAGGCCTTGTAAGTTTATCGTAGGCCAGGCCCAGGCCTTCTAAAGCCTACCCTAGCCTATTTCCAACCCTAATTACGGGTGCTCGTAACAGGCCTCTGGTTTTGTATGGAGACATTTTGATTATTCACCTTTTTATGTGTTTTTTTCCACTTTTTGTCCCACTTTCGCTTGAAATGCATATTATAACTTGAAAAATAAAGGAAACACAATACCAAAGCGTAAAACATGGTAAAATGAAAAGAAAGCAAACGAAAATGGTAAAATATGAAGGAAAATAACTAATAAAAACGATATCAAAACCACTTATCAGGATTTTATGTAGAATTTTTTTGCTGCATGGGGGGGTTCTCACTATTTGGAAATTAGGGGCGTTTGATCTAATTTTTCAGTTTTGTTGGGGAAGGCTTTCTAGGTGTTCATGTTAATTTGAGAAGTTGTTCTGTTTATTGTCTCCATGTTTACTCTTCTTGTTTGTCAGCTAAGAAGAGAGAGTTTTGGAATAGGTTGAAATTGTTGAAGGATCAATTTACTTTGGGTGATTGGTGAGTTGGAGGTGCTTTCAATGTTGTTAGAAATCAGAATGAGAGAAGAGGAGTGAATAGTCAGATTAGTAGGGTGGAGATGGGGGAGTTTAATGATTTTATTAAGAGCATGGAGTTATTAGATGTGAATTTACTAGGCAACAAGTTCACGTGGTTTAATTTGGAGGGGAGTGTGTTTTGTCGTTTGGATCAGTTTTTTTTATTTCAGAAGGTTTTCCTGATTTATGGAAGGTTGAGAATCTGGTGGTGGATGATAGGATTATCTCTGATCATTGTCCTATTTGGGTGCAAGGTAATCAGTGCAATTGGGGTTTGAAACCTTTTAATTTGTTTAAATGCAAGTTTGATCATGAGGGATTCTTTCCATTTGAAATTATGGTACTTTAACACAAGTTAATACTGATGTCCCAACATCAGAACATAATCTCAAGACAGATATTACAACATTTTTTTCTGACAGAACATATAAATCGAACTGTAAATAAATTGCAGAAAGATAAATAATACAGTCAATTATTAACCCAGTTCGGTGTAACTCACCTACATCTAGGGGCATTCAAGCCAGGAAGAAAATCCACTAAATAGTATTAGTTCAAAGCTAAACTTTCGCGTTTACAACATATCACCTAATCACTACTCGTGCTAACTTCTACCTAGGAACTCCTATATATGAGAACCCCCTCCCACTTCCCTTCAATCACACATAGTGATAAGAACAATGACGCAAAATGCAGAAGGACAAACTTCCAATCACAATACTCAGTTTCACTTAAAAGCTTTATACTTAGAACAATACACTCATGTTTAAAATCTCATGAGTGAACAATAAACAAATAACAATCAGTCTACCTCACTATATCAAAAGATACATAAGTGACTTACAAAGACAACCTAAAGAGACTCTCAAAACCTAAGACTCTAAACTTCTCCTATTTTTATAAAATTGTGAAAAGCCAAATTACATTAGGTTTAGGTTTTTCTTTATATACTCCTTAGCAGTCCATGTGCTTCAAAATCTTCACCCAGATATTTCTTGATCCACACACTAAGGGCTGCATCAATTATGTAGAAAAATCTCTTTAAATCTTGGAACAAATCATCAAGTTTCCTAAATTGTCTCAACATCCAATTTTAGAAATTTATGAACAGTTGGAGATCAAATCAAATGTTGTAGATTAAATCTTCTTGACCTGCGAAAATAAGTGAGATATATCCAAAAGAAATCTCACAAAATCAAACTAAATATGTCAAGAATAAAAATAGTGTGTACTGATATTCTGGTACCGCATGTCACAACATCTGTCAGAACATCTGCCTTCATTGTTAACTGACCAACATGTTAGGACATCACATCCAACATGTTGCTGTGAACCATGGATTAGAAAAATTGTTGTCAATCCTAAAACCATGGAACTTACACCATTTGTGGAGGATGTTTGGAAATCATTGGCGGTTCATGGGAAGGCAGGTTATGTTCTTAAAAAGAAGTTGAAGCAGCTCAAATCTAAGTTAAAAAGTTTGAACAAAGAAGTCATTGAAGTTCTTGATTTGGACGTGGATAAAGCTGTTAGTGACCTTAATTTTCTTGAACGTTTTATTGCTAATGGTTCCGGTGGGGTGGTTGATGTTGTTGTTGTGCCAAGAGGTCTAGCGTCTAAGGAGGTGTGATACTCTATTCTTTATAGAGAAAGTATATTGAGGAAAAAATATAGGAGCGAGTAGATTTTGGATGGGGATGCGTATTTTAAATTCTTCCATAATGTGATGAAATGAAGGAGCAAGTAGATTTTGGGTGGATTAGGTGTCAAGAATATTGAGAGTTTCAATGTTTCACTACTACAAGATAAGCCTTTCGTAACACCAATATTACGACGGAAATACTGTTAACCGTGGTAATATATTTATCATGGGCGCATTTTTTTTTTTAATTTACTAGATGACATGTCACAACGGTTGGAAGTAGCAACCATAGTGAAAAGTACACAGAGTGAAATGGTTTGAATCCCATCACCAACAATTAGCCATTTCTTGTGATAAAAAATGTTATTGACCATGTATATCAACACAGGTTTTATTTCCAACCGTGATGAAGCGTGATATTTATTTATATTTAAGAGAAATTATATAACGCTTCAGTGCATAACAATCGCCTCTCTCAAAACAAAACCCTAACAACTTTTTCACTCGTCTCTCAAAACGAAACCCTAAAAACTCTGTCACTTGTCTCTCTCATATGGATACCACAAAACGAAACCCTAACAGCAAGTCTTAGACAATGGGTATTTACAGGTTCATTTTCTCTATAGTTTTTTTTTTCAAAATCTATTTCAATATCTTGTTTCGTGATGTTTGAACTTTCTTCCTTTTCCCTCTTGTAGGTATGAATGCTTATTGCAATAAAGAGGACGAAGATAAATTTAGCCTGCAAACTTGTGTCAAAGATCCAAAATGAAATCCATTCAAAATATACACAAGTTCGCTGGTCTAAATTTATCTTCATCCTTATTTCATTATTGACACGTCATTATGGGTCTTGACATGTAAGGTATGTTTTTGAAGCCTTTTATGCCTTGATATGTTTGTTGTATCTTATTTGTTTGTTATTGTTTGTTGTTGATGAATGATTTTGATGAATGTTGTGTTTATGTCTTTTAATATAATAATAATAATAATAATAATAATAATAATAAATTTTTTTTTTAATATTCAATGATTTCATTAAAGGGAGTATAAAGTGTACTCCAACCAAAACAAGAAGCCAAATTGTCCCAGCTTCCTATAGCAGAGGAGAGGTAAGATGTTCCAATCATAAAGGTTACAAGAAACTAAAGAATTACATTCTAAGCTCATCCAAATCCAAGATCTATGAATAATAGTCGCCATACATTCGTCAAAATTGAAAACAACCCATTTGAAAAGAACGACATTACGCATCAACTAAATTCTTCAAATGGAGGCCAACCAAATCTCTTTGATAGTGAGTCTATCAATTTTAATTTTCACCTTCTTACAAAACAATAAAAAGTCTACAAACTCCTTAAAAGACAATACCAATTTGTTCCCTATCCAAGACATGACCTTAGCCCAAATTTTTCTTGTGAAAACACACTCACCAAAGAGATGCAACAAGGATTCATCATGCCTAAAAGAGAATACACAACATAAATCTCTAGCATTCGACAATATACCCCTCCTAACCAATTGGTCCATAGTAGGAATCCTATTGATAATAATTCTCTAACCAAAGAGTAAAATATTCGACGATACCTTAATCTCCCACAGAAAAGCTAAGGCATGTAGCAAATTTACCGTAAACTACTTACACAAGACACCGACAAGAAAGTATCAAAATAAGACTTTACTGAAAACTGGGCGTTGTCTTCCTTCGTCCATTCGAAATCATTGTTTGTGTGTTGCTGCAAAACCACCTTCGACAAAATCTCTTTGATTTCCTCCTAATGAATAACATTAAGACCTTCAAGATTATGCACAATCTTCTGGAAATACCAAGATCAAACATCACCATAACACACGCCTGCATCCGCCACAGTCATGCTTTTATCCTCAGCTACCGCAGACACATTCAGAAATGCATTCTTACGAGTCTGATTATCTAGCCACATAGCATACCAAAAGGCATCATGATGTCGTCGTTGATCCTGTAATGTAAAAACTCAGCAAAGCAAGAATAACTAGAATCAGTGTTAATAGCCGTCAAAACCAAATCCATCTACCATATGGAATCTCCTATGTTCAACACAGAATTATCACTAATAATTACTTTGACCTCTGGAATTCTCCATTTCAACTTTAATAAGAGAGCCTTGTTGAGAGCTTCTATATCCTTAACACTAAAACTACCTTTGTCTCTAGAATTGCAAACTACCTTCCAACTCACCCAATGGATTGTTCTTCTATTCTCGCTGCCACGCCACATAATATTACTTTGAATGTGCCGAATCTTGGTTAACACTTTGGTTGGAGCTTTGTAGAACGATAAAGTGTATATTGGAATGATGTTCAACACTGAATTAATTATAACGACTCTGTCCACCAAAGAGAGGGGCTTCCCTCTCCAAACAACAAGTCTGCTCCTTATGTTCTTGAGTAATTCGTTCCAAACAACTAATTTCCTAAGAATTTCCCCTACCATCACGCCAAGGAATTTGAATGAAAAGCTGTCTACATTGCACGCCAAGAAGGAGGATGTTGCATTGAGGAACCAATCACCGTTGTTAATGCCGTAAAGCTTACTTTTGTAGAAATTAACCTTCAGCCCTGACATTATTTTGAAGCCTCTCTGTATTCCTTTAATTCTCCAAAGGTTGTCGCTGCTGCCGTCTCCCATAATAATACTGTCGTCCTCAAATTGTAACATGTCTATGGATTCCTCGTCGTTAATCTGAAAGCCTCTAATGTACTCTATCTCCACAACCTTTTTCATCAAACCAGTTAAATATTCCATGACAATAACAAACAAAAAAGGTGACAACGGATTACCTTGACGTAATCCTCTTTCCACCTTGAAGTCTTTAGTTGTACTTTTGTTGACGAGCACTGACATTGTACTTGTGAAAACGTACCCTTCCATCCATTTGATCCATCGAACTCCAAACCCTATCTTAGAGAGCACAAAACTCAAGAAATTCCAAGTGACAGTGTCATATGCTTTTTCATAGTCCACTTTCAATAACATACAACTTCGCTTCTCTCTTTTGCCAATCCCCTAACCTCATTTACCATGCGAACTCTGTCCGCAATGTTTCTCCCTGCTAAGAAATCTGACTAATTGGACGATATGAGTTTTCCAATCATAGTTCTGATCTGCTTCGCCAGAAGCTTAGCCAAGATTTTGTGCATACCACTGACTAGGCTGATGGGTATGTAATCAGCGAGTGATTGAGTATTATTGAGCTTCGGAATTAAGGGCGGGAATGAAGTGGTGCAGACTTTCGTGAACTTTGCTTTCGAATGAAAGTCTATGACGAAGCAAAGCACATCATGATGAAGGAACGTCAAAACAATACCATTTCCAAGGAAATCTACTCCAAGCGGGGTTTTCGTATCAGCCTCACGTGGAAGATTCCACGCAAGTCTCTACTACACAACCATCATCCTAATCCTAGGGTTTTTCTCAGACTCGGGTATAGAGCCATCTCACAAAGCACCTATAATCAGAGAACCCCAACAATAATAGGATAAAATAATAAAATACAAGCAAGCAAATAATCAAATAATAAGAGAAGATAAAAGAACAAGCGGATCTAACTATCACGAGTCGAGTCAAATTAGGCTTGACTCTCTCTAGCATAGGGCAATGTAAATCCCTAGCATAGTCGCCAGCTGTCGTACTTTGAAAAATATGATCCTCGCAATGGAAGCGGAAAAAACGTTTGAACTGAGTCGCCACCGAACTTTATTCATTCCAAGGAAGGAATAGTAAAATATCGATAAAACCTTTAAAAGATAAGAACATGGTGATCGCAATTAAATTCTAGGTTCGGGAGTCGATTATGCAAGAGGGAAGGTACTAGCACCCTCTACGTCCGTTGTACTTAAAGGGAACCTCTTGATTCGATTCGTGAGAAAAGTTAGCTAGGTTTGCTTTTTTTCTTCTAAGGGAGTAATGAGTAAAGGATGTAATTTCTAAAGGGAAATGAGGGGTTTTTATTAGGGTGCTCGCCAAGGATTGGGTCCCTTGTGCCTACGTATCTTTCACTCGAATGAATGAAGAATCAGAGCGTCCATAGTTCGTGGGACTACGGGAAAAGGTTTGAGGTAAAAAGAAAAAAGGTTACTCGCTAGGATCTCACAATCCTATGCCTACGTACCCTCACAGTGCAATGAGGAAGTTAGAGCATTTGTAGTTCGAAGGACTACGGTTGGTTGATGGATTTTAGGCTAACGAGTGTTTGGGTCGTATTCTAACTGCTAAACATTGACTTTTCTGCTCGCTAGGGGAGGCTGAAGCACTAGTTCATATGCGCGGAAGAAGGGACTAAATAATGTTCTTTTGGAAAGTGTTTGAGTTGTGGATCACACGGGAGGATAACTTAGTGTTTTGAGAAGTTTCAATCGCACGGGGCCGAGAAAAGAGGGTTTGTCGTATTGGACGTTTTAGAGGTGACAATTGTTTAAATACGAGTAAGAGAACTCGCACCCAAACAATCGAAGAGAAAGATAGAAGACTTCATACCCCTCCTATTCACCTTGAAAGAGATTACATTTAAACATGGAATGATGAACGATGGGTTAAGGTTTATGTTTCTTAGAAGTGACAATTGTTCACACACGAGTAAGAGAACTCGCACCCAAATAATTGACGAGAAAGATCGAAGACTCAATCCCCCTCACTTCACCTTTAATGAAAGTAGTGTTTAAATATTGATTAAGTATATTAATGGACAAAGTGTTTATAAAGATAGTTTGAATCTTATCGGGTTAGAAGTTTTTAGAGGTGTCAATCGTTCACACACGAGTAAGAGAACTCGCACCCAAACGATTGAGGAGAAATACCGAAGACTCAATCCCCCTCCTTTTCACCTTTTAAGAAATAACGTTTAAGTATGGTTAAGTATTTTAAGGAAATAGTTATTTGAACACGAGAAAGACATCTCGCATCCAAACAAAATGAGGAGAAATTTCGAAGATTCAAAACCCCTCCCTTTATTTTGAATAAAAACAAGTTTAAAATAATTTTACAAAAGTGCTCGATATGTTTGAGGTTTGAATTTGTACGTGAGACAAGGTGTTTGAAAATGGACTCGGTATAGAATCGAGATTTAGTTGAAAGATGTTTCGAGTGTGTAAGTGAGATAAGGTCAACACATATTATTATAGAATGAGCCAGTTGAGAAAATTGTACAACCGAAATAATCGGGCAAAGATCACTAAATCATACAAAATTATTAATTAAACTAAATACAAATATTTAATAAAACTAATTAAATAATTTAATTAATTAATATTAAATAAATGTATTTAATAAAATAATAATTCACTTTTCTATATTTACATATTCGTTAAAAATAAATTATAGCAAAAAGAAAAAGAAAAAAGAAACTAAATAAATAAATATTATACAGAAAAAAAATAGTAAAACTGGTTTTTAACAGCTCCTGTTTCAGGGCAGCTGTAAAATGTGCGCAGCAGGACCTTGAATTCCTCAGAACGATGTATCTTCGCAAACTTGTTCCATTGATTCTTAGATATATAACTATATCAAACCCATGGACGAGCAAGACCGCTCTTAGGCTTCCTAATATAGTCAGCCGTGAGTTGTGACATAAATCCCCTCCAACGAGTACCGACATAAGATATCCATTTTTTCCAACTTTGAGTCATCAGTAAACTCAAAATTCAACTACATTTAAATCAATATATAAGTATGTATTAAAAATTATAGGCAATGATATCGAATATATGAAAATTATAGTATGTAATACCTTAACGTCTGTCCATATGCTTTCTTTGACTTTATCATCCACTTGTTTCCAATCATCTATCAGTATACTCACTTTGCTACGTGCAAGGAATGTGTCATACCCCAAATTTTGACCACCAATATTTCCCATCATTGTGTAAGACATTAACACAATATGGATGAACTATCATGCCTCATTAATATCCTCAGAGATGTTTGAGCATTCACCACAAATCAAGAGTTAGGGTTTCAAGCCCTCTCAAAGCACTTAGACAAAGGATCAATCAAGAAAGGACATGCTCTTCAACTTGTCTAACCACTCAAACACATATATGGGATCAAGAGGATTCCCACATCAAGAATCAAGCACAAGGTGGCAACATTCCAAGTGGATCAAGCCTCAGGATCGCCAGTGTCACCAAATTAGGGTTTTGGTCGACTGAGGCCTCCAGATGAAATTTTTTTCTCTGGGCATGAGCCAATGCTTCAAAGCACAACCCAAGATACTCCAAGGGACCTCATGAACCCAATCATCAAGTCAATTTAACCTCAGGGGATGCATTTATCAAAAAAATCAGGAATTAGGGTTTCTTGACCTAATTCACCCCAAAATTGACTTTTGGGACCAAACATGAGCCAAGACCTCAAGACATGATTTGAGGGCCTTAAATACACTACATTGATCCATTTGTAACAATGGATTGATCCAAGAAGCTTGGTCTACAAGTTTCAATTTCATCAGGACTAAAATTAGGGTTTCGAGAGAAAAGTCAACTGTACCTTTGACTTTTGGCCCAGACATGCTCCCAAACCTTGGGACATGATTCAATACACCCTATAACACCTATGGAATATACCCATTAGGTTTGATTTAGGTCAAGGACTTGATTTCACAAAGGGTCACACAGTTTGAATTTCATCCGATAAAAAGTCAGCTGTGCACAAAATCAAGTTTGACTTTTTGGAATTTTTCACAATTTATGGTTCTTTGACCCTAAAACAATGTTAATATGTTATTGGAATCATCATTCATCAAGAAAAATCAAAGAAAGTGAGTTAACTTGTAAAACGGGTAACCATAAAAAACTTAGAATTTTTCTAAGTTATGGAACAAGGTGGTTAGGGTACCAACTTCCAAGGACCATAACTTGAGATCCAAGAAACCATTTTGGATGGTCCAAAGCTGGATTTGTAGCTCTCATGGCATACTTTAAAAGCTTCAACTATAACTCATTCCAATTCCTCATGGATTTTAAGTTATGAAGTGATCAAAATGGCTGAAAACATGAAAATGACATTTTTTCCAACACTTAGTGAAATTTTCACTAAGTCAGAATCTGCCTTACTTTTTCCAAAATGTAGGGACATTTTTCACCTTGATCCAAGTCAAACCAGGTCTAGGGATGGACATCAAAGTTAAAGAATTCCATGAGGGCTTTCCAACAAGTACCAGATAATCTCCAAATTCCATTTGAGCAAGGAGATACAACCCTTGAAACATGGCATCATGAATTGATTTTTTCAAGACAGATTTTGCAGATTTTGTGCATTTTGCTCGATTTGTCCAAATCTGATAAATCTAAGCCTTGTCATCAATTTGGACACATCTGAGGATCAAATCCAAGGGGGGTGATCTGATCTCCAAGCCTCCAAAGTCCAAGAATCTACAAGTAGCATGCCAAACCTAAAAGAGCTAAAAAGGTGCCAAGACTCCAATTTTGTTGCAATGCATTTAATGGATACAACAAGGTGGCATGGACTGATACATTCCTAACTGAAAGAGTCAAGGATAAACTCTGAATCAAAGAACCATGGGCCTGTGCCCTAACCTCTAGTCAATGGCTAGAGGAGACTTGAGATTCCTTTTGTATAACATTGGCCAAAGGCCTGTTGTAGTTGCCATTCACTATTGCTTGCAAAACAAACTTGCTCTACTATAAATAGAGCTCATTTGTGCTCAGTTTGAGCACACCAAAGCAACCAAACTGATGCTTTCCTCAAAATCCCTCTCTTTAGGCCAAAATGCCTTCTTTAGCAAGGTATCTCTGAGTTTTTGAGTTAGAGAGCATTTCCATCATAGCTCATGATCCAAACACATTCAATATGTCATATCAAAGCTGTCCAAACTCTCATATGTAACCTGTAACACCAAAATCACAAAGTCCCCTCCCAAAACCTTAAAATTGGACTTTTTTGCACTTTTCAAGCCATGTCTTGATTCATTCACTTTCAAACCCAGATAAAGCCTCAAACACACTCCAAATATCATCCTTGAACTGTCCCAAATGGTTCCCCACATCTGGAACACCATTTGAGAGAGTTGCCAAATTGGTCACTTTTACCCTTTTTGCAAGAAAGAGCTCAAACTTGTTCCTGAGGATTCCAGCTGGTTCTAACCATTCTAAAAGCTTCTAAGAGATCAATTGAGAGTGTCCAAAGCATCAAATTACTTCTGGCACAAGAAACTTGGTAGATAGCCCAAAAAGCTCCAAGAGGTAAGTGCATCATCACTTAAAATTTCTAAATTATGCATTACTTTGAAATCCACTGATCATAAACATCTCATACATATTGTATATGTTGTGTTTGAACCAATTCATCATGTAATTCTTGCCTGTACCATGATGTAGCATAGAAAATGCAAATATAGGCCTATTTCAAAACACTATCGGGTTTTTAAATAGGGACCTCATTTGGAAAAACCACTACCACCATTGGATTCCTTGGGAAATTCTCGGCCAGATGCATATAAATTTTGTCCCAATCCATGGAGAAATCAAAAAGTTACGGCCTTTACGTTTTTGGTCCAAAACCTTGCCTTGCCTTGCCTTGGCCAAGCCTAAAACAAGGCATGCCTTATGTAATTCTAGGGTGGCTTTAATACACGGATGTATCACCACCCTAGTGGTAGAAGGCGTGCACTGCAACCTTGAGGTCTGGGGTTCGAATCCCCCTCGCCCCAGACCCTTTTTTTACCACTTTTTCCACTTTTTTAATATTTGTCATATTATTTTAAATGATTTGAAAAATTAATTTCTCTCTCAGTTTTAATCATTTTTTATTGGTTCTTTTTGAAAAAAATCACAAAAATGTTAAAATATTTTATTCCACAAAATTATACAATTTATATTATTTATTTAATATAATTAGAATTTTTGTAATTAATTTCATTTTAGTTGTTTTTAAACATTTTTTAAATGAAATTCACACTTTGATCTTTCAAAATTAATTGGATTTTTAGCTTTCATATGATTAAACTTGATTTTCCAAAATATTTTCCAAAGTGTACAACTTGTTTTTTAATATAATTGATATTTTATCATTTATTATTTAAATTACCTTTGAAAAATTCCATTTTAATTCAAAAATTAGGGTTTCTTTGATGTTCACCCAAACAAATATTTTTCAAACACTCATGGGCCTCTAATAGATTGTAAGACCCAATACCCTTTTAACCAAAATCTTTGGGCCTCAGATATTGTATAAGTCCCTCGGCGTTAAAAGAATCTCGGCGCGATCGCCATTTTCGAGCAAAAACAATTTTGGGCCAACCCTCGTGTTGTAAGTCCCACTTTTCTTTTTCAAAACCTTTTTGGGCCTCTTGAGAGAGTGTAAGACCCAATCCCTTTGTAAATAAATAATTTTTGGGCCTCAGACATTGTATAAGCCCCACTGTATTTTTAAAACCACGGCGCGGTCGTCGCCTTTTAAAACAAAATCATATGGGCCTACCCTCGTGTTATAAGTCCCATTTCTTATCTTTAAATACTCTTTGGGCCTCTATCAGAGTGTAAGGCCCAACCCTTTTGTAAATAAACCTCTTTGGGCCTCAGTCATTGTATAAGTTCCGATACGATATTCAGAACAACGATACGATCATTGTTAAAACTTGGGCCTCTATTTGAGTATAAGCCACAATAATCTTTTCAAAACAAATCCCCTATTGATTTAGATTCAATATATAGTTGTTATCAAAACTTTCTATAATTTCTTTGAACAACTAACCATACAGCATGGAAGCTTTATCGCCAGTAAGTTTTAACAGCTTTCATTTACTCGCTTTCATATATATATATATATAAATATATATATATATATATATATATATATATAACTGTATTGTGGGAAGCTGCGCACGGTTAGTCTTCTTTAATATCCTTTTAAATACTTGTCATATATCATCTGTATATATACTAGTTTAGTTATTTAGAGTTTTCCCCAGCAACTAGGTCTAGAACTAGATAAAGCCAGTTTGGTCACTCTTTAAAATACAGTCAAAACTAGATCCCCGTAGGATTTCCAGATACAGTCTTGCCTTCTCTTGGGCTTAAGCAATATGAAAAAAAGAGAAAGGCAGTATTCTTCGTGAACCTTTTCTCAGGCTGTCACTTTAGAAATTGTCAAAGGAATTCTACTCCCCAGAGTTGATCTATTCTCGGTGAATAACATCTCTTGAGTTTCTTCAAACCTTCGAACCTTCACTAAATGATCTATTCTCGGTGAATAGCATTTCTTGAATTTTTCTTGGTTTGGGACCCCCAAGCTTCCTAAAAGTATCCCCGCCTCCTCTTGGGCTTTGTACAAGGACCCTCTGGCTTCTTAGAAGTTCTCATGCCTTCTCTTGGGCTTAATACAAGGACCCTGACGACCTCTTAAAGGTATAAGACAAAACTTAGTCATCATTTGCTAAAGCAGTCTTCCCAGTGTCAAATATCGGATTTTAGGGTTGATTCTCATCCCTTAATACCCGTGCCTCCTCTTGGGCATCATACAAAAGATAAAACTCTTCCACACTAGTAGACTTGGACAATCTAATCCCCTTGAGTCTCAAAGACATTCTCATGTTCCCTACAAATACAGGGAGAAACCCCGGTTACTCTGGATCAATCTCCAGCAGACCTAAATCCCAGTCTCTCTCCCAAAAATCCCAAATCAGAACCTCAAGGCATCTGATACCTCAACTCTTCTGGAACCCTCAGCAAGAGTTGATTCCCCACTTGGACCTGCCTCGAGATCACAATTATCCCCGACAAAAGCTAGCCTCCTCTTAGGCTTTGTATAATGACTTTTCCTCAGCAAAGCTAGCCTCCTCTTGGGCTTTGTACAATGATTCTCCCCAACTGAGCTAACCTTTTCAGACTCTCTTGTTAAGTCAATTACTTTTCAGACTCTCTTGTTGATTCAATTACTTTTCAGACTCTCTTGTTGATTCAATTAGTTTTCAGACTCTCATGTTGAGTCAATTACCTTTCAAACTCTCTTGTTAAGTCACTCACCCTTTCAGACTCTCTGGTTGAGTCAATCACCTTTTCAGACTCTCTTGTTGAGTCACCCTTTTTTAGCCTCAATCTCGGGCTTTGTACGAGACAAATAAAAACACTCTCTTTTTGAGTCCATCTTTTCCAGACTCCTCTTAGGCTTGATATAAAGATTTCCCCTAGCAGGAGCTAGCCTCCTCTCAAGTTGTGTAGAATAATTTCTCCAGCTTGTTCAGCCACAATCCTAGGCTTTGTACAAGACAGATAGAACATTTTCCCTGGAAAAGTCATGCTTTTAGCCTCCTCTTAGGCTTTGTATAAAGATATCCCTAAAGGGTCATCCTCTTTTTGTCTCAATCTCGGGCTTTGTACGAGACAGATAAAAACACTCTCTGGTTGAGTCGGTCATTTCCAGCCTCCTCTTAGGCTTTGTATAAAGACTTCCCCCAGTGGAGTCAATCAACCTCTTAGCTTCAACCTTGGGCTTTGATCAAGGCACACAAAAATCAACAATCCCTTTTTAGAGATGACAAATTCTCTCTCAGTTAAAACCTTTTAGCTTCAATCTTGGGCTTTGAACAAGACACCAAAACATCTTTTTCCTCCCTTAGAATAGGGGGGACTACGATTGCTCTGATTTCCCTGTTTCGTTTAAACGGGAATACGTATGCATAAGATTGCGAAATCTTAGCAAGCATACTAATAAAAAACTTTAGGTCCAGTACCTTCATACATCAGTCAAAGACTTTGGGTTTCATACCTTAGTCATCCTTCATCCCAATTTTCCACAGAAAACTTCAACTCACTCACTCACTCATATTTCCCAAGAAACATTCCCAACCCATTAACGGATAAACACTATCAAGTACAAAGTGAAACCTAAAGCTAATATCTTGTGGATAACCACATATAGGATGGGTAATTGACAACTCCCCATTGTATAACCTGACCCCGACTCCCCGAATCTCTTTTAAGCGTTTGTTCAGTTAAACATTCGCGTGCAAGGTTAGTTTTAGATAGCTTCCCTTTCCCTTCCAGCTTCATGGGATAAATAAGAAATCAGAAAGTAACACCCCCTCCTACCATTGCGGTGAGGAAAACCCATTGATAAGGTGGTCGCGTCACTGACAAAAATCGCTCGCTACAGTAAAATGGCGACTCTGCTGAGGAGTAATTGTCTGTATAGGACTAGGACTATATCTCTTAAGAGGTCTAGGATGTTAGTTTTAGGAATAAATATATATATCGATTTTCCTAATTGATATTTGTGTTTCTTTTTCTGCTAATGGGACTGCGGGTGATGCCGCATCTGGAAAGTTTGAGTGACACCTAAGATAAGTGATGGCATTAGACAGGTAATCTTACAAGGAGTGACTCCCAAATAAGAGACCCCTGTCGACCATCGAATCAGTGGAGATACCCTTTGCAGATTCAATGCCTATACGACTTCGGTTGTTGAAAGCAGATTGTTCGATTGTGGTGTCCGTGAAACTGAAGATTTAGTAGGCTGAGACCTTGTTACTATTTTGTAGTGCGGAAACTATCGGAAATAGTTGTCATGCGATACTACCCTCATTTGAGATTACTCTAAGATACTGCAGCTCGCTCGGGTGAACCAGCCTGCTGTTGTTATCCCAAGAGGGGTCAATGATTTTGAGGACAGGTACAAAAAATCACCAGTACAACCTTTGGGGATGGGTAGAGCTATGACTTCATGACACCGAACCTTTGACCCCATGTTTTTTCTATGTTTTTGTGTGTTGCATTCATACATTCATTTCATTAAAAAACTTTAAACAAAGAAAAATTTTCTCTTCTAGTCTCTCTTTTTCAAATTAAACTAAGACAATGATTGCAAATGTCAGAGAGAAAGATTGCGTTATGGATTTCGGTAGAAGGAAGACTCACAAGTATACTTTCAAGGTTCCAAAACTAGAGGATTTGAGGGGGTTGGCAAGGATGATCACCAACCCTGATGCTTTCAGAGCTAAGTACGGAGGACTGCTGTCTCTATTAAGGGTACATGTAATCGAAGGAATACTGTCTACGCTGATTCAGTTCTACGATCTGGTCTATCACTGCTTTACATTCCCAGATTATCAGATTGCACCAACACTGGAGGAATACTCTCACCTGACTGATTTACCCATCACTGACCAAGCTCCCTTTTCTAGACTGGAAGAAATTCCAAAATATCAAACCATTCGAGAGCTATCTATTTGGATAAGTCAGAAGTCAGGACTCATATGACCACTTAGGGTGGAATCCAGGGGTTGCCAGCCAAGTTTTTGGTAAAGAAAGCTCTGTATTTTGCTAGTATAGGGAACATGACTGCTTTCGAGAGCGTCTTTGTTCTGATCGCCTACGGGTTATTTATGTTTCCTAACATTGATGGCTTTGTTAATATCAATACCATTAAGATTTTTCTGATTAGAAACCCTGTACCGACCTTGCTTACAGATGCTTATCATTCTGCACACCTAAGGAATTTGTATAGTGGAGGAATGATCACATGTTGTGTACCCCTGCTATACAAATGGTTTACTTCCCATTTACTTAAGTCTGCTGCTTTTTGGGATCATAAGAGTACTTTACGTTGGTGTCAGAGAATCATGTCTCTTACTAACTCTAACATCGACTGGTACAATCGAATCTATGATGGGATTAGAATCATTGACCGTTGTGGAAACTTCCCTAATGTACCCCTGATAGGAATTAAAGGAGGAATCAACTATCATCCAGTTTTAGTTCGTCGTCAATTTGGATACCCGATGAGGCATGTTCCGCGTAATGCTCATCTGGAAGGTCTTTTCTTTAAGGAAGGAGAAAATGACAGGGCACTAAAGACAGAAATAGTGCATGCCTGGAAATATGTTCACAGGAAAGGAAGAGAGTCTCTAGGAAAACCAGACTGTGTCTCGGTGGAACCTTATCTCTACTGGGTACAAAGTAGAGCTCTCAAGCTGAGGATTCCTTATTCTCGTCAAGAAGTTCTTCCGTTAAAGGGATATGTCCTTTATTTTATGTCAGATACAGAAAAACTCCAGGTTACTCTCAACAAAGTTCAACAGGAGAAGAGGTCTTGGAAAAACAAGTACCGTATTCTCAATGTGGAGTGTAACAAAATACAACAACTGTTAAAAGAAAAGGATGCTCTGATCGAGATTTTAGAACAACATGCTGTAGAAAATCAAGAAGATCAAAGGAATTTGCTTGCTCATTTCACTTGGCAAAGGAATGACAACCCGACAACGGCTCAAGAGCCCTGGTCAAAGAAAAGGAAAATACCAGAACCAACACTTGAGTCCTCCTCAGAGAGGACTCAAGATCCCTAAGTTTAGACATTTCCTTTTTCAGCACTTTGTAAATCACTGTATTTCCATTTCCGCAATCGTTGAATTCAATAAAACGGGGTCTCCCCACTGTATGATATTTGCAATCCAATTGTTGAAGTTTATTTTGATTAAAGAAAAAAAATAATTAATATAATCACTGCATATCATTCATCATTCTCACATAACGCATTCTTCTTACCTATGAATCTCACGTTTATGTCTCGATTATAGAGTCAAACTGCCTCATTTGTACAATACTCGGGCCAATCAACAAAAGAAAATGGATAATCTCGAGGAAGAGAACAGAGAGTTGAGAAAAACTCGACGCTCTGAAAGAAGATATGAGGAAACTTCACAATGACATGCAAGCTCTGGCAGCAGCTGAGATACAAAGGAGTGTGATCTCAGAGATCACATCGACGCCCATAGTGGAGAAGTATGATCCACGGTATAACATGCCTAAAGATCGTCCCTGGGGCATGCTTATTAATTATATCCCAGAAGGATATATTTCGCCGATCATGGAAGATCCAGAAACTGCAGCAGGAACCGCTGGGCCTAAAGGTTACAAACTTCGGGAAAGCGAAGATGCAAGGGGCATGACAGCAACTTCTGAAGGTTACAAACTTGGGAGAGGGAAGCACCAAGAATCACTGCCGTAATGACTATACCACCAACCGTGGTACACACTGTCCCAGAAGGGCAGATTCCACAGATACCTTCTATTGGAAACGAAAGTAGGCACGATAAAATGAGGGAACTCCAGGAACAGTTCCTGGAGATGCAGAAGGAGCTGCATGCCATTCACGGTCAGGATCTGTTTAGAAAGGATGCCGCAGACCTTTGTTTGGTCCCAAATGTGAAAGTTCCGCACAAATTCAAGGTGCCCGAATTTGAAAAGTACAAGGGTAACGCTTGCCCTCAAATCCATTTGGTGATGTACGCTCGGAGGATGTCAACTCAGATAGAGAGCCAACAGCTACTGATCCACTATTTCCAAGATAGTTTAACCGGCGCCGCACTCAAATGATACATGGGTTTAAACCGCACTAATATCGTAACTTTCAGAGATCTTGGCGTTGCCTTTGTTTAGCAGTATAAGTATAATCTGGACATGGCACCAGACATAGATCAACTCAGAGCCATGTCGCAAAAGGACAAAGAAACATTTAAGGAATATGCTCAGAGATGGCGTGAAATTTCCGCCCAGATTTGTCCACCTCTTGAGGAAAAAGAGATGACAAAGATCTTCTTAAAAATCTTGAGCTCATTTTACTACGATAGAATGGTCACCAGTGTGCCCAGTGACTTCACTGAGATGGTAGGCATGGGAGTTCGTCTTGAGGAAGCAGTCCGAGAGGGACGTTTAGTTAAAGAGGTCGGACCATCAAGCATTACCAAAAGATACGGTAGTGCTTTCCCTAAGAAAAAAGAGAAAGATATTGGTAATATCTCTCTCGAAAAGCAAAGGCGACGGTACCAACCAGTAGCAGCCGTAACTCCTGCTATCAGCCCTGCGTCTGTTCCTACGTATCAACCTCAGGTTGCTCAGAGCCAACCGAATCAACAACAATATCAGCAAAGGACATAACAGCTTCTTCAGCAGGCTCGTCCTCAATACAACAACAACCGTACAACACAACCACCAGGGTTCGACCCTATACCAATGTTGTACGCATAACTGTTTCCGCTACTACTAGCCAAAGGGCACGTCCAAACCAGGGCTCCTCTTGCGGTACCAGAGAATCTGCCTTTTTGGTTCAAAGCAGAACATACTTGCTCTTACCATCAAGGAAGACCAGGGCATAACATAGAAAATTGTCTCAGCTTCAAATCTGATGTACAGAAACTTGTTAGAAACGGGGTCTTATCCTTCAAGGATACAAATCCAAATGTTCAGACGAACCCGTTGCCTCAACACGAGAAAGTTGCGGTAAATTTGATAAAAGAAGAGTCTAAGCACAGCTATCAAATTCACGATGTACTCTTATTGGGAACCAACCTGGTCAAGATGCATTGCAGACAAAGTGGATACGGTCATGTACCATCTCATAACTATCACCAATGTGATATCTGCTCTAAAAACGATCAAGGATGTTTTGTGGTTTAATCAGCTCTACAGGAACAGATGGATTTTGGATGGATCCAAGATCACCGAATCCGTGAGGTCAACATGACTTATACGAATTCCAACATCATCCCGAACCACGACATCCGTGCGATGAATGTCAACTTGGTGGCAATGCACTCAAGGCAAAGGCAACATCATAATCTACCACGACACGATTCTGATTCTTGTCTGGTCTACTCGGTAAACAATCATGGATGCTCTTTTGTACAAGAGACCCTCCAGCATCAGATGGATCTTGGATGGATTCAGGATTACTGTGATAGAAGTCAGTATCAAGTGAATATGATTCAAATATTTGATATTCGCTTGATGAATACCAGCTTGGTGGAATTACACGCTAAGCAAGTCCAGCTCAGTTTTCTGACTTCGCATAATTATCAGAACTGTAAGGGATGTCGTGAGAGTGACCAAGGATGTGCACTCATTCAAAGGAAGCTACAACATTTGTTAAACCACTGGTGGCTTTCGATCTATCTAGATGAAGACACGCAACAAGTCAGTATGGCCGACGAGAACCCTACTAGGCATCAGAGTCAGGATGTTCGATCAATGGAAACAGGCCTAGTGAGGTTACACTGCATACAGAGCGGACGTGGCCAAGTGCCACCACACAACTATGAGTGTTGTAGAGTTTTCTTAGAGAATAATCAAGGATGCTACCTCGTGCGAGCAGCCCTTTAAAGTTAGTTGGACCATAAGGAGACTCAACCATGGTCAAGCTCTGGTTCAATGTCGGACTATCATCCTAATCAAAGCAAGGGTGTTTTCTTGATCCCTAAGCGAGAAATGGCCAAAGATGTGTGTGGCATAATCCTTTTACTCCATGAATCAAGCATTCCTCTTGATGGTGGAAGGGTTCTCAACCTCGAACCAATTGAGGCCGGCTATGATAGTTATAAAAATCAGAAGGCCCTTGTAGTCATCTATCTGTCGGGACCAGTACTGTACAAATCCGATAAGGCTATCCCTTATAAATACGGTGCAACAACAATTGAGAATGGAAAGGAAATTCCATTACCCTCCGTTGTGAATATTGCATACATCAGTCGAGTAACACGGAGCGGTCGAATCTTCAACCAAGGAGTTGGAGAACCCAGCAAAGAAAAGGAACCCCGAACAGAAGTTCTTGATCAACCAGTCAGTCAATCCTGTGATCCCAACCTTTCAAAGAACAATGATGAGATGCTGAAGCTCATCCAGAAGAGTGAATACAACATTGTTGATCAACTGTTGCAAACTCCTTCAAAAATCTTTGTGTTATCTCTTTTACTCAGTTCCGAAGCTAACAGGGAAGCTCTACAGAAAGTCTTAGAGCAGGCCTTTGTGGAACAGGATGTAACAATAAGACAATTCGACAGCATCATCTCCAATATCACTTCCTGCAATAACTTAGGATTTAGTGATGAGGAACTGCCGGAAGAGGGCCCAAATCATAACATGGCACTCAATATTACAGTCAACTGCCAGGACGATGCTTTAGCCAACTTACTGGTAGACACCGGATCAGCTCTAAACGTAATGTCAAAATCTACTATAATGCGGCTATCATTCAAAGGATCTCCGATGAGAGGCAGTGAGGTCATCGTCAAAGCATTTGACGAATCCCGAAAAATAGTTATCGGCGAAGTCGAACTTCCCATAACTATTGGTCCTCATACTTTCCTAGTCACTTTCTAGGTTATGGACATCCGGGAAGCATACAGTTGTTTGTTAGGAAGACCTTGGATACACGAAGCTGGGGCAGTCACTACGACACTTCACCAGAAGCTGAAGTTCATCAAGAACGACCAACTAGTCACAGTCTGCGGAGAGCAAGCTTTGATCGTAAGCAACTTATCATCGTCCACTTGTGTAGAACTAGAGGAGGTTGTTGGAACCCGGTTCCAGGCACTTTCGGTGAGCCACGACATCCAATCAGAAGGAGGAACGTCGATTTCCTCGTACAAAGATGCTCTCGAATCGATCAGAAGTAACAATACCAAAGGATGGGGATAGCTTGTCATTCCTACTGATAATAAGAAAAATAAAGGTCTTGGTTTTTCTTCAACCTATACCCAGACTGCTACTAACAATGAAAGTCTTCATCCCATGCAAAACTTCTTCCATAGTGGAGGTTTCCTTCACCCAGTGTCTCAAGAAGTCCATATCATCAACGAGGGTGACTCCTCCGATACAGATGAAGAATGAAAGTCCTACCTTAACGAGGACGGTTATATGTCTCAGGAAGAGGTGCCTACGCCATTTTGCTATCCCGCACAGAGTCCGAGATATATACCGAGGTCAGATGTCAAGATGATATACGGAGATTGTGATCCGGAAGGATGCCGTGCTCCACCAAACTCATTAGAGGAGTACACTCTGATGAAAGACAACTTTGACCACAACTATTATGGCCCAATGGATGGCCTGCCTATTTGGCAGCCATACCTAGGAGATTCAGGGCAAAAAAGTCAGCCGAACGATGCATATCAGCTGAGCATCATTGAAAAGAATACCTGCGTCCCCACAGAATCATAGGATCATTACTCAGGGCATTCAGAAAATATCCAGTACGACGATGAATTTGCAAAGATTGCAGGACAGTAGTTCATCAACTACTATTTTCCTGAGGTCAACTTCATCGAAAGGGATGACATGTCCAATTCCAAAGAAGTGTGGGACACTTTAGGACAACCAAGTGGCAAATTTGACTTCCTGGTCAAGTACACCGCTCCTGAAAGCTCTCGTATCAGGCTCGAAGCCATCCAGATAACTGGATGGGAAGATATACCTGAGAGTACAAACACTATGCAAGATACATCTAAAGAATTCTCCTACGACAACTCTGCCTGGGAGACAGATTCCAACGATCCTGCTCCACCAGAAATCAACGTTATTTCTAAAGACAAATCAAGAAGGAAAGTACCAGACTTTGTGATTCACCGAGGAGTTCGCCGCCAATGGGTGGCTGTCAACGTTCCGAAAGTCGTTCATAAGTCAAAGTAATTGTCGTCTTTACTTTAACCTTTCACCCTGCCCAGGTGAAACGGGTGTTTTTATAGGGCTCACTTTCTGTAAATGTACCTCTTCGCTTTGCCCAAAGCGACAGAGTTTTGTTTTATAGGGTTGTAGTTTCAAGAATCGACAAGGTCATAAATAAAATAACATCGTTCTATAATTTCCGCATTTATTATTGTTTTCTCTTTTCTCTTTTTCAGAAAATGGTAATCCTAAAAACAACTCAAATAATAAAAACAAGCATTTTTCAGAAAAATAGACTGCACACACTCTTGCATTTTCTCTATCTCTTCTAAAAAACAAATCATCACATCATGCAGATTGCTTGTTTTAAACCCCATTGACACATACGATCCAATGCCTTCTCCCAACTTTGAATTCTCGGTATTTGAGGCTAAAGAAGAAGATGACGAAGAAATTCCGGAAGAGATCTCCCGACTACTCAGACAAGAGGGAAGGTCCATTAAACATTATAAAGAGCCGTTGGAAACGGTCAACTTGGGTTCAGAAGAAGAGAGAAAAGAAGTCAAGATTGGGGCATTGCTCAGTCCGACTGTCAAAGAAAATTTGGTTAAGCTTCTGAAAGAGTTTCCTGATGTATTCGCTTGGTCCTACCAGGATATGCCAGGGTTAGATACTCGCATCGTGGAACATCATCTACCGTTAAGATCAGAATGTCCGCCGGTAAAGCAAAGACTAAGATGGACTCACCCAGCATGGCCATCAAAATCAAAGAGGAAGTACCGAAACAGATTGACACGGGTTTCCTCGCCACATCAGAATATCCTCAATGGTTAGCCAACATAGCACCAGTTCCGAAAAAGGACGGAAAGGTCAGAATGTGTGTAGACTACAGGGATCTGAACAAAGCAAGTCCAAAGGATGACTTTCCCTTACCGCACATAGACATGCTGGTAGACAATACAACAAAGTTCAAAGTTTTCTCCTTCATGGATGGGTTCTCGGGCTATAATCAGATCAAAATGGTGCCGAATGACATGGAGAAAACTTCATTCTTCACCCCATGGGGTACCTTTTGTTACAAGGTAATGTCGTTCGGTTTGAAGAACGCCGGGGCAACCTATCAAAGGGCCATGACTACTCTGTTTCATGACATGATACACAAAGAAATTGAGGTATATGTCGATGATATGATTGCTAAATCTAAAATAGAAGAGGAGCATGTGACCCATATGTCAAAGTTATTCGAGCGTCTGAGGAAGTACAAACTCCGCTTGAATCCCAATAAGTGCGCATTCGGTGTCCGCTCAGGGAAACTGCTAGGATTCATCGTCAGCCAGAAAGGAATTGAGGTTGATCCTGACAAAGTCAAGGCCATTCAAGAAACGCCTCCTCCAAAGACTGAAAAATAAGTCAGGGGATTCCTGGGACGTTTGAACTATATTTCTAGATTTATATTCCTCATGACCGCGACATGCGCGCCGATTTTCAAGTTACTCAAAAAGAATCAGGACTGCTTTTGGACAGAAGACTGCCAAACTGCCTTCGACAGTATCAAGGAATACTTGTTGAATCCACCAATTCTATCACATCTAGTGGAAGGAAGCCACTGATCATCTACCTAACAGTCTTGGAAGACTCCATGGGTTGTGTACTTGGCCAACAAGACGAAACCAAAAGGAAAGAGTATGCCATCTACTATTTGAGCAAGAAGTTCACTGACTCTGAAACTCGGTACACTATGCTTGAGAAAACTTGTTGTGCTCTGGCGTGGGCAGCCAAACGTCTTCACCAGTATATGATTCGTCACACTACTCGGTTAATATCCGAATGGATCCAATCAAGTATGTATTTGAAAAACCTGCTCTCACGGGAAGGATAGCCCGTTGGCAGATGTTGTTATCAGAATACGACATCGAGTACTATACTAAGAAAGTTGTCAAAGGAAGTGTTTTAGCCGATCATTTGGATCATCAGCTGATTGATGATCAAGAATCAGTCGGATTTGAATTCCCAGACGAAGATGTTATGTACTTGAAAATGAAAGACTACGATGAACCGCTACCTAGTGAAGGGCCAGAACCAGGTTCCCAATGGGGACTAATATTTGACGGAGCTGTCAATCATTATGGAAATGGAATTGGGGAAATCATCATAACACCTCAGGGTACTCACATTCCTTTCACTGCCCGATTAACGTTCAAGTGTACTAACAACGAGGCCGAATACGAAGCTTGTATCACGGGTCTCGAAGAAGCGATCGACTTAGGGATTAAGAACTTGGATGTATATGGCGACTCAGCCCTGGTTATTAATCAAATCAAAGGAGATTGGAACACATACTAATCAGGACTGATTCCTTACAAAGACTATGCGAGAAGGTTGTTACCATTCTTCAACAGAATTGAGTTTCATCATATCCCTCGTGAAGAGAATCACATGGTTGATGCACTAGCTATTCTCTCTTCCATGATTAGTGTAGGTCAATGGAATGACATACCTAAGATCGACATAATGCGCCTTGAAAGGTCCGCTTACATCTTTGCGATCGAAGAAGTCATAGACGACAAACCTTGGTATTACGATATCAAATGCTTTCTTCAGAAACAGGAGTACCCACCTGGGGCATCCAGAAAAGACAGAAAGACCCTCAGAAGGCTGGATGGCAGTTTCTTCCTGAGCAGTGATACACTCCATAAGAGAAATTTCGACATGGTCTTGCTTCGATGTGTAGACAGACCAGAAGCAACCATGCTGATAAAAGAAATTCATGAAGGATCCTTTGGCACTCATGCCAATGGACACACAATGGTAAAAAAAATTCTAAGAGCTGGGTACTATTGGTTGACAATGGAATCTGATTGCTACAAGTACATGAAGAAGTGTCACAAGTGTCAGATATACGCTGACAAGATCCGTGTACCGCCAACGCATCTCAAAGTTCTTTCTTCCCCATGGCCTTTTTCCATATGGGGAATCGACATGATCGGCATGATTAAACCCAAAGCTTCAAACGGACATCGATTCATCCTGGTGGCCATTGACTATTTCACCAAGTGGGTCGAAGCAGCATCATACGCTAATGTAACCCGACAAGTGGTGGTCCAATTTATCAAAAACAATATCATCTGCCGTTATGATGTTCCAAGCCAGATCATTACTGATAATGGATCTAACTTGAAAAACAAGATGATGAAAGAGTTGTGCGCTGAGTTCAAGATCGAACACCATAACTCATCTCCCTATTGACCTAAGATGAACGGAGCGGTAGAAGCGACTAACAAGAACATCAAGAGGATTGTTCAAAAGATGGTTGTAACCTATAAAGACTGGCATGAGATGCTACCCTTTGCTCTTCACGGTTATTGCACATCTGTCCACACTTCCACAGGGGCAACCCCTTTCTCTCTAGTATATGGCATGGAGGCAGTGCTCCCCATAGAAGTAGAGATCCCATCAATCCAGGTATTGATGGAAGCTAAGCTAACAGAGGTTGAATGGTGCCAAAGTCGGCACGACGAACTGAATCTGATTGAAGAAAAATGAATAACGGCTTTATGTCATGGTCAGTTGTATCAGCAAAGTATGAAGAAGGCATTTGACAAAAAGGTCCGATCTCGCGTCTTCAGGAAAGGAGAGCTCGTGCTCGAGAAGATACAATCATTCCTCACTGATTCTTGGGGCAAATGAAAACCAAATTATGATGCCCCCTATGTGGTCAAGAAAGCCTTCTCAGGCGGCGCCTTGAGACTCACAACCATGAATGGAGGGGAATTTTCCTACCCCATAAATGTTGACATAGTCAAGAAATACTTCGCCTAAATAAAAAAAAACGTCTCGGTGGATTGAAAACCTGAAAGGGCGGTCCAGGTAAAAATTAGAGACATGATCAAAAATCATCCCGATGGATTGGAAATCTCAAAGAACAATCCAGGCAAAAGTTAGGGATAATGGCAAGTAACTACGTCCAACTAAGTGGCAAATCCCTCAGCGGCAGTCGTGCCATCCATTAGGAAAACTCCAGTCAAGGTCATCTTCGACGGAAGCTCAGGATGTCCAAAATTCAAAGTCGGTAGAAGGATAGTGGTCGTTATGTTTCAATGTAGCCCTTTTCCCTTTAATTACCATTTTCTAACTTTGTAAATACTCTATGGAATTACGCACTTGGCTGATTTCCATCCCATCAATAAAATTTGAGCCCTAGTACTTTTATTTGCAATTCTTATTTGTTTTAGCTTTACAGAACGACATTTTAATATGATCAACGTTTCTTGAAATAAAACAAAAATGAATTTTACTTGTCAAAATTTTTCTGCTTTTAAAATAAAGATGGCAATTCTTTTGACTGTTGAACATCGAAAGAACATCGATCGTTTCTCCAAAGGTAATCGAATCTCAAAGTGCATAATCAAAGTACTCCTTCTTAACCAGTACACATGAATGAAGGATCAGCTGTGTCAGATGCGAATATTCTGTCCGACACCCCCCAGCAGAGTTCTTATCTCTTAAAGCCTGACCAAAGTTGTTCCCCACAGGAACCTTTCTCTCCTAAGCAAGGAAGAATTGCTATTTTAAAAAAATGATACTTCTTCGTCCCCTGCAGTGGCCGAGTATCCAGTCGTGTTCATCCACTAGTCTGTATGGCGTGTCGGTTTTGTCAGGATAAACATACATACATCACACATTATTGATTTACATTCATATTCATATTGCATCACTATCACTCTAGTAGGTCTTGTTCCCAAGTGATAAAAATCCTCTCAGTCGAGTTATTAGTTCTTTCCTTGTCAGGAAATGTTACACCTAAACAACCATCTATCTCCTCCAGTATATTTCTGGATTGGAGACGGTCCTCGACCACTTTGATAACTTGAACATCTGAAAGACAAGAAGACCTTCGACAAATATCACTCTTCGCTATTGAAGATGATATCTTTGCTTTCCCGGATTAAGGAAAATCCCCAGAGAAAGCCTCGCAACCAAAGACTCTCAGCAACACATTGATTTTTCTCCCCAAGAAAGTCAATGATAATGAAGTCATCAGCACCTCAAAAATTGGATTACATCACATGGCATTTCTTCGAAAGGATCTTGAGGAAAAGAATGGTGTAATATCCTGTCATACCCCAAATTTTGACCACTAAGATGTCCCATCATTGTGCAAATCATCATCACAATATGGAGGAACCATCATACTTCATCAGTCTCCCCAAAGATGGGTGAGCATTCACCACAATCAAAATTAGGGTTTCAAGCCCTCTCTGAGTGCTTAGACAAAGGATCAATCAAGGAATGACATGATCTTCAACTTGTCTAACCTCTCAAACATCCACAATGGATCAAAAGGACTCCCACTTCAAGAATTAAGCACAAGGCTGCTCCCTTCTAGGTGGATTAAGTCTCAAGATCGACAGTGTCACCAAATTAGGATTTTGGTCGACCAGGGCCTCCAGATGGAAATTTTTCATCTGGGCACAAGCCAATGATCCAAAACTTAACCTAATATACTCCATGGAACCTCATGGACCCAATCATCAAGTCAATTTTGCCTCAGGGGATGCATTCATCAAAAATTAGGAATTAGGGTTTCTTGACCTAATTCACCCCTAGGTTGACTTTTTGTGCAAATCATGAGCCAAGACCTCAAAGAAGGGTTTGAGGGTCTCTAATGAACTATATTGATCCATTTGGAATAATTGATTAATCCAAGAAGCTTGAGCAACAAGTCTCAATTTTATCTGCACCACAATTAGGGTTTTAAGAGGAAAGTTAACTATAACTTTGACTTTTGACCAGGACATGCTCCCAAGCCCTATGACATGCATCAATATACCCTATGACACCTATGGAACATGTCCATCAAGTTTGATTTAGGTCAAGGACATGATTTCCTGAAGAATTGCACAGTTTGGAATTCATCTGATAAAAAGTCAACTGTGCACAAAAGTCAACTTTGACTTTTTGAGATTTTCACCAAAATGGATTTTTAACCCTAAAATGATGTTAATGTATGATTTGAATCATCATTCATCAAGAAAAATCAAGAAAAGTTGGATAACTTGTAAAAGGGGTAACCATAAAAACTTAGAAAATTTTCTAAGTTAAAAATAAAGTGGCTAGGGTACCAACTTTGGAGGGTCATAACTCCTAAATCACAAGGCCATTTTTTCCCATCCAAGGCTTGATTTGTAGATCTCATTTCCCTCTACAAAAACTTCAACTAGACCTAACTCCAATTCATTGTGGATTTTGAGCTATGAGTGAGCCGAAATGGCTGAAAATATGAAAGTACACCATTTTCCAACACTTAGAAAAAATTCTGTCCAAGACAGATTTTGTTGAAACACCAAAACTTGTGAGATCTTTTCACATAGATGCAAGCTGAATCAAATCCAAAGTTAAACATCAATGTTGTTGCATATGTTTCCAAGAATTCAAAGAGCCTAACATCATGAATTGATTCAACTTGACCCAAGAGAAATCTATGCCCAAAGTCATGCTGCTGCAAGCTGTTTTGGAAAAATCAGTTTGCATGTTTGCTTGCCACACATGATTTTGAACCAAAAACTGAGGATCTGCATGCCACATGTATTCAAACCAATCACATTGCATCTAATCCAACTGATAAATATGAGTAAAAAAGCCAAGGAATCTTCCAACTTGAAATTCATCCACTTTGGCACATTTTGCCTTGAATTCAAAGTGCATTAATGTGGAATAGTGCATTGTCAAGGTAGCTACCCTACTCAGTCAAATTCTCTGATTAAACAATAATAAAAACATCTGAGGAATGTGATTTTGGTCAAGGCATATCCCTGCTCTTGGGAATGGCTAGCTTGCCTTGCTTGAGAAGAAATCCTCGAAGCCAATCCATGCAAATGTGATCTGATCCAGCAGCCATTCACTATTCCTCCAAAACAAAAGTTGATCACCTATAAATAGAGGTCCCAATGGATCATTCAACTCACACCAAAGCCAGTTACAACACTGCTTTCTCTCATTCTTCCTTAAACCTCAAGTTTTTTGGCTTATTGAGTAACCACTATCGGGTTTTGAGTTGCAGCCTTAGGCAATCAATTCCAATTGCTCAAACACATCACATATGATATATTTGAGGTGTCCAAACACTTAAACACTGACTGTAACACCTCAGACTCAAAATCACCCTTCAACCAAGCCATTATGCCTCAATTATGCAGGTGGAGGTCTCCAGCTTGATCCAAAGAGTTTCAAAGTGTTCCAGAGCTTGTAACACACTCCATAACATCCATTGAAGCTGTAGGGATCATTGATTCATGATTGGAACAAAGTTTGTGCAGAGTTCCATTTCAGCTTGCATCAAGGTAAGCCTCAAAACTCAAACTCCATGATCCATGCATATTTCCTCGCATGATATTTTTGCCAATTGCTTGCCATCATATGCTGATTGTTTTCCCTCAGAAAATTTGATCATTGCACTCATAATCATGCCTACTCGATTGCTTTTGCAAAATTAGGGTTCATACAGCCACAATGATATAATTTGTTATACACTGAAAATGAATAAAATTTGGTATTGCCATCTTCTTCCTTGTGAAAAAACGCATGAGTTTGGTGTTTGAATGATGTCCAATGGTTGAGAGATGAGTGAGATATGGCGCTTCATGCACGAGCTCGAGGAAGAAGATGGCCATGGTGCCATTCTTCAGGTTTTCCAACTAAGTTTGATATATATTTTTCACTTGCCATGTTATATTTGAATTGGCATTGCGCCCCAGCGGTTCATCAGCTGGTTTTGTGTGTATTGGCAAGCGAGAGGTCTGGGGTTCGAATCCCCCTCGCCCCATACTTCTTTTTATCACTTGTTTATTTTATTTTTTTTTTCATATTATTATTTTTAATGATTTGAAAAATTAATAACTCCTTCCATTTTTATCATTTTTTATTGGTCCTTTTTGCAATAATTCACAAAAATGTTGAAATATTTTATTCCACCAAAAAATTAGATTTATATTATTTATTTAATATAATTAGTATTTTCGGAATAAATTCATTTTTAATTGTTTTTAAACATTCTAAAAGTGAATATTTACTTTGAAAATCAAAACCTAATGAGTTTAAATATTCCTTGTGATTATCCCTCATTTTTTTCAAACCTTAAACAAAATCATAAATGGATTATTCAAATTTATTTTGTATTTTGTTTGATTTTTTTTAAGTATTTACTTTTAAAGATTAAAATTAGGGTTTTTGATTAATTCAACTTTCAAAATTGATTTTCAAATACACTTGGGCCTCTATTAGAGTGTAAGACCCAACACCCTTGCACAGAAAACATGTTGGGCCTCATTCATTGTATAAGTCCCTCTGTACATTTTCAAATAAACGGCACGATCGCCGCCTTTTCAAAATAACCCTGGGCCTACCCTCGAGTAGTAAGACCCATTTCTTTTCTTAAAACTCACTTAGGCCTCCAATAGAGTGTAAGACCCAACCCCCTATAACCAAAACAATTTTGGGCCTCACTTATTGTATAAGTCCCTCCGCGTTAAAAGAAAACCTCGGCGTGATCGCCATTTCAAACGGAAAAATCATCTGGGCCTACCCTCGAGTAGTAAGACCCATCTCTTTTTATTTAAACTTTTTTGGGCCTCTTAGAGTGTAAGACCCAACACCATTGTACAGAAAACATTTTGGGCCTCAGTCACTTGTATAAGTCCCTCTGTACAAATTCAAACAGTGCGCTCACTGATAAAACCCTGGGCCTCTCCTTGAGCTGTAAGCCCCAAATCTCTCCTTTTCAAAGCACTTTCTCCTTTGATTTTGAATATATTGTTGTTTTCAATCTTTCCTTGTTGAACAACTAACCAAACAGCATGAAAGCTCTACAACCGAGTAAGTGGTTATTGCTTTCATTTACCGCTTTCATATACATATAACTGTATTGTGGGGCTGTTTCACTGTAAGTCTTCTTTCATAAACTCATATCAATTGTGTAATAATAGTATAGATATTTAGAGTTTCCCCGGCAACTACGTCTAGCATTAAGCTCGTTGATCACTCTTAGAAATAGTCTAAACTAGATCCCCATAGGATTACCAGACACAGTCTTCCCTCCTCTTGGGGTTAAACAATATGGAGATATGAAAGGCAGCATTCTCTGTGAACCCTTTCATAGACTGTCACTCATAGAAGTTGTCAAGAAACTCTATTCCCCAGAGATGATCTTTTCTCCGTGAATGGCATCTCTTGAGTTTCTTCCAAATTCTCGGACTTTCCTGGCTTGATATATTCTCGGTGAATGGCATGTCTTGAACTTCTCGGGGTTTGGGGACCCGCAGGCTTCTTAAAAGCACTTGTCATGAAACTCTACTCCCCAAAGATGATCTTTTCTCCGTGAATGGCATCTCTTGAGTTTCTTCCAAATTCTCGAACTTTCCTAACTTGATCTATTCCTCGTGAATAGCCTGTCTTGAATTTCTCAGGGTTTGGGAACCCATCGGCTTCTTAAAAGCAATCGGCCTCCTCTTGGGCATCGTACAAGGACCCACGGGCTTCCTAAAAGCGACCCCGCCTCCTCTTGGGCTTAGTACAAGGACCCTACAGCTTCTTAGAAGTACTCACAGCCTCCTCTTAGGCTTCGTATAATGATCTCTTCCTCCGGGAATGATAGCCTCCTCTTGGGCTTTGTACAAGGACCGATCGGCTTCTTAAAAGCTTCCAGCCTCCTCTTGGGCTTCGTACAAATTGTCCTGACGGCCTCCTAGAGGTATAGGAACAGAACTTAGTCATCTGCATAGAACAGTCCTTTCAAAGAGTCTACTACTGTTTCTCAAAGCATAGTACAAAAGATGAAACTCTAGACTTGGACAGTCTAATCTCCTTGAGTCTCAAAGACATTCTCAAGCACCCTTCAAAAATAGGAAGAAAACCCGTAGACTCGGACAGTCTCAATACCCTTCGGATTTCCCGCTTCCTTAAAGAACAGGAATAACCCGGATCCTTGAATCATATCCATGAGTACAGTGTTGCTCATATAAGAACTGATTTTCTCTTTAAAATCAGTATACTGGACCTGCCACTTAACTGAAACAACATTTAGCCTCTCTCTCGGGCTTTGTACGAGACACATAAGAGACTCCCTCGTTGAGTTAATTACCCCTTTCGCCTCCATCTCGGGCTTTATACGAGATACAAAAAGGTTCTTATTGAGCCAAACAAACAACAGCCTCCATCTCGGGCTTCGTACGAGATACAAAAAAACTCTCTTGTTGAGTCAATTAGCCTTCATCTTGGGCTTTATACAAGATACCAAAAGACTTCATCGTCGAGTCAAAAAATTTTAGCCTCTCTCTCGGGCTTTGTACGAGACACATACTAGCCTCCTCTTAGGCTTTGTATAAGAAAACCACTGGTTGATCCAATCGACCTTTTAGCATCAAAGTTGTGCCTCGTTCACAGTATACAAACATCAACAACTCCTTCCCTTTCATCTAATCACTGTAAGCGGCAAGCCTTTGGATCATCTACATCCATGCCACTGTCCCTCTTTTAGCATGAGAAATTCATAAGGAAAGATGGCATTCCTCTACACTGAGTTAAAGTCTTCTCCTTCAGGTTAAAATCCCCTATAAAGGAAATTATGGCATTGCCGGATTCACACATCTCGGTTAAAGTAATCCTCCTTTATAGTCAGTCACCCAATAGTTGTGACATACAACCCCCTCTTTAGAGATGAAAAATTCTCTCTAAAGTCAACACCTTTAGCTTCACATCTTGGGCTTTGAACAAGATACAAATAGACCTTTCAGCTTCACATCTTGGTCTTTGAACAAGATATAAATCACTTTTGGCTTCACGTCTTGGGCTTTGAACAAGACACCAAAAACAACCATTTCCTCCCATAGAATAGGAGGAACTACGAACGCTCTGATTTCCCTGTTTCAGTAAACGGGAATACGTAGGCATAAGATTGAAAGAAAAATCTTAGCGAGCACACTAACAAAAACCCAAAATCCCATACTCTCATGTATCTATCAAAAGCATCAGTCCTAACATCCTAATCCTCGTTCCCCACCAGAAAATCCAAGGAAGAGAGAAAACCGTATTGGCGAAAATACAAAATAACCAGTACAAAGGCCCCCCCACATTGATAGCATTCGTAACCTAACAGACCATTGTTTAAACTCAGTATGCAAAGCAGGGTTAATTGGAGACATCTATTTCCCTTCCTTCATCAGCTTTAATAGGATAAAAATGAATCGACCTGTAGTAAACTCAACCGCAGAGAGCGACAAACGCTTAAGAACCGCGTCCAAAATCGCTCGCTACAGAAAAATGGCTCCCACCGTGGGGCCCATCTCTGTTTTTCTTCTTCCTTTTCACCTCTTGTGTGAATACCACAGATTGGGGCTTCCGCCGGGGAACCCAATTTCTGTCAGGAACTTAGGATTCATAGCTTTAAAGGTCTAGGATGATTAGGACAAATATATATACTGTTTTTCCTAATTGCTATATTTGTTTATTTTTCTGCTAATGGGAATGCGTGTGATGCCGCATGTGGAAAGATTGAGTATACACTTAAGATAAGTGATGGCGACGAGGTCGACCATCAACCTCAGTGGAGGCTGACCAATGCAACCCATTCTCTCACCTAGACAATGGGCCGATTGTTAAGTCTGAGAAGCTGAGGAGCCAAACCCTTTCGTAGTGCGGAAACTATCGGGAATAGTTGTTACACGATACTACCCTCATTTAAGGCTGGTGATCTATTCTCGGTGAATGGCACTTACTCTATGATTGCTCTACAACTCGATGGCGATCCGCTTGTTGTTTTGCTTTCCTGGGAGGAGCTGATGATAATGAGTACAGGTACAAAAATCACCTTAGTATAAACCTTTGGGGATGGGTAGAGCCTTGACTTCATGACAACGACCCTTTGACCCCATGTTTTTTCTATGTTTTTGTGTGTTGCATTCATGCATTCATTTAAAAAACATTAAAACATTCAAAAAATTCTTCTCTTCTAGTCTCTCTGTTTTTCAAATTAAACTAAGACTGTGATTGCAAATATCAGAGAAAACGATTGTGCTAATGGATTTCGGTAGAAGGAGAACTCATACGTATACCTTCAAGGTTCCAAAACTAGAGGATTTTAGAAGGTTAGCAAGGATGATCACTAACCCTGAGGCTTTCAGAGCCAAACACGGAGGTCTGCTACCACTGTTAAGAGTCCATGTGATTGAGGGAATCATGGATGCGCTCATTCAATTTTACGATCCAGTTTATCACGGTTTCACATTCCCGGATTACTAGTTAGCACCAACGCTGGAGGAGTATTCTCATCTGATTGATTTACATATCACTGATCGAGCTCCATTTTCTGGACTGGAAGAAATTCCAAAGAATTAGATCATTGCAAGAGCAATTCATTTGGACGAGTCTGAGGTCAGGGCTCACCTAACTACTAAGGGTGGCATCCAAGGTTTGCCAGCCCAGTTCTTGACAAAGAAGGCCATGTATTTTTCCAGTATAGGAAACATCACTACTTTTGAAAGCATCTTTGTCTTGCTCTCCTACGGGTTATTTTTGTTTCCCAACATCACTAACTTCGTCGATATTAACTCCATTAAGGTTTTTCTCATTGGAAACCCTGTGCCGACTTTGCTCGCAGATGCATATCATTCTGTACACTTGGGAAATTTGTACAGCGGAGGGGAGATCACATGCTGTGTACCTCTGCTTTACAAATGGTTTATCTCTCACTTGCCCAAGTCTACTGCTTTTTGGGATTGCAAGAGTGCCTTACGTTGGTCGTAGAAGATCATGTCTCTTACCAACTCTGATATAGATTGGTGTAATAGGATCTTTGAGGGAATCAGAATCATTGATCGTTGTGGAAACTTCCCCAACGTACCCCTCATAGGAACTAAGGGAGGAATCAATTACCATCCAGTTCTCGTTCATCGTCAATTTGGATACCCGATGAGACACGTCCCACGGGGTGTTCATCTGGAAGGTCTTTTCTTCAAGGAAGAAGAAAATGACAGAGCACTAAAGATGGAAATAGTGCACGCTTGGAAGCATGTTCATAAGAAAGGACGAGAGTCTCTAGGAAAACCGGACTGTATCTCGGTGGAGCCTTATCTCCACTGGGTACAAACTAGAGCTCTCAAGCTAAAAATGCCTTATCCTCGTTACAGAATTCTTCTGCCGAGGGAATCTGTCATGTACTTCATGACGGAAACTGAAAAGCTTCAGGTTACTCTCAACAAAGTTCAAAAGGAGAGAAGGTCTTGGAAGAACAAGTACTGCACCCTCGATGTGGAGTGCATCAAAATACAGCAATTACTGAAAGATAAGGATGCTCTAATTGAAATTTTGGAGCAACATGCTGTGGATAATCAGGATAACCAAAGGAATTTGCTCGCTCCTTTCACTTGGCAAAGGAATGACAACCCGACAACGGTCCAGGAGCCCCGGTCAAAGAAAAGGAAGATACCAGAATTAGCACCCGATTTCTCTTCAGATAGCACTCGGGACCCATTAGTTTAGGTTTATGTTTCTGCACCTTGTAATCTACTGTATTTCCATTTCTGTAATCCTTTGAATTCAATAAAAAGGGGTTTCCCCACCGTTTGATATTTGCAATCTAATTGTCGAAGTTTATTTTGATTAAACCAAAAAACAATTAATATAATCATTGCATTCATCATTCTCACATCGCGAATTCTTCTTACCTACGAACCTCACGTTTGTGTCTCGGTTCTAAAGTCAAACTGTCTCATTCGTATAATACTCGGGCCAATCGTCAAAAAAAGATGGATGTTCTTAAGGAAGAAAACAGAGAGTTGAAAGAAGAGATCGACGCTCTGAGAGAGGATATGAGAAAGCTTGGTAACGACATGCAAGCCATGGCAGAAGCTCAGCTACAAAGAACTGTGATCTCAGAGATCACCTCAACGCCCATAGTAGAAAAGTATGATCCTAGGTATCAAATGCCGAAAGATCGTCCTTGGGGCATGCCTGTTAACTATATCCCGGAAGGATATGTTCCGCCGATCATTGAAGATCAGGGAATCACAACAGAAGCCACTGGGCCTGAAGGTTACAAACTTCGGGAAAGCGAAGATGCCAGAGGCATACTGAAGACTCTTGAAGGTTACAAACTTCGGGAAACGCCAAGATTCGCTACCGTAGTCACGGTACCACCCCCTGTGGTGCACACTGTCCCGGAAGGACAGATTCCACAGACACCTTAAGGTAAGAAGGAAACTATGTTTGACAGAATGGAGGAATTCCAGGAGCAATTCTTAGAAATGCAGAAGGAACTGCAAGTCATTCGCGGTCAGGATTTATTAGGAAAGGACGCCGCAGACCTCTGCTTGGTCCCTAATGTGAAAGTTTCGCACAAGTTCCAAGTGCCCAACTTTGAAAAGTACAAGGGTAACTCTTGCCCTCAGAGCCATCTGGTGATGTACGCTCGGCGGATGTCAGCTCAGACGGAGAATCAGGACCTACTGATTCACTACTTTCAGGATAGTTTAACCGGTGCCGCATTAAAATGGTACATGGGTTTAAATCGTGCCACGATCAGCACTTTCAGAGATCTTGGCACTGCCTTCGTCCAACAATACAAATACAATTTGGACATGGCACCCGACAGAGATCAACTTAGATCAATGTCGCAAAAGGACAAGGAAGCCTTTAAGGAGTATGCTCAAAGGTGGCGTGAAATTACCGCTCAAATTTGTCCACCTCTTGAGGAAAAAGAGATGACAAAGATCTTCTTAAAAACCTTAAGCTCATTTTACTAGGACCGAATGGTTGCCAGTGCACCCAGTGATTTCACCGAGATGGTGGGCATGGGCGTACGTCTTGAGGAAGCCGTCCGAGAAGGATGTTTGGTAAAAGACGCTGGATCGACGAGCGGTACTAAAAATTACGGTAGTGCTCTCCCTAAGATAAAAGAGCAAGATATTGGGAATATCTCTCTCGGAAAGCAAAGGCGACGTTATCAACCGGTAGCAGCTGTGACTCCTGCTATCAACCCTGCGTCTATTCCTACGTATCAACCTCAGGTTGCGCAGAGCCAACCTGATCAACAAAGGACACAACAGCCTCTTCAGCAGGCTCGTCCTCCATACAACAACAACCGTACAACACGGCCACCAGGATTTGATCCTATACCCGTGTCGTACGCAGAGCTATTTCCATTACTACTGGCTAAGGGGCACATTCAGACTAAATCTCCTCTTACAGTACTGGAAAATCCGCCTTTTTGGTTTAAGGTCGATCAAACTTGCCCTTATCATCAAGGAGGATCGGGGCATAACATAGAAAATTGTTTCAATTTCAAGTCCGACGTGCAAAAACTGGTTAGGAGCGGGGTCTTATCCTTCAAGGATCCAAATCCTAATGTTCTCACAAACCCGCTGCCTCAACATGAGAAGGCCGCAGTCAATTTGATAGAAGGAGAGACTAACGATGTCTATCAAATTCACGATGTACTCTTGTTGAAAACCAATTTGGTCAAGATGCATTGTAGACAGAGTGGATATGGCCATGTGCCACCTCATAACTATCATCAGTGTGATGTCTGCTCTAAAAACAATCGAGGATGTTCTATAGTGCAAGCAGCTCTACAGGAACATATGGATCTCGGATGGATCCAAGAGCACCGAGTTCGTGGAGTTAACATGGTTTACACGAATTCTAACGTCATTCAAAACCACGACATCCGTGCGATGAATGTCAACTTGGTGGCAATGCACTCAAGGCAAAGCCAGTATCATAATCTGCCGCGGCACGATTACAGTTCCTGTCGGATTTGCTCGGTAAACAAACAGGGATGCTCTTTCATACAGGAGGCCCTCCAGCGTCAGATGGATCTTGGATGGATCCAAAACTACCATGATAGGAATTCCTATCAGATCAATATGGTTCAGATCTTTGATATTCGCGTGATGAATACCAACCTGGTAGAGTTACATGCTGAGCAGGTCTGACTCGGATTTCTAATATCACATGACTATCAAAGCTGTAAAGCGGGTTGCGAAAATGATCAAGGTTGTACCCTTGTCCAGGAGGCACTTCAGCACTTGTTAAATCACTGGTGGATGCCAATTTATATGGATGAAGATACTCATCAAATTAGTATCAGTAACAGGAACCCTACTCGACGTCAGAGTCAGGATGTTCGATCAGTGGAAGCTAACCTAGTGAGGTTACATTGTATTCAAAGTGGGCGTGGCCAGGTGCCACTACACAATTATGACCGTTGTAGTGTCTGTTCGGAAAGTAACCAAGGGTGTTACTTTGCGAGAGCAGCTCTTCAGGGTCAAGTGGACCGTGGAGAAATTCGTCCATATCCGGGTTCTGAACCCATCAACTGGACGCCGAACTACCTTGCCGAGCAAGTTGAGGACGTTGTCACGATCTCTGGTCATCACAGGACCAGGGATGTTTTTGCCCTTATCCCTCTACTTGACAAATCTAGAGCTCCCAACCGGGAACGGATCGAGATTAATTATGATGGTCAGAAAAATTAGAAGGTTCTCATAGTCATCTATCTGCCGGGACCACTACCGTATGAATCAACTAAGGCTATCCCTTACAAATACGGTGCAACGACAACTAAAAATGGAAAGGAAATTCCATTACCCTCTGTTGTGAATATTGCAGACATCAGTCGAGTAACACGGAGTGGTAGAATCTTCAACCGAGGGGTTGGGGAACCTAACAAAGAAAAGGAACTTTAGACAGAAGCTCCTGATCTATCAGTCGGTCAATCCAGTAATCCCGACCTTCCAAAAAATAATGATGAGATGTTGAAGCTCATCCAAAGGAGTTAATACAACATTGTCGATCAACTGTTACAAACTCCTTCGAAGATCTCGGTATTATCGTTGTTACTCAGTTCAGAAGCCCACAGGGAGGCTCTACAGAAAGTCTTGGAGCAAGCCTTTGTGGAACAGGATGTAACAATCAGATAGTTTGATAGCATTGTCTCTAACATCACTTCCTGCAATAATTTGGGATTTAGTGATGAGGAATTACCCGAAGAGGGTCGCCGTCATAACATGGCGCTCAATATCACAGTTAACTGCCAGGACGATGCTTTAGCCAGCGTACTGGTAGACACAGGGTCAGCCCTGAATGTTATGTCGAAGACCAATTTGATGCAATTATCATTCAAAGGCCCTCCGATGAGAATCAGCGAGGTCGTCGTTAAAGCGTTTGACGGATCCAGAAAAACAGTTATCGGCGAAGTTGATCTTCCTATAACTATTGGTCCTCACACTTTCCAAGTCACTTTCCAGGTCATGGACATCCAGGCAACGTACAGTTATTTATTAGGAAGACCTTGGATACATCAGGCTGGAGCGGTCACTTTGACCCTCCACCAAAAGCTAATGTTCGTCAAGAACGATCAACTTGTCACAGTTTGTGGGGAACAAGTCTTGCTTGTAAGCAACTTGTCATCGTCTACTGGCATAGAACCCGAGGAGGTTATTGGAACTCAGTTCCAAGCACTGCCGGTAAGCAAGAACAATCAGTTCAAAGGAGGAACCTCGATTTCCTCATACAAAGATGCTATCAAAGCGGTCGAGAGTACCGATACAACAGGATGGGGACAACTTGTCATTCCTGCTGACAATAAAATAAAGAAGGGTCTTGGTTTTTCTGCAACCTGTACCCAGACAGCTGCCAACGATGAAAGTCTTCATCCCCTTCGAACTTCTTCCACAGTGGAGGTTTCCTTCACCCAGTGTCTCAGGCAGTACATGCTATCAATGAGGAAGATCCCTCTGACACAAATGAAGAATGGAAGTCCTATCTTAATGAGGACGGTTATATGTCTCAGGAAGAGGTGCCTACGCCATTTTGCTATCCCGCACAGAGTCCGAGATTTATACCAAGGTCAGACGTCGAAATGATATATGGAGATTGTGATTCGGAAGAATGCCGTGCTCCGCCAAATTCATTAGAGGAAGACACTCTGATGAAAGACAACTTTGACCACAATTACTATGGCCCAATGGATGGTCTGCCAATGTGGCAACCTTACCCAGGAAACTTGGGGCAAGAGAGTCAGCCGAACAATGAAAATCAGCTGACCATCATTGAACAGAATACCTGTGTCCCCACCATGTCATGGGATCAACACTCAGGTCATTCAGAAACTACTCAACATGAAGATGAATTCACAACGTTTGCAGGACTTGAATTCATCAACTATGCTTTTCCCGAGATCAACATCATCGAGAGAGATGACCCCTCCAGTTCCAAAGAAGTTTGGGACACTCTGGGACAACCGAGTGGAAAATACGACTATATGGTCAAGTACACCGCTCCCGAAAGCTCTCGTATCAGGCTCGAAGATATCCAGCCTACTGGATGGGGAGATACAGCTGAGAGCACAAATGCTATGCAAAATGCAACAGAGGAATTCTCCTACGACAATTCTGCCTGGGAGACGGATTCCAATGATCCCGCTCCACCAGAAATCAGCGTTATTTCCGAAGACAAATCAAGGAAGGTGCCAAACTTTGTGATTCACCGAGGAGTTCACCGCCAATGGGTTGCCGTCGAGGTTCTGAGGGTCGTTCACCAGTCAAAGTAATTTTCGTTCTTTATCCTTTCACCCTGCCCAGGTGAAACGGATGTTTTGATAGGGCTTGCTTTCTATAAATTTCCCTCTTCGCTTTGCCCAAAGCGACAGAGTTTTGTTTTATAGGGCTGTAGTTTCAAGAATCGACTTGTTCATTAATAAAATAACGCCGTTCTGTAATTTCCGCATTAATTGTTGTTTTCTCTTTTTGCTTTTTCAGAAAATGGTAATCCTAAAAAACAATTAAAAATAAATACACTGCACACTTTTGCATTTTTCTCCATCTCTTCTAAACACGAATCATCACGTCATGTAGATTGCTTGTTTTAAACCCCGTTGAAACATACGACCCGATGCCTTCTCCCAACTTTGAGTTCCCGGTATTCGAGGCTGAAGAAGAAAATGACAACGAAATTCCAGAAGAGATCTCCCGACTACTCAGACAAGAGGAAAGGTCCATGGAACCTCACAAAGAACCGTTGGAAACGGTAAATTTGGGTTCAGAGCAAGAGAGAAAAGAAATCAGGATTGGGGCACTGCTCGGTCCAAATACCAGAGAGAGTTTGATAAAGCTTCTCAAAGAATTCCCCGATGTATTCGCTTGGTCCTATCAGGATATGCCAGGGTTGGATACCAGCATCGTGGAACATCACTTACCAATGAGATCGGAATGTCCGCCAATAAAGCAAAGGTTGAGACGTACTCATCCGAACATGGCCATCAAAATCAAAGAGGAGGTGCAGAAACAGATTGACGCGAGTTTCCTCGCTACATCTGAATATCCTCAATGGTTAGCCAACATCGTACCCATTCCCAAAAAGGACGGAAAGGTCAGAATGTGTGTCGATTACAGGGATCTGAACAAGGCAAGTCCAAAGGACGACTTTCCTTTACCGCACATTGATATGCTAGTAGACAGTACAACAAAGTTCAAAATTTTCTCCTTCATGGATGGATTCTCGGGCTATAACCAGATCAAAATGGCGCCGAAAGACATGGAGAAAACTTCATTCATTACCCCATGGGGTACCTTTTGTTATAAGGTAATGCCGTTCGGTTTGAAGAACGCCGGGGAAACCTATCAAAGGGCCATGACTACTCTTTTTCATGACATGATACACAAAGAAATTGAGGTATATGTCGATGATATGATTGCAAAATCAAAAATAGAGAGTGAGCACGTTGAACATCTGTCAAAATTGTTCGAACGTTTAAGAAAGTTCAAGCTCCGCTTGAATCCCAACAAGCGCACCTTCGATGTCCGTTCAGGGAAACTACTAGGGTTCATCGTCAGCCAGAAAGGGATTGAGGTTGATCCTGACAAGGTCAAGGCCATTCGAGAAATGCCTTCTCCGAAAACTGAAAAACAAGTCAGGGGATTCCTGGGACGTTTGAACTACATCTCCAGATTCATATTCCTCATGACCGCCACATGTGCGCCGATTTTCAAATTACTCAAAAAGAACCAGGATTGCGTTTGGTCAGAAGATTGCCAAACCGCCTTCGACAGTATTAAGGAATATCTGTTGAATCCTCCGATTCTATCACCTCCAGTGGAAGGAAGACCACTAATCATTTACCTCACAGTCTTGGAAGACTCAATGGGATGTGTACTTGGCCAACAAGACGAAACCAAAAGGAAGGAGTCTGCCATTTACTATTTGAGCAAGAAATTCACCTACTGCGAAACTCGATACACTATGCTTGAGAAAACTTGTTGCGCTTTGGCTTGGGCATCCAAACGTCTTCGCGAGTACATGATTCGTCACACTACTTGGTTAATCTCTGAAATGGATCCAATCAAGTATGTCTTTGAAAAGCCTGCTCTCACAGGAAGGATTGCCCGTTGGCAGATGTTGTTATCAGAATATGACATAGAGTACCACGCTCAGAAAGCCGTTAAGGGAAGTATTTTAGCCGATCATTTGGCTCATAAACCGATTGACGATCAAGAATCAGTCCGGTTTGACTTCCCAGACGAAGATGTCATGTATCTAAAAATGAAAGATTGCAATGAACCGCTACCTAGTGAAGGGCCAGAACCAGATTCCCAATGGGGACTTATCTTTGACGGAGCAGTTAATCATTACGGAAACGGAATTGGGGCAATCATTGTTACCCCTCAGGGTACCCACATTCCTTTCACTGCCAGACTTACGTTCAAATGTACGAACAACGAGGCCGAATACGAAGCTTGTATTATAGGTCTCGAGGAAGCAATTGATTTAAGGATCAAAAACTTGGACGTATACAGCGATTCAGCCTTGGTTATCAATCAGATAAAAGGAGATTGGAACACATACCAATCAGGATTGATTCCTTACAAAGACTATGCAAGAAGGTTGCTACCTTTCTTCAACAAAGTTGAGTTTCATCATATCCCTCGTGAGGAGAATCACATAGCTGATGCATTAGCCACTCTCTCTTCCATGATTAGTGTAGGTCAATGGAACGACTTACCTAAGATCGACATAATGCGCCTTGAACGGCCCGCTTACATCTTCACATTTGAAGCAGTCCTAGACGACAGACCTTGGTATCACGATATCAAATGCTTCCTTTAGAAACAAGAGTTCCCATCTGGGGCACTCAGAAAAGACAGAAAGACCCTCAGAAGATTGGCTGGAAACTTCTTCCTGAGCGGTGACACTCTCTATAAGATAAATTTTGACATGGTCTTGCTCCGATGCGTTGACAGACCAGAAACAGACATGCTTATGAAAGAAATTCATGAAGGATCCTTTGGCACTCATGCCAATGGACACGCAATGGCAAGAAAAATTCTAAGAGCAGGGTACTATTGGTTGACAATGGAATCCGACTGCTACAAGTACATGAGGAGGTGTCACAAGTGTCAGATATACTCTGACAAAATTCATGTACCGCCATTACATCTCAAAGTTCCTTTTTCCATATGGGGAATCGACATGATTGGCATGATTGAGCTCAAGGCTTCAAACGGACATCGGTTCATCCTAGTAGCCATTGACTACTTCACCAAGTGGGTCGAAGCAGCATCATATGCTAATGTAACCCGACAAGTGGTGGTCCGATTTATCAAAAACAATATCATTTGCCGTTATGGTGTTCCGAACCAGATCATTACTGATAATGGATCTAACTTGAACAATAAGATGATGAAAGAGTTGTGCGCAGAGTTCAAGATTAAACACCATAACTCATCTCCCTACCGACCCAAGATGAACGGAGCGGTAGAAGCGGCTAACAAGAACATCAAGAAGATCGTTCAAAAGATGGTTGTAACCTACAAAGATTGGCACGAGATGCTACCCTTTGCTCTGCACGGTTATCGCACATCTGTCCGCACTTCAACAGGGGCTACCCCTTTCTCTCTAGTATATGGCATGGAAGCAGTGCTCCCCATAGAAGTAGAGATCCCATCAATTCGAGTACTGATGGAAGCTAAGCTCACCAAAGTTGAATGGTGTCAAAGCCGACACGACGAATTAAACCTGATCGAAGAGAAGCGAATCACAGCACTATGCCATGGTCGGCTGTATCAACAGAGAATGAAGAAGGCATTCGACAAAAAGTTCCGACCTCGTGTTTTCAGGAAAGGAGACCTCGTGCTCAAGAAGATACAATCATTTCTCACTGATTCTCGGGGAAAGTGAACTCCGAATTATGATGGCCCCTATATGGTCACAAAAGCTTTCTCAGGCGGCGCCTTCAGACTTGCAACCATGGACGGAGAGGAATTTGCCTACCCCACGAATGTTGATGTAGTCAAGAAATACTTCGCCTAAAAATACACGTCTCGGTGGATTGAAAACCCGAAAGGGCGGTCCAGGCAAAAGTTAGAGACAAAATAAAAAAAAAATCATCCCGATGGATTGGAAACCTCAAAGTACAATCCAGGCAAAAATTAGGGATAATGGCAAGTAACTATGTTCGACAAAGGGGCAAGTCCCTCGGCAGCAGTTACATCATCCGTCAGGAAAACTCCGATCAAGGTCATCTTCGACAGAAGCTCAGGATGCCCAAAATTCAAAGTTGGTAAGAGGATAGTGGTCGTTATGTTTCGATGTAGCCCTTTTCCCTGTAAATTACCATTTTCTAACTTTGTATATACTCTTTGGAATCACGCGTTTGGTTGATTTCCATCCTATCAATAAAACTTGAGCCCCCGTGCTTTTGTTTGCAATTCTTATTTGTTTTAACTTTACAAAATGACATTTTAACATGATCAACGATTCTTGAAATAAAACAAAAATGAATTTACTTGTAAAAGTTTTCCGCTTAAAGTAAAGATGGCAATTTCTTTTGATAGTTGAACATCGAAAGAACATCGATCGCTTCTCCAGAAGTAAGCGAGCTTCAAAGTACAGAATCAAAGTACTCCTTCTAAAACCAGTGCACCTGAACGAAGGATCAGCTGTGTCAGAGACCATGGTTCATCTGACACCCCCAACAGAGTTCTTACCTCCTAAGCCCGACCAACGGTTGTTCCCCGCAGGGACTACTTCTCCTAAGCAAGGCAGAATTGCTACTTTTGGGCCAGCGACACTTCTTCACCCCGCGATGGCCGAGTATCCAGTCATGTTCATCTATTAGTTTGTATGTCGCGTCAGTTTTGTCAGCATAAACATACATACATCATGCATTATTGATTTACATTCATATTTATATTGCATCACTATCTCTCTAGTCGGTCTTGTCCCCTAGTGATAGACAGTCCTCTCAATCGATTTGTCAGTCCTTTCCTTGTCAGGAAATGTTGTGTCTGAACAATCTCTCTCCTCTAGTGTATTTCTGGGATGAAGTTGGTCCTTGATCACTTTGATAACTTGAACCTCTGAAAAACCAGAGAACCCTCGACAAATGTCACCCCTCGCCATCGAAGACGATATCTTCGCTTTCCCGGATTAAGGAAAATCCCTAGAGAAAGCCTCTTAAGCAGTGATTCGACAATACAGCAGTTGTTCTCTAAAAAAACCGCTGATGAAAAGGTCAGCACCTCAAAATTAGATCACATCATATGGCATTTCTCCGAGAAGATCCCGAGAAAAGTATGATGTAAAATCCCAAGCGAAAGCAGCCTCTCAAGAGACCTGCTTTCCCCTGTAGATCCGACAAATGGCGTCTCCAACAGAGAAGTTTGTACACCTCTACAACTTAGACGATTGGGTTCCCCAACAAGTCTGACATCAAAACTTTTTCCACTCAAATGGCATCTCCCCAGGAAAATTCGGCGAGAAGTTTGAGGGAACGCCGCTACGAATAGCGTCCCTTGTCAGTAAAGTTTATTGACGAAAGAAACTAAGACCAGTTCCTTGGTAGGAAACCCGGATCGAGGGGAAGTTTACATCAGAAACTAAGACCAGTTCCTTGGTAGGAAACCAGGATCGAGGGGAAGTTTATTTTAGAAACTGAGACCAGTTCCTTGGCTGAAGACCAGGATCGAGGGGAAGTTTATCTTTTCTAAGCATCATTGCTTAGCTAAAGAAGATGAATGTCTAAGCTACCATTCATAACCACCATCAAAATTTCGGGTATTCCGATATTTAATCCTCTTGCACCCCGAATGGCCGAATACCTTCGTCATTCACACCTTCGTGTCCAAGAAGATTAAATAGGGGCATCTGTCATACCCCAAATTTTGACCACTAAGATGTCCCATCATTGTGCAAATCATCATCACAATATGGAGGAACCATCATACTTCATCAGTCTCCCCAAAGATGGGTGAGCATTCACCACAATCAAAATTAGGGTTTCAAGCCCTCTCTGAGTGCTTAGACAAATGATCAATCAAGGAATGACATGATCTTCAACTTGTCTAACCTCTCAAACATCCACAATGGATCAAAAGGACTCCCACTTCAAGGATTAAGCACAAGGCTGCTCCCTTCTAGGTGGATTAAGTCTCAAGATCGACAGTGTCACCAAATTAGGATTTTGGCCGACCAGGGCCTCCAGATGGAAATTTTTCATCTGGGCACAAGCCAATGATCCAAAACCTAACCTAATATACTCCATGGAACCTCATGGACCCAATCATCAAGTCAATTTTGCCTCAGGGGATGCATTCATCAAAAATTAGGAATTAGGGTTTCTTGACCTAATTCACCCCTAAGTTGACTTTTGGTACAAATCATGAGCCAAGACCTCAAAGGAGGGTTTGAGGGTCTCTAATGAACTATATTGATCCATTTGGAATAATGGATTAATCCTAGAAGCTTGAGCAACAAGGCTCAATTTCATCTGCACCACAATTAGGGTTTTAAGAGGAAACTCAACTGTAACTTTGACTTTTGACCAGGACATGCTCCAAAGCCCTATGACATGCATCAATATACCCTATGACACCCATGGAACATGTCCATCAAGTATGATTTAGGTCAAGGACATGATTTCCTGAAGAATTGCACAGTTTGGAATTCATCTGATAAAAAGTCAACTGTGCACAAAAGTCAACTTTGACTTTTTGAGATTTTTCACCAAAATGCATTTTTAACCCTAAAATGATGTTAATGTATGATTTGAATCATCATTCATCAAGAAAAATCAAGAAAAGTTGGATAACTTGTAAAAGGGGTAACCATAAAAACTTAGAAAATTTTCTAAGTTAAAAATAAAGTGGCTAGGGTACCAACTTTGGAGGGTCATAACTCCTAAACCACAAGGCCATTTTTTCCAATCCAAAGCTTGATTTGTAGATCTCATTGCCCTCTACAAAAACTTCAACTAGACCTAACTCCAATTCATTGTGGATTTTGAGATATGAGTGAGCCAAAATGGTTGAAAATATGAAAGTACACCATTTTCCAACACTTAGAAAAAATTATGTCCATGGCAGATTTTGTTGAAACACCAAAACTTGTGAGATCTTTTCACATAGATGTAAGCTGAATCTAATCCAAAGTTAAACATCAATGTTGTTGCATATGTTGCCAAGAATTCAAAGAGCCTAACAGCATGAATTGATTCAACTTGAGCCAAGAGAAATCCATGCCCAAAGTCATGTTGCTGCAAGCTGTTTTGGAAAAATCAGTTTGCATGTTTGCTTGCCACACACGATTTTGAACCAAAAACTGAGGATCAGCATGCCACATGCATTCAAACCAATCACATTGCATCTAATCCAACTGATAAATCTGAGTCAAAAATCCAAGGAATCTTCCAACTTGAAATTCATCCACTTTGGCACATTTTGCCTTGAATTCAAAGTGCATTAATGTGGAATAGTGCATTGTCAAGGTAGCTACCCTACTCAGTCAAATTTTATGATTAAACAAGAATAAAAACATCTGAGGAATGTGATTTTCGTCAAGGCATATCCCTGCTCTTGGGAATGGCTAGCTTGCCTTGCTTGAGAAGAAATCCTCCAAGCCAAACCATGCAAATGTGATCTGATCCAGCAGCCATTCACTATTCCTCCAAAACAAAAGTTGATCACCTATAAATAGAGGTCCCAATGGATCATTCAACTCACACCAAAGCCAGTTACAACACTGATTTCTCTCATTCTTCCTTAAACCTCAAGTTTTTTGGCTTATTGAGTAACCACTATCGGGTTTTGAGTTACAGCCTTAGGAAATCAATTCCAGTTGCTCAAACACATCACATATGATGTATTTGAGGTGTCCAAACACTTAAACACTGACTGTAACACCTCAGGCTCAAAATCACCCTTCAACCAAGCCATTATGCCTCAATTATGCAGGTGGAGGTCTCCAGCTTGATCCAAAGAGTTTCAAAGTGTTCCAGAGCTTGTAACACACTCCATAACATCCATTAAAGCTGTAGGGATCATTAATTCACGACTGGAACAAAATTTGTGCAGAGTTCCATTTCAGCTTGCATCAAGGTAAGCCTCAAAACTCAAACTCCATGATCCATGCATATTTCCTCGCATGATATTTTTGCCAATTGCTTGCCATCATATGCTAATTGTTTTCCTTCAAAAAATTTGATCATTGCACTCATAATCATGCCTACTCGATTGTTTTTGCAAAATTAGGGTTCATACGGCCACAATGATATAATTTATTATACACTGAAAATGAATAAAATTGGGTATTGCCATCTTCTTCCTTGTGAAAAAACGCATGAGTTTGGTGCTTGAATGATGTCCAATGGTTGAGAGATGAGTGAGATATGGTGTTTCATGCATGAGCTCGAGGAAGAAGATGGCCATGGCACCATTCTTCAGGTTTTCCAACTAAGTTTGATATATATTTTTCACTTGCCATGTTATATTTGAATTGGCATTGCGCCCCAGCGGTTCATCAGCTGGTTTTGTGTGTATTGGCAAGCGAGAGGTCTGGGGTTCGAATCCCCCTCGCCCCAGACTTCTTTTTATCACTTGTTCATTTTATTTTTTTTCATATTATTATTTTTAATGATTTGAAAAATTAATAACTCCTTCAATTTTTATCATTTTTTATTGGTTCTTTTTGCAATAATTCACAAAAATGTTGAAATATTTTATTCCACCAAAAAATTAGATTTATATTATTTATTTAATATAATTAGTATTTTGTGAATAAATTCATTTTTAATTGTTTTTAAACATTCTAAAAGTGAATATTTACTTTGAAAATCAAAACCTAATGAGTTTAAATATTCCTTGTGATTATCCCTCATTTTGTTCAAACCTTTAACAAAATCATAAATGGATTATTCAAATTTATTTTGTATTTTGTTTGATTTTCTTTAAGTATTTACTTTTAAAGATTAAAATTAGGGTTTTTGATTAATTCAACTTTCAAAATTGATTTTCAAATACACTTGGGCCTCTATTAGAGTGTAAGACCCAACACCCTTGTACAGAAAACATGTTGGGCCTCATTCGTTGTATAAGTCCCTCTGTACATTTTCAAATAAACGGCACGATGTCGCCTTTTCAAAATAACCCTGGGCCTACCCTCGAGTAGTAAGACCCATTTCTTTTCTTAAAACTCACTTGGGCCTCTAATAGAGTGTAAGACCCAACCCCCTTTTAACCAAAACAATTTTGGGCCTCACTTATTGTATAAGTCCCTCCGCGTTAAAAGAAAACCTTGGCGCGATTGCCATTTCAAACGGAAAAATCATCTGGGCCTACACTCGAGTAGTAAGACCCATCTCTTTTTCTTTAAACTTTTTTGGGCCTCTATTAGAGTGTAAGACCCAACACCCTTGTACAGAAAACATTTTGGGCCTCAGTCACTTGTATAAGTCCCTCTGTACAAATTCAAACAGTGCGCTCACTGATAAAACCCTGGGCCTCTCCTTGAGCTGTAAGCCCCAAATCTCTCCTTTTCAAAGCACTTTCTCCTTTGATTTTGAATATATTCTTGTTTTCAATCTTTCCTTGTTGAACAACTAACCAAACAACATGGAAGCTCTACAACCGAGTAAGTGGTTATTGCTTTCATTTACCACTTTCATATACATATAACTGTATTGTGGGGCTGTTTCACTGTAAGTCTTCTTTCATAAACTCATATCAACTGTGTAATAATAGTATAGATATTTAGAGTTTCCCCGGCAACTACGTCTAGCATTAAGCCCGTTGATCACTCTTAGAAATAGTCTAAACTAGATCCCCATAGGATTACCAAACACAGTCTTCCCTCCTCTTGGGGTTAAACAATATGGAGATATGAAAGGCAGCATTCTCTGTGAACCCTTTCATAGACTGTCACTCATAGAAGTTGTCAAGAAACTCTATTCCCCAGAGATGATCTTTTTTCCGTGAATGGCATCTCTTGAGTTTCTTTCAAATTCTCGGACTTTCCTGGCTTGATCTATTCTCGGTGAATGGCATGTCTTGAACTTCTCGGGGTTTGGGGACCCACAGGCTTCTTAAAAGCACTTGTCAAGAAGCTCTACTCCCCAGAGATGATCTTTTCTCCGTGAATGGCATCTCTTGAGTTTCTTCCAAATTCTCGAACTTTCCTGACTTGATCTATTCCTTGTGGATAGCTTGCCTTGAATTTCTCGGGGTTTGGGGACCCATCGGCTTCTTAAAAGCAATCGGCCTCCTCTTGGGCATCGTACAAGGACCCACGGGCTTCCTAAAAGCTACTCGCCTCCTCTTGGGCTTAGTAAAAGGACCCTACGGCTTCTTAGAAGTACTCACAGCCTCCTCTTAGGCTTCGTATAATGATCTCTTCCTCCGGGAATGATAGCCTCCTCTTGGGCTTTGTACAAGGACCGATCGGCTTCTTAAAAGCTTCCAGCCTCCTCTTGGGCTTTGTACAAATTGTCCCGACGGCCTCCTAGAGGTATAGGAACAGAACTTAGTCATCTGCATAGAACAGTCCTTTCAAAGAGTCTACTACTGTTTCTCAAAGCATAGTACAAAAGATGAAACTCTAGACTTGGACAGTCTAATCTCCTTGAGTCTCAAAGACATTCTCAAGCACCCTTCAAAAATAGGAAGAAAACCCGTAGACTCGGACAGTCTCAATACCCTTCGGATTTCCCGCTTCCTTAAAGAACAGGAATAACTCGGATCCTTGAATCAAATCCATGAGTACAGTGTTGCTCATATAAGAACTGATTTTCTCTTTAAAATCAGTATACTGGACCTGTCACTTAACTGAAACAACATTTAGCCTCTCTCTCGGGCTTTGTACGAGACACATAAGAGACTCCCTCGTTGAGTTAATTACCCCTTTCGCCTCCATCTCAGGCTTTATACGAGATACAAAAAGGTTCTTATTGAGCCAAACAAACAACAGCCTCCATCTCGGGCTTCGTACGAGATACAAAAAAACTCTCTTGTTGAGTCAATTAGCCTTCATCTCGGGCTTTATACAAGATACCAAAAGACTTCATCGTCGAGTCAAAACTTTTTAGCCTCTCTCTCAGGCTTTGTACGAGACACATATTAGCCTCCTCTTAGGCTTTGTATAAGAAAACCACTGGTTGATCCAATAAACCTTTTAGCATCAAATTTGTGCCTCGTTCACAGTATACAAACATCAACAACTCATTCCCTTTCATCTAATCGCTGTAAGCGGCAAGCCTCTGGATCATCTACATCCATGCCACTGTCCCTCTTTTAGCATGAGAAATTCATAAGGAAAGATGGCATTGCTCTACACCGTGTTAAAGTCTTCTCCTTCAGGTTAAAATCCCCTATAAAGGAAATTATGGCATTGCCGGATTCACACATCCCAGTTAAAGTAATCCTCCTTTATAGTCAATCACCCAACAGTTGTGACATACAACCCCCTCTTTAGAGATGACAAATTCTCTCTAAAGTCAACACCTTTAGCTTCACATCTTGGGCTTTGAACAAGATACAAATAGACCTTTCAGCTTCACATCTTGGGCTTTGAACAAGATATAAATCAACTTTCGCTTCACGTCTCGGGCTTTGAACAAGACACCAAAAACAACCATTTCCTCCCATAGAATAGGAGGAACTACGAACGCTCTGATTTCCCTGTTTCGGTAAACGGGAATACGTAGGCATAAGATTGAAAGAAAAATCTTAGCGAGCACACTAACAAAAACCCAAAATCCCATACTCTCATGTATCTATCAAAAGCATCAGTCCTAACATCCTAATCCTCATTCCCCGCCAGAAAATCCAAGGAAGAGAGAAAACCGTATTGGTGAAAATACAAAATAACCAGTACAAAGGCCCCCCCACATTGATAGCATTCGTAACCTAACAGACCGCTGTTTAAACTCAGTATGCAAAGCAGGGTTAATTGGAGACATCTATTTCCCTTCCTTCATCAGCTTTAATAGGATAAAAAATGAATCGACCTGTAGTAAACTCAACCGCAAAGAGTGACCAGCGCTTAAGAACCGCGTCCAAAATCGCTCGCTACATATCCCCAAGTAGAAAGCAATATCTCAAGAGACTCGTTTTCCCTAGCAGAGTCAACAAATGGCGTCTCCAAAAGAGACGTGTGTACAACTCTACAACTCAGACGAATGGGTTTCCCCAGCAAGTCTGACATCAAAACTTTTTCCATCAAATGGCATCTCACGAGTAAAAACTCTGCGAGAAGTTTGATGAAAACCGCTACCCATAGCGTCCCTTGTCAAGAAAGTTTATTGACAAAAGAAACTGAGACCAGTTCTTTGGCTAAAGACCAGGATCGAGGGGAAGTTTATTTCAGAAACTGAGACCAATTCCTTGGCTGAAGACTAGGATCGAGGGGAAGTTTATTTCAGAAACTGAGACCAGTTCCTTGGCTGAAGAACAGGATCGAGGGGAAGTTTATTTCAAAAACTGAGACCAGTTCCTTGGCTAAAAACCAGGATCGAGGGGAAGTTTTTACCTTTTTATAGCATCATTGCTTAGCAAAATAAGATGAATGAGCAAACTGCCGTTCATAACCACCATCAAAATTTCGGGTATTCCGATATTTAATCCTCTTGCACCCTGAATGCCCGAATAGCATTGCCATTCACACCTTCGGGTCCAAGAAGATTAAATAGGGGCATCTGTCATACCCCAAATTTTGACCACCAAGATTTCCCATCATTGTGCAAGACATTACCATAATATAGATGAACTATCATGCCTCATCAATATCCTCAGAGATGTTTGAGCATTCACCACAAATCAAGAGTTAGGGTTTCAAGCCCTCTCAAAGCACTTAGACAAAGGATCAATCAAGAAAGGACATGATCTTCAACTTTTCTAACCTCTCAAACACCTATAAAGGATCAAGAGGACTCCCACATCAAGAATCAAGCACAAGGTTGCAACATTCCAAGTGGATCAAGCCTCAGGATCGCCAGTGTCACCAAATTAGGTTTTGGTCGACTGAGGCGTCCAAATGAAATTTTTTTCTCTGGGCATGAGCCAATGCTTCAAAGCACAGCCCAAGATACTCCAAGGGACCTCCTGGACCCAATCATCAAGTCAATTTAACCTCAGGGGATGCATTTATCCAAAAAATAAGGAATTAGGGTTTCTTGACCTAATTCACACCTAAATTGACTTTTGGGATCAAACATGAGCCAAGACCTCAAGACATGATTTGAGGGCCTTAAATACACTACATTGATCCATTTGCAACAATGGATTAATCCAAGAAGCTTGATCTACAAGTTTCAATTTCATCAGGACCACAATTAGGGTTTCGAGGGAAAACTCAACTGTACCTTTGACTTTTGGCCCAGATATACTCCCAAACCTTGGGACATGATTCAATATACCCTATAACACCTATGGAATATACCCATTCGGTTTGATTTAGGTCAAGGACTTGATTTCACAAAGGATCGCACAGTTTGAATTTCATCCGATAAAAAGTCAACTATGCACAAAATCAAGTTTGACTTTTTGGAATTTCTCACAATTTATGGTTCTTTGGCCCTAAAACAATGTTAATATGTGATTGGAATCATCATTCATCTAGAAAAATCAAATAAAGTGAGTTAACTTGTAAAAGTGGTAACCATAAAAAACTTAGAATTTTTCTAAGTTATGGAACCAAGTGGCTAGGGTACCAACTTCCAAGGACCATAACTTGAGATCCAAGCAACCATTTTGGATGGTCCAAAGCTGGATTTGTAGCTCTCATGGCATACTTTAAAAGCTTCAACTACAGCTCATTCCAATTCCTCATGGATTTTAAGTTATGGAGTGATCAAAATGGCTGAAAACATGAAAATGACATTTTCCCAACACTTAGTGAAATTTTCACTAAGTCAGAATCTGCCTTACTTTTTCCAAAATGTAGGGACATTTTTCACCTTGATCCAAGTCAAACCAGGTCTAGGGTTGGACATCAAAGTTAAAGAATGCCATGAGGGCTTTCCAACAAGTACCAGATCATCTCCAAATTCCATTTGAGCAAGGAGATACAACCCTTGAAACATGACATCATGAATTGATTTTTTCAAGACAGGTTTGGCAGATTTTGTGCCTTTTGCTCAATTTGTCCAAATCTGATAAATCTAAGCCTTGTCATCAATTTGGACACATCTGAGGATCAAATCCAAGGGGGGTGATCTGATCTCCAAGCCTCCAAAGTCCAAGAATCTACAAGTAGTATGCCAAACCTAAAAGAGCTAAAAAGGTGCCAAGACTCTAATTTCGTTGCAATGCATTTAATGGATACACCAAGATGGCATGGACTGATACATTCCTAACAGAATGAGTCAAGGATAAGCTATGAATCAAAGAACCATAGGCCTATGCCATAACCTCTAGTCAATGGCTAGAGGACACTTGAGATTCCTTTTGCATAACATTGGCCAAAGGCCTGCTGCAGTTTCCATTCCCTATTGCTTGCAAAACAAACTTGCTCTACTATAAATAGAGCTCATTTGTGCTCAGTTTAAGTACACCAAAGCAACCAAACTGATGCTTTCCTCAAAATCCCTTTCTTTAGGCCAAAATGCCTTCTTTAGCAAGGTATCTCTGAGTTTTTGAGTTAGAGAGCATTTCCATCATAGCTCATGATCCAAACACATTCAATATGTCATATCTAAGCTGTCCAAACTCTCATATGTGACCTGTAACACCAAAATCACAAAGTCCCGTCTCAAAACCTCAAAATTGGACTTTTTTGCACTTTTCAAGTCATGTCTTGATTTAGTCACTTTCAAAACCAGATAAAGCCTCAAACACACTCCAAATATCATCCTTGAACTGTCCGAAATGGTTCCCCACATCTGGAACACCATTTGCGAGAGTTGCCATATTGGTCACTTTTGCCCCTTTTGCAAGAAAGATCTCAAACTTGTTCCTGAGGATTCCAGCTGGTTCTAATCATTCTAAAAGCTTCTAAGGGATCAATTGAGAGTGTCCAAAGCACTAAATTACTTCTGGCACAAGAAACTTGGCAGATAGCCCCAAAAGCTCTAAGAGGTAAGTGCATCATCACTTGAACTTTCTAAATTATGCATTGCTTTGAAATCCATTGATCATAAACATCTCATACATGTTGTATATGTTGTGTTTGAACCAATTCATCATGCAATTCTTGCCTATACCATGAGGTAGCATAGAAAATGCAAATATAGGCCTATTTCAAAACCATTATCGGGTTTTAAAATAGGGATCTCATGTGAAAAAACCACCACCACCATTGGATTCCTTGGGAAATTCTAGGCTGGATGTATATAAATTTTGTCCCAATCCATGGAGAAATGAGAAAGTTATGGCCTTTACGTTTTTGGTCCAAAACCTTGCCTTGCCTTGCCTTGGTCAGGCCTAAAACAAGGCATGCCTTATGTATTTCTAGAGTGGCTTTGATACACGGATGTATCACCACCCCAGTGGTAGAAGGCGCGCACTGCAACCTTGAGGTCTGGGGTTCGAATCCCCCTCGCCCCAGACCCTTTTTATTTACCATTTTTTCCACTTTTTTAATATTTGTCATATTATTTTAAATGATTTGAAAAATTAATTTCTCTCTCAGTTTTAATCATTTTTTATTGGTTCTTTTTGCAAAAAATCACACAAATGTTAAAATATTTTATTCCACAAAAAAGTTCAATTTATACTATTTATTTAATATAAATAGAATTTTTGTAATTAATTTCATTTTAGTTGTTTTTAAACATTTTTTAAATGAAATTCACACTTTGATCTTTCAAAATTAATTGGATTTTTAGCTTTCATATGATTAAACTTGATTTTCCAAAATATTTTCTAAAGTGTACAACTTATTTTTGAATATAATTGATATTTTATCATTTATTATTTAAATTACCTTTGAAAAATGCCATTTTAATTCAAAAATTAGGGTTTCTTTGATGTTCAGACTAACAAATCTTTTTCAAACACTCATGGGCCACTAATAGAGTGTAAGACCCAATCCCCTTTTAACCAAAATCTTTGGGTCTCAGATATTGTATAAGTCCCTCGGAGTTAAAGAATCTCGGCGCGATCGCCATTTCCTAGCAAAAACAATTTTGGGCCTACCTTCGTGTTGTAAGTCCCACTTTTCTTTTTAAAAACCTTTTTGGGCCTCTTGAGAGAGTGTAAGACCCAACCCTTTTGTAAATAAATAATTTTTGGGCCTCAGACATAGTATAAGCCCCACTGTATTTTTAAAACCACGGCGCGGTCGTCGCCTTTTAAAACAAAATCATCTGGGTCTACCCTCGTGTTAGAAGTCCCATTTCTTTTCTTTAAATACTCTTAGGGCCTCTATCAGAGTGTAAGACCCAAACCTTTTGTAAATAAACCTCTTTGGGCCTCAATCATTGTATAAGTCTCGATACGATATTTAGAACAACGGTACGATCACTATTAAAACTTGGGCCTCACTTTGAGTATAAAACCCAATAATCTTTTCAAAACAAATCCCCTGTTGATTTAGATTCAATATACAGTTGTTATCAAAACTTTCTTTAATTTCTTTGAACAACTAACAATATAACATAGAAGCTTGCTCGCCTGTAAGTTTTAACAGCTTTCATTTACTCGCTTTCATATATATATAATTGTACTGTGGGAAGCTGCGCACAGTTAGTCTTCTTTCATATCCTTTTAAATATTTGTCATATATCATCTGTATATATACTAGTATAGTCATTTAGAGTTTTCCCCGGCAACTAGGTCTAGAACTAGGTAAATCCAGTTTGGTCACTCTTTAAAATACAATAAAAACTAGATCCCAGTAGGATTTCCAGATACAGTCTTGCCTTCTCTTGGGCTTAAACAATATGGAACAAAGAGAAAGGCAGTATTCTTCGTGGACCTTTTCTCAGGCTGTCACTTTAGAAATTGTCAAAGGAATTCTACTCCCCAGAGTTGATCTATTCTCAGTAAATAGCATCTCTTGAGTTTCTTCAAACCTTCGAACCTTCACTAAATGATCTATTCTCGGTGAATAGCATTTCTTGAACTTTTCTTAGTTTGGGACCCCCAGGCTTCCTAAAAGCATCCCCACCTCCTCTTGGGCTTTATACAAGGACCCTGACGACCTCTTAAAGGTATAAGACAGAACTTAGTCATCCTTTGCTAGAGCAGTCTTCCCAGTGTCAAATATCCGATTTTAGGGTTGATTCTCATCCGTTAATACTCATGCCTCCTCTTGGGCATCATACAAAAGATAAAACTCTTCCACGCCAGTAGACTTGGACAGTCTAATCCCCTTGAGTCTCAAAGACATTCTCAAGTTCCCTACAAATACAGGGAGAAACCCCGGTTACTCTGAATCAATCTCCAGCAGAGCTAAATCCCAGTCTCTCTCCAAAAAATCCCAAATCAGAACCTCAAGGCATCTGATACCCCAACTCTTCTGGAACCCTCAGCAAGAGTTGATTCCCCACTTGGACCTGCCTCAGGATCTCAATTATCCTCGACAAAAGCTAGCCTTCTCTTAGGCTTTGTATAATGACTTTTCCTCAGCAAAGTTAGCCTCCTCTTGGGCTTTGTACAATGATTCTCCCCAACTGAGCTAACCTTTTCAGGCTCTCTTGTTAAGTCAATTACTTTTCAGACTGTCTTGTTGAGTCAATTACTTTTCAGACTCTCTTGTTGAGTCAATTACTTTTCAGACTCTCTGTTGAGTTAATTACCTTTCAGACTCTCTTGTTGAGTCACTCACCCTTTTAGACTCTCTCGTTAGGTCAATCACCTTTTTAGACTCTCTTGTTGAGTCGCCCCTTTTTATCCTCAATCTCGGGCTTTGTACGAGACAGATAAAAATACTCTCTTGTTCAGTCCATCTTTTCCAGCCTCCTCTTAGGCTTGATATAAAGATTTCCCCTAGCAGGAGCTAGCCTCCTCTCAAGTTGTGTAGAATAATTTCTCTAGCTTGTTCAGCCACAATCCTGGGCTTTGTACAGGATAGATAAAAGCACTTTCTTGTTGAGTCAAACCCTTTTAGCCTCAATCTTGGGCTTTGTACAAGACATAAATCTTCATAACCTTCTCTTAAGCTTGGGACCAACATCTTTCCCAAGCAGAGTCAAACTCATTTCAGCCTCAATCTTGGGCTTTGTACAAGACAGATAATACTCTCCAGCAAGAGACAAACCCGTTTCAGCCTCAATTTTGGGCTTTGTACAAGACACATACAAATCTCCCCGGCGGAGTCAAAACCCCTTTTAGCCTCAATCTTGGGCTTTGTACAAGACAGATAGAACATTTTCCCCGAAAAAGTCAAGCTTTTAGCCTCCTCTTAGGCTTTGTATAAAGATATCCCTAAAGGGTCATCTTCTTTTTTCCTCAATCTCGGGCTTTGTACGAGACAGATAAAAACACTCTCTGGTTGAGTCGGTCATTTCCAGCCTCCTCTTAGGCTTTGTACAAAGACTTCCCCTAGTGGAGTCAATCAACCTCTTAGCTTCAACCTTGGGCTTTGATCAAGGCACACAAAAATCAACAATCCCTTTTTAGCGATGACAAATTCTCTCTCAGTTAAAACCTTTTAGCTTCAATCTTGGGCTTTGAACAAGACACCAAAACATCTTTTTCCTCCCTTAGAATAGGGGGAACTACGATTGCTCTGATTTCCCTGTTTCGTTTAAACGGGAATACGTAGGCATAAGATTGCGAAATCTTAGCGAGCATACTAATAAAATACTTTAGGTCAAGTACCTTAATACATCAGTCAAAGACTTTGGGTTTCATACCTTAGTTATCATTCATCCCCATTTTCCACAGAAAACATCAACTCACTCACTCACTCACTCATATTTCCCAAGAAACTTTCCCAACCCATTAACGGATAAACACTATCAAGTACAAAGTGAAACCTAAAGCTAATATCCTGTGGATAACCACATATAGGATGGGTAATTGACAACTCCCTATTGTATAACCTGACCCGACTCCCCGAATTTCTTTTAAGCATTTGTTCAGTTAAACATTCGCGTGCAAGGTTAGTTTTAGATAGCTTCCCTTTCCCTTCCAGCTTCATGGGATAAATAAGAAATCAGAAAGTAGAACCCCCTCCTACCATTGCGGTGAGGAAAACCCAGCGATAAGGTGGTCGCGTCACCGGCAAAAATCACTCGCTACAGAAGGCAACTTAACTCTTAAAAGTAGAGTAATGTTCACAATTTACTACTCTGTAGAACTAATCAAACTCGATCGGAATTTTTTCACCTGATGAGTTGCAGACTGATATGAATTGGGGCATCATTGTGACACCTCTTTGTGTTCTTTTCGATTGAGTATCATTTGTTTGAGTTTCATTCGCACAACTCTCATTTGTTTGGGTTTTTTCGCTAGTATCTGATGTAGAACTCGACAAGGTCGACATCTATGTTCAAAAACAACAACAACAACATGAAAAACAAGAACATAAACATCAACCACAACATAAAGAACAAAAACTACAACAATGGCAAATGAAGTTTACTGTAGATGCACGGGGAAAATATTTTACGTACCCTAAACGTGATGACTTAAGTAATAATGTTTCTGTTGGTGTTGGTGTTGTCTTCCTTCCTTAAGGCAACAACGGTGTTGTTGTTGTCTTCCTTCTCGATGGTGGCAACTTGGTTGGTGTACTCTTCTTTCTCGACGTCACGATCGTGATGGTCTTGTCAACCTCCTTGACGATGATGACGAAAATGACAAATACACAGTGAATAATGGATAGTGAAGAGACAAGTTAGGGTGAACGATGATGTTTTGGTTGAAATCGTGTTTTGCTTCAGAGTATTGAACGTTAAGGTTTAGGGTTGAAATCGGGTATTGTTTCGTCAGTTAAAGAGACAAGTTAACTAGGAGTGTATATTATTATAAAGCTACCACCATGGCCAATACCAGCAACCGTTATGATATATTACTTTCATAATGAAATTTCATAAAGAAGCGCTAGAGTTAAATTTACAAATAAAAATTTTAAATAAAAAAACAAAATATATCACAACGGTGGAACTCAACAACCATAGTCATAACCCTTTAAGTTTTTTATTTAAAAATAAATAAAAAAGAAAAGACGCGCCTTAATATTAAAGGAATAATATATATGAGGGCGCAGAGGTTCGAACCCATAAAAGCTTGATGGTATCACCATGGTTGGCTCCTCAACCGTTGTTATATATAAATATTTTTTTATCAAAAAACAAAAATAATATGATAGCACCTTAGTTTAGAGATATCACCACGGTGTAGAGAAGAACCGTGGTGACAATTGCGTTGTTGTTTACGTGTTTTGTAGTAGTGGATGCGAATGAGAGTTTGTGTCGGTTACAGAGGCGAGGCAACAAAGAGCTTCATGAAAACATCCACATTACACCTCGGTTCTGAATAATCAAAGGGATACGTGAAAATGTCATTGTTCGATTCCCAACAACAAAATTTTTTATTTTCAAAACAATTTGTTTATAAGTGAGGGAAATATTCCCCTATTTACGTTAGATTTTGTTAATAATCAATGGGTATAACCACTACTATAAATAATACTTTTTATGATGAAATTTTCACCTCGACCCATCATTAACAAAGGTATATGTCCCAGCATCGTCATTGTTTTTTTATAAATATAGACAACCTATACCCTCGATTATTACCAAAACTAAAGAAATATATATATATATATATATATATATATATATATATATATATATATATATATATTAAATTTAATGTTTTATTTGTATTAACCTAGGTTATAATGGTCATCCGAGGGGTTATACTTTTGCATGAATATTTTAAAATACTTTTTTTATGCATTATTTATATTATTTTTAATTATTAATTAATCTTTTAACTTGGTCGTGACTAAAATCCAGAGTGATAGTTAATTTAATTGAACTCCCAAAATATGGGGTTATACGAGGGTTTTACTTTTCATTTTATTTTAAATTGATATATTCTCTCAGGTTTTCCTAAAAAATAGATTTGTTTAATCTTTTCATTGAATACTTTAAAGAAATAGACTATAAATTTTTATTTAATTATCAACACGACATATTTCATCTTCATTCTCTTCAAAAAAACCTAGACGATTTTCATCAAAACTCTTGCAACATCAACTCGAACATCATCTCATTTCAACGTTAACTCTTCCAACATCAACTTTTTCAAAACTCATTGAAGATTAGTTATCACGTTTGTGGCACGTAATTCAAAACTGAAATGTTCATATAATTCTTCATTGAAATGGTAATACCAATGAAATGTTGGTACCGCTTAAATATTGTTTGATAATGTGTTAGAAATGTAATACCACTGAATTGTTTCAACGCCACATATATTATTCATCATAACTTATTGTGTATGTTTCTAGCTATTATGATTCTGATTGTGGTTTAGTTTTTGTGTTTCTTCTCTAAGAGTATGAAATTTAATCTTCTTTGTTTTTAGAAGCAAACTTGTGGCGTTCATAGGAGATTTATCCCCAGTTCGTGACAAGCTGGATGAAGTTCGCTGGAGGGTCTAGAAGTTGGAAATTACAGTGTGAAAGCAGTTTATTTGGAGCTCCTGAAAAACCATGAGAATTCTAATACTGGGCCTTTTTCCTCTAACCATTCTCTGTCTTCTGTTTTTGGTACACTGTGGAAACTAAAAGCAGTGCCTAAATTAATATGTTTTGGTTGGAGAGTTCTTTGGGGAAGAGTGGCAAACAAGACTGAGCTGATCAAGAGAGGTGTTGAAACGACACCAACCTGTGTGTTTTGCAATGTGGATGACGAAGACGTCTCTCATCTGTGCTTCTCTTGTGGTCTAATTTCGGCTGTTTGGGAAAGAATTGGAGATTGGTGCGGTTTCGGAAGCTTTTTCGAACGAAATAGACTTGATTTCTTTATGGCGTGGTGCGGTTTGGGTAATTCTAATGAAGGTAACATGAAGCTGGGCGTGGTCTGGCTCATTACGGTATGGAGTATTTGGTTGTGTAGAAATGTTATTATCTTTGACAATAATAGTTTTAATTTAGATAATCTTTGCTGTGATATTAAGATTAGGGTGTGGAGGTGGTTCAAAGCGGTAGATATTTGTAATTCCAACTCTGATTTTTTAGCTTTCTGTATGGATCTATTAAGTGGCTAGCTGGTCTAGAGTTGGTTAGGAATATCTGGTCGGTTTTTCTTTGTTTGTACTCTCCTGGTCTGAACACTATTTGTGTCCAGACAGTTTTATTTAATCCATTGGCTTTAAGAAAAAAAAAGTATCTGCAAACACATACAAAGTTCATTCTCAAGATTCACAATAAAAAACTATAAAATATTAATTAGATTGCTCAAATAACACTAAGAAAATTTCAAATGGTCGGGTCATAGAAAAATATGTTTTTTTAACAAGACACAATGTCTAGTAAGATCTGCTAAATGCACTAGATCTGCCTAGTAAGATCTGCTAGGTTTCCTTTCCCGCTAAATAGCAGGTTTTGTAATCTGATTTTGGGACTATATTTTAGCATGTGTTTTAATGAAGTTGATTATTAAAAAAAAAACATGACACAATGTCCGTAAATATTTATTAAAGGGCTAAAAGAACATCTAATATAAATAAAGTGATTTTTTTTACTTACCAAATGGTAGCAAGCATGGTTCAGTTTGAAACACATCACACTGAATAATTCCAGGAAACGTGTGTTCGCTGGTGAATTTGGCGAACAACCTCTGGTTTCCTAATTTATGAAAATTAGTTTACTAACAGGACCAACCAAACAAATTCTAGGACAAAGTGCTTTTGAGAATGTCTTTGATTTAGAAAAAATGTATTCGTTTTCTAAGGTTTCCTCTAATATTTTCTTCGACTAATAGAACAAGGACGCAATAATGGCGAAAAAGTAATTTGAAATAAACTTAAACTGGAAACAAAGTAAATTACTGAGATGAAGGAAATGACTTGAATGTAAAGAAATGAAGAAAAAAACTTGGAATTTTATAAAAATGCATAAATGTAAATTGGTGTTTCCCATACATACATTTCCAGAACACTCGTTTCTCTTACACATTTACTTTGAGTATTTACGGTAATTTGTAGAGAATTTGGAACACCCTGAATCTAACACCAAGATCCCCTATTTATATACAAACGAAATAACTACCCATAACAGTTATATCTCCTAATGGCGACAAATGTCATTCTGCATGTATTTGTGTCTTAGATGCATTCCACACGTCCAATTTCAAAAGTGAAACTCCCTCTTGAAATTTAAAATTCAAACACCCGTCGAATGGAACCATTTCCTTTTATGTCGAAATTATCTTCCTTACTTAGAAAAATCTGCCAATGCTTCCTCTAAGTACCATGTTCCTTCGACTGGCCTTTTTTTCATCAAAAGCTTTACAATTGCAATGTCCTGTCGAAAGTTTCCATTTTCTTTTGAATCATTTCCTGGCGTCGAAATTGGCCACCTACAAATTGCCCCCCAAAAAATCAATTTTCGACCGAGGGAGAAAAACATTTTTTTGCCAATGCAATTCGACGCCATGAATCCTTCGACTAGTGACTGTTCATATGATTTAGACGTTAGAAATGTCAGAATCATCATTACGCTTTTCCCAAAACCTCTTTTCAGCCCACGTTTCTGAGATCTTCATCATTCCTACTCTAACCCCTATCACATCGTGGGTCAAAAACCCTAACTGCCACCGCCAGAATCATCCATCTTATACTCTCCTCGTGTCCCACGATCTTTTCAATACTTTTCCCATTTCCAATTCTGAATACCAACCGCTTCCATTCTTCTACTTATATATAAGCTAAAGACTTCATTTTTTCCACCCTTTTGCGTTTCTTCTCTCTAAAAACTCTCTTTAAACTTCATCTTCTTCATTTTTCCTCTCTATTTCTTTGCAATCAACAATGGCGTCCTCCGCTACTCCAAAATTCACCGGTAAAGATTCTCGGAAGTCCAGCAACTTAGCACCAGTGGAAAGAATCTTTGGTCCCATGGTGGTGGGAAATCAAGAGTATGTTCCAGAACCTCCCAACGAAGAGGAAAAACGCATAATTTTTCAATCTCAGGTACTCATTCCTATCTTAATTTCGGGAAAATCCCATGCCATGTTAGGACTGTTACCTGACTTAACATTAGACCCAGTTAAAGTACGAGAATTTTTTCCAACCTACCATCGCTGCAAACCTATAGCAAATGGGGTTAGACCTAGAACGGATAAGGAGAAAATTATAGATGAAAAATCCAAAGTAGATGGCCAAGGGACCCCTTCTGACGAAGTCATAAACTTAGAATACATGAATAATTTTAGAATTTTTAGATCTTGTCCTCTGTCGAAAGATCCCTCTGATTATCTGGCTTGGTTGGAAAAGATAGAAAAGGTTAAAAGCAATGATTGGAAAACCATGGGCATTTATGATCTTATTCAGCTCTCGAAAGTAGGGCCAGGATATTGTCCTTCCATGCTTCTAGCTTCCCTTTATTTCTGGGACAACACTTACAACAACTTCCATATTCCTTGTGGGATGATTACTCCTACCCTTTTTGACATAGCTGCCATTACTGGCTTAAGCCCTCTAGGAATCGATTATGATCCAAACTTGCTAGCTGATGACTCAATAGGATTCGACACCAACAAAGCCACCTTTATAGCCTATATTGCCAACTATCATAACAAGGAAACCAAGGAAGTATCTGATCAAGAGCATGTAGCCTTCCTGGCCCTTTGGCTGTCGAGATGCGTTTTTTGCTCAAGATCTCTCCAAGTGGCGAAGCGTTATATCACCATAGCAAATCAGCTTCACGCTGGGCACCGGCTATGTCTTAGCGAGATGATTTTGCCGAATCTATAAGAATCCCTTGGCGAAGGAGTCCCCATCTTGAAGAACATCAAGGAAAAGAAAACTCTGTTGTTAGCAGGTCCTTTTTGGCTCTTACAATTGTGGCTCAATGCCACTTTCGAAGCCTCCCTCCCCAACAAACCAATTGTGGATACAGCTGCTCTAGGGGACAGAAGAGTCGAAGGTCTTCGTTTGGCACAACTAACACCCCATGACGAAGGTCTGAGTCTCCAACAAACCTTTACGAGCTACTTCATGATGTTTGCTAAGCGTTATAGTTTTACACCTAACATGGCTCCTTTTGCTGAGAGGAAGGTTGGACCCTCATGGTTTACCAGAAAACTTCCCCTGGAGTCGAAATCTCTGGAAGACGAATTCCTCAACGTCTGGGAATCTTTCCTTACTCCAAGACTTCTAGTTTCCAAACTTGGCCCTTCGAAGCTCAAAGTTTCCCTTGTCAATTATCAGCCCAATCTAGTCTCTCGACAGTTTGGGTTAATACAAATAATACCAAAACCTCTCTTTTCCAGAAAAGGATCTTTGATCCATTATAATATGTCTCACACTGAAGACGAATGCACTGAGTTGTTGGCGAAGTATTCTAATCTGGTCGAAATCTAACCAGTGGTCTTTCGACCAAGCTTCCTTTGCACTCAAGAGTTTGACGAATGGTGGAGAGCCTACTATAATTCTCAAATGTTTAACGTGGATTCTTTCACCACTCAATTGACGAGAGCCTTTGCCCTTGTGCAGGACAGGACCAAGAAAGGTACTTCTCGACACATCAAAGAAATCCAAGCTTTCCATAAATACTTTGAAACTGCCTACAGGCCTAATGATCTTAGTCAAACCATACGCGAAGCAGCAGTTACTTTGAAACAAAAGTTTACAGAAAAGCTTGATGAGTTAAAACTACCTGCGTATGTTCGACCAGAACAACGTTATGAGGTAGCCTTTAAACTTTATCGCCCAAAATTCCCCCCTCTACCATCTGCTGAATTTGGCGTGGCTCTTAGGCCTCCATTTCCAGATTGGTTCATTTGTGGGGATTCTCTGAAAATTCTTCACCAAGAAAACCAGAAACGTGCCAAGCGAGTGGTTCCGACTAAGTACACCCTGGACAATTTCAAAGGCCACCTTCATATTGGCATAGAACACGTTCGCGTGGAAACTCCTATATATGAAGGTGTGGAAAATGGGAAGAAGTTCAATCTCACTTTTTATTTACTCAAATATATGCTATTTTATGCCTCACTCTTTTCTTCTTTTCTTCTCTAGCTATCAAGATTTCGACCAAGAAACCCGCCACAGGTGAAGCAACAACTGCTGGAGATGCAGAACCCCGGAAAGATACTGCCAAGACACCTTTGGTGAAGGTATTAATTTACTTTTCCTTTAGTTCGCCAAATGTTTTATTTTCTGAACTACTAATAAAATTTTTCTTGATCCACAGGGCAGTCGAAGACCGCCATCGACGCCAAAGAAAAGGAAAGCGAAAGAACAAGAAGTCAAAGCTACTGACACTGATGAGTCGCCAGACCAAGTAAAACCTACCAAAAAGAAAAAGAAGACAACCAAACCTCCACCACAGAAACCTCCGACTCCCAGATTTTTAGAAAAGAATTTATCAAAAAATCCAGGCGAAGAAACCACTCCTGCTCCAGCAGACAGCACAAGCTCTAGCTTGAAGATCAACACTCCAAAGGTATGATTTTTCCTTTCCCTTTCGACGTTAAAAGGTTGTTTTACTTGTATTACCTTCTTTGATATATTTATCTTTCAGGTACCTGTCGATATTCATGGGCATCCCATGGTCCAAGTTCTCCCAAAGACCAGCAGTGATCCCACTTATAATCCAGCCAGTGCCTCCAAATCCTCTCCTAAAAATTCGGCAAAGGAATCAGCTACTGAAGTAAACCAACCCACTGCTATTTCTACACGAATTCCAAAAGTAGTGGAAGAAGAAACTGGTCCTAAAACTAAAGACTTAATCGAAACTGATGGGGATAATGTGATGCCCACTGCAGTAGTTGTCCCAAGAAATGAACCTGAAGACCAATCCCCCAACTCAGAATTTGTTGACGAAGAGAAAGATGAGGAGACTGCAAGTGATGCCGAAGAGGAGGAAGAAAAAGAAAATGAACAGCCGCCAACTCCCACAGCTGTTACTGACGAAGAGAAAGAAAGCGACAAAGAAGGTCTTGGCAAAGCAAATAAGACTGCTTCGACCACAACAACTTCGACCCGACTTTCTCACGAGGAGCTTGAAAGCCTGAAGGTGCAAAGACCTTTTGAGTACTTAAAGACCATGCTTAGTTCCCGCTACAATTTTGCTGACACTACCATTAGCAGTTCAACAACCCCAGGGACTACTTCTGATGCCAAATCAGTGGACGAATCGCTAGCCAACATTTGACAAAAAGTTCTTGATATTGACTTATTTCAACTTCTGGAGAATGATTCATCTGCTCAATTCGACCTAAAGAAAATCCTAAAGCAAATCAATGTCCTGGAGGCTCCCCCTGAAGTCACTGATGTGGTGTTGGACCTCACCACCTTGATAGATCTTGTGGTAACTGACTTTAATCGACTTCGAGAGTACTCCAAGAAGCTTGAAAATAAGACAGAAACCCAACTTGCTGAGTGGGATGCTGCTTCGAATTTGTCCCACAAAGTAACTGAACTGGAGCAAGTATCTGAGCAAAATAAGCAGGAAGCAACTTTGTGTGGTGAGAATATCCTCAACTGGAAGAAGCAAATTGTTGCTCTTCAAAGCAAAATTTCCCAGGCGGAAAAGCGTCAAGCAGAATTGCAACAGAACGACCAGGAGGAAATCTGTAAAGAGCTTGAAGTTTTTCAATCTCGTTTGAATACTTGTAATTTTTTGTTTGGCTTTTTTAAAGCCCTTTTGTAATGACATTGGATTTATATTATTTGGCGAGAAGATTTTCAATCCGCCATGTTGCTTTTCTCTGCATAATTATTCGACTGTTATTTTAATTTCTTGTAATGTGGGCCTATATTTTTTCAAATATTTCCCATTTATTTTTAATATACGCTTATCTTTATCCATTTCTTCGACTTCATATGCGCCATTGAAAAATACTCGTATAATTTGAAAAGGTCCTTCCCACTTAGGGGACCATTTTCCCATAAGTCTGACTTTCCGATCCATGGGGAGAATTACTTTCCAAACTAACTCACCAGTTTGGAAAGTCTTACATTTGACTTTCTTATTGTAAAATTTTTTGACTCTTTCTTTTTGCCTTTTTAATAAATCCAACGCATTTAATTTTTCTTCGTCCAAATCAACTAATTCGTCCATCATCATACTCCAATATGTATCTGATGGAATTTCATGATGCCTCTGAATTCGAATCGACTGCAAATAAACCTCAACTGGTAAAACTGCATCATGTCCATAAGTCAATCTAAATGGAGTAGTATTTGTTGCTTCTTTAGGGGATGTTCGACAAGCCCATAAGAATTGATCCAACGTCTTATGCCAATTCTTAGGCTTTATCCCCAAGTGCTTTTTAATCACACTTATCACCACCTTATTCGCTGCTTTGACTTGTCCATTTGCTTGAGCGTAATAAGGTGTCGAAGTGAGAAGCTTGAATCCCATCTCCTTTGCAAATGTTTGCATATTCTTCCCAGTAAACACAGATTCTTGATCTGTTGTTATTGTCTCAATTATCCCATATCTATAGATGATATGCTTTCGAATGAATTCTATGACCGCTTCTTGATCAACATTTACCAAAGGTATGGCTTCTATCCATTTTGTGAAGTAATCTATTCCAACCAAGATGTATCTTTGGCCTTTCGGCGATGGTGGTCGAATTTCTCCAATCAAATCTAAAGCCCAACCCCTAAATGGCCAAGGCTTCACAATAGAATGTAGCTCACTTGTAGGAACATGTGGTATTCCTGCATGTACTTGACATTCTTGGCAACCTTTTGCAAATTCGACACAATCCTTCAACATTGTTGGCCAGTACATTCCCTGTCGAAATAACAACCATTTCATCTTATGACCTGTTTGATGAGCACCACATGATCCACTGTGCACATTCGACAATGCTATAAAAGCTTCATCTTCGCCCAAACATTTTAACAAAACTCCCTCTGAAGTCTTTTTAAACAACTCATTTCCAAAAAGCACATAACTTAACGCTCTGTACTTAACTTTTCTTTCGACTTTCTGATTTGGGTATTGTAAATAGTCCTTGATGGGCTTTCTCCAATCTTCGACTCTCGAATCGTCTATATTAAATATCTCAAAACTCTCTTCGTCACCATACCCTAACTTTATTGTCTCCAAATCTGATGGGGACAACTTGGTTGATACAAATCTTCCTCTTACTTCAATGGCCTTTTCCAACTTTTCTTTCGACACTTTATAACCAGATGCGAGTTGCGCCAAATCATTCGCCACTTGATTTTCCATTCGAGGAATATGTCTGATAGTTACACTATCGAATTTCTTCAAGAGCCTGTTAGCTATTACGAAGTACATGATTAAATTTTCTTTAACACACTTGTACTCCTTGGTCACTTGCTTTATTACCAACTCAGAGTCTCCCATTATTTCGACTCTAGTTGCCCCCAATTCCAATAAAATTTCAAGTCCAGTTATCAAAGCTTCATATTCTGATTCGTTGTTCGAACATAAGCCTTCGACTTTGTACTTGAATTTTGTTGGAATTCTGTTAGGAGAAATAACCAATAGCCCAATGCCAGTTCCATTCTTATGACTGGAACCATCGAAGTATAGTTTCCATGGCTCTATTTCGACATATTCAATGGAATCTTCATTTATGGCGTGGTCAGCTATAAAGTCAGCCACCACTTGTCCCTTAACAGCCTTCAAAGGAAAATACATTAAGGAATATTCAGTCAATGCCAAAGCCCATTTCCCAATTCGAGTATGTAAAATTGATTTTGATAACATATGCTTTATTACGTCAAAATGAGAGGAAATATATACATCGACTGGCTTTATGTAGTGTTTTAACTTCATACACGAAAAGTAAACACACAGACATAGCTTTTCTATTACACTATACCTAGTTTCGGCATCATTTAAGACTCTACTGAGGTAGTAGATGGCTCTTTCGACGCCATTCTCATCCTCTTGACATAACATACTTCCTAATGTCCTATCTGATGCCGCTATATACAACCTCATACTTTTACTTCTACAAGGAGACATCAAGATTGGGGGATGGGTCAAGTATTCCTTGATTTTGTTGAACGCATCTTGTTGATCCTGCCCCCATATAAAATCTTCCTTCTTCAGTCGAAGTAGAGGAGAGAAGGCTTGCGTTTTTCCACTAAGGTTGGAGATGAACCTTCTGAGAAAGTTGATCTTCCCAAGCAGAGATTGCAACTCCTTCTTTGTCGATGGCGCTTTCGCCTCCATTATTGCTTTGGCTTTGTTTTCATTGATTTCGATCCCCTTCTTGTGGACCACAAAGCCAAGGAAATCTCCCGCCTGCACACCAAAAGCACATTTGAGAGGGTTCATTTTTAAACCAAACTTCCTCATCCTTTCGAATGATTGTCGAAGATGGTCAATATGATTTTCGCCTGAAACAGACTTAATTACAATGTCATCTATATAGATCTGCATAAAAGTTTCGATAAAATCATGAAAAATTGAATTCATGGCTCGCTGATAAGTTGCCCCAGCATTTTTTAAACCAAAAGGCATTACCACCCATTCGTAGGTGCCTATGGCTCCAGTACAACGAAATGTCGTCTTAGGGATATCTTCTTCAGCAATAAAAATTTGATTATAGCCAGAGTATCCATCTAACATACTTAGATACTCATGGCCTGCAGCAGAATCTATAAGCATTTCCGCTACTGGCATAGGATATTTGTCCTTAGGGGTAGCTGAATTCAAATCTCGAAAGTCAATGCATACCCTTAATTTGCCATTTTTCTTTATTACAGGAACAATATTTGCAATCCATTCGACGTACCTCGTTGTGCGGATGAACTTACATTTCAGAAGTCTTTCGACCTCCTCTTTAATCTTCGACAAAATTTCTGGTGCGAAGCGTCTAGGTGTTTTCTTTACAGGCTTCTTTCCTGCTATTATGGGCAACTTCAATTCGACCAAACTCCTGTCGAGACCAGGCATTTCATCGTAGTCCCACGCGAAACAATCTTTAAACTCTTTCAGCAGTTGGACTATTTCGACTTTTAACTGAGGGTCCATCTTGGCGCTTATGTAGGTTGGCCTTTTTTCTGCCCCCAGTCCTAAATCGACTTCTTCTAAAGGATCCTGCGCCACCATCTTCATATCTGTCGAAGTTGGATCCTTTTCAAACCCCAAGGGTTCGTCATTATAAATGGCGTCTAACTTTTGATGTTGCCATTCGCCAATTTCTGCGTTGAACAGATCTTCTTCAACGTCCCTTTCAGGACATTGTTTGTTGAAATCTTTTTCATTGGCTTCGACAGCCATATACTTTACTTCGGCTTCTAGAGCCGACTTGAGCTTATTTTCGGCTACATAAGCCGTAATCCTTTCGAGCGCTGATGATTCACTCATCATCACCAAACTCGCTTCCCCAGCCCGTTGGCTCTATATGTGCAGTCCCAAAGACGTAGTTTGCTTCGTCGACCACTTCTATATCCCACTGGAAACCATATGTGGGGTGGAGATACAGCGAACAAAACGCATTATCAGTAACCTTCAGGTCGAAATTTGTTGGACTGCATGGAGCTATGTGGGCCAAGTTTTGTCGAAACTGCATCGATCCACATGGTTTACCTCAGCCATGAAATAGCTTTGATCCGCCTCTATGTTTTCGACAATACCATCAGATCGCCAAATAGCTGTGCGCTGATGCATCGACGAGGGCACAGCACCTACGCCATGGATCCATTCTCTACCCAGAAGTAAGTTGTAATTAGCCTTCGAGGCTATGACCATGAACATCGTTGGTCTAGTTATAGTTCCAACGGTTAAATCCACTTGGATAACGCCCAACGTGGTTCCCACTTTGCCTTCATAGTTTGATAGTACCATGTTGTGGGGTTTTGTGTTGGACTCATCTTTCCCAATTTTCTTCAACATGTAATGGGGCATTAAGTTAACTGCAGCCCCTCCATCCACCAGGATTTTGTTCACTCCTACATTCTCCACCTTCCCCTTTATGAATAGGGGCTTGAGGTGGCCACGCATGGAGTCATCTGGCCTTTCGAAAAAGGCATTTTGTTCCTCGACACAGCCGTTATTCATGATATAGTAACACACTGGCATGTGTCCTATAACTTCACTCTCAACAACATCCTCCTCTTCTTCGACCTCCATGATTTGGTCGTATTCTTTTGGAAGGACAGAGACCACGTTGCACACAATGTCGAGAGACGCATCTGACTTGTAAGTTATATGTGTGCCTAAGAGGGGGGTGAATTAGGCTCTTAGACAATTATCCGGATTTTTGACGGTTTTTTTTTTTAATTTTACTTTCCTAAAAGTTTCTAAGTGAGGAAAGCGGTAAATGCGGAAAGTAAAGAACACCAAGACGTATAGTGGTTCCCCTCACAGGTCGAGAGTATTCCACTCCCCTTTCAACACGAAAGAGATTTTCACTAATGTTAGATCTTAGGACAAGACACACCTAGTCTTCCTATACAAGACTCTAACAATCCACACCAAGAACACCCTCTTGGATTTTACAAGTTTAAAGTCCAACCGAGAATCAACCTCTCACAAATGGACCTCTTGTATCCACAGTCTGGATAACAAGGTTTACAACCAAACAATCTTATATCCAACAATCCTGGAAAAATAAGATATGTTACAACAAGAGTTTTTAAAACAAGTTTGTAGTATATAAATCCTATGAAGGACTTCTTCTCTTTCAAATATGAAATTTCAATATCATAAACTCTCTAAGTGCTCAAATGATACTTTTATGTATGTAATATGAAAATGGTATTCAAAAAGTATCTTGTATAAAATTTCTGTTATGGAAAAATATGCTTAGAGATTGTAGAGAGTTTTTTTTGAAACAGGTGAATTACAAAAGAAACTTTGAATTCAATATATAGTGTGCATGCACCCATTCAATAATCAAGGCAATGCTTGAAAGAATTTCTGAAAATTATTATACAATGAATGGAAAAGATGCAAGCAAGAGGTATCATGAAAAGGTGCTTTTAAACAAAGAATTTTTCAAAAAAAGCTTCAGGTGCAATCGATTGCATCAGAATGACAATCGGTTGCACCAAGTGTAACGTGCAAAAAATTTGAAAATTTAGCCTAGTGCAATCGATTGCATCAGGATGACAATCGATTGCATCAGTGTAAAATTTGAAAAAATTTTAATGCAAATGATTCTAAGCCATATACCATCTCAAATTATGACCAAGACTTTAGATAAACTTTGAAAAATCTTTTCTCAAGGTTTTAAATGAAAGAATGACTTTTTAATGCAAGATTATAAAACTTGAGCACTAAGATTTGTTTTAGACAAGAATTTCATATACCTAAAAGTTTGATTAATCATATCTTGCAAGAGTAGTCAAGTCTTATGCATTTCTTCTTTTTCCTTCTTTGAGAAATCTTCAAGACTTGAATTAATATGAAACTTGTTCTAGCTTTGAAGTTTTTGGTCCATTTCCTTTTGTACATAAAACCTTGAATGAACATTGTTGTCTTCATCAAAACAATTGAGAAGTTATGTCTCCACATTCTCCCCTTTTTTTATGATGACAACCCAATTCTTGAAAATTCGATCCAATCTTGTTTCTCTAATCAAAGCTTGCTTCCCCTTGGATATTGCTCCCCCTTAATCCATGATTTTAGAGAGTTTTGAAATCTGCACATTTTGTTAGAGGAACCAAGCAATAATACACAATTCTTCTCCCCCTTTGTCATTAACAAAAAGGATGGGAAAAGACTAGAAGTATATAAAGAAATTATGAAAAATAAAAACAATTTTTACCTATGAGATTTACCTCATGATTGACTTCATCAAAACATTCATCTTTAGTGAACATGATCTTGAAGCCTTTGTCACAAAGTTGGCTTTGTTTAGAAGATATTGCTTTAATGTTTTAACATAAAGTACATCTTCAATGAATGTGAAAGTTAGTGCTACGACTTTGCCAATGCCAAGAATTTTTCTTTTAAGGTATTCCCCAATTGAAATAACCCTTGGACTAGAACTAGACTTGAAACTTAGTTTATGTCTCCCACCAAAAGCTCTGATACCAATTGTAAGTTATATGTGTGCCTAAGAGGGGGGTGAATTATGCTCTTAGACAATTATCCGGATTTTTGATGGTTTTTTTTTTAATTTTACTTTCCTAAAAGTTTCTAAGTGAGGAAAGCGGTAAATGCGGAAAGTAAAGAACACCAAGACGTATAGTGGTTCCCCTCACAGGTCGAGAGTACTCCACTCCCCTTTCAACACGAAAGAGGTTTTCACTAATGTTAGATCTTAGGACAAGACACACCTAGTCTTCCAATACAAGACTCTAACAATCCACACCAAGAACACCCTCTTGGATTTTACAAGTTTAAAGTCCAACCGAGAATCAACCTCTCACAAATGGACCTCTTGTATCCACAATCCGGATAACAAGGTTTACAACCAAACAATCTTATATCCAACAATCCTGGAAAAATAAGATATGTTACAACAAGAGTTTTTGAAACAAGTTTGTAGTATATAAATCCTATGAAGGACTTCTTCTCTTTCAAATATGAAATTTCAATATCATAAACTCTCTAAGTGCTCAAATGATACTTTTATGTATGTAATATGAAAATGGTATTCAAAAAGTATCTTGTATAAAATTTCTGTTATGGAAAAATATGCTTAGAGATTGTAGAGAGTTTTTTTTGAAAGAGGTGAATTACAAAAGAAACTTTGAATTCAATATATAGTGTGCATGCACCCATTCAATAATCAAGGCAATGCTTAAAAGAATTTCTGAAAATTATTATACAATGAATGGAAAAGATGCAAGCAAGAGGTATCATGAAAAGGTGCTTTTAAACAAAGAATTTTTCAAAAAAAGCTTCAGGTGCAATCGATTGCATCAGAATGACAATCGGTTGCACCAAGTGTAACGTGCAAAAAATTTGAAAATTTAGCCTAGTGCAATCGATTGCATCAGGATGACAATCGATTGCATCAGTGTAAAATTTGAAAAAATTTTAATGCAGATGATTCTAAGCCATATACCATCTCAAATTATGACCAAGACTTTAGATAAACTTTGAAAAATCTTTTCTTTTTAAATGAAAGAATGACTTTTTAATGCAAGATTATAAAACTTGAGCACTAAGATTTGTTTTAGACAAGAATTTCATATACCTAAAAGTTTGATTAATCATATCTTGCAAGAGTAGTCAAGTCTTATGCATTTCTTCTTTTTCCTTCTTTGAGAAATCTTCAAGACTTGAATTAATATGAAACTTGTTCTAGCTTTGAAGTCTTTGGTCCATTTCCTTTTGTACATAAAACCTTGAATGAACATTGATGTCTTCATCAAAACCATTGAGAAGTTATGTCTCCACATGACTCAGACTGAAATCATCCGTCATTTTGTCATCCTCCCCCACTGTTTCCTTGGATGGTACTGGCTCAATTGCATTGCATGAATTGATGCTGTAAGATGCCTCTGGTCGATTCGCTACTTCGGCATTGCTACTTGACTCTGGTTTGCTTCTTTCGACGACTACTTCCTCTGCAGCTCCTTTCTCAGCAGCTTCCTTTTCCGCCCTTTTTTGTCTTAGGAAACGCCTCCATTGGGACCTTGACATGGGATTCTTGCCTTTATAATTCTCTGAGGGATAAGGCCTTGGTTTTGGCCTTTCGCCTTCCTTGTTGCCAGCCATAGACGAACCCCTCTGAACTTCGAAATTTTTCCACTTTCTCTGTCCCTGGGCTTCCCTTATTGGTTGAACCCATTTGTCATTAGGAGCTTTGTTGGTGGGTTTGAAGGTATTTGGGTACCTTCGTCCAAACCTTTGCTGATTTTGATCACTTTGCCTTGGGTCGAACCTCTCCGTTCTCGCAGGTGGAACTGCCCCCCAGTTTCCTTTCCTTTTGGCTTTTTCCATTCCCTCCAGGTTGTCTGCTGCCTTCTTGTCGAACACGGCACTACAGCGGGGGCACAGCATAACCTCAGACTTTTTCTTCTGACACCTTTGAAGGAACTCAATCAGATTCTCTTCCTCTTTAGGGTACGCCACTTTTTGATATTCTTCTCTACGGCGCTCTTCGTCAGTCTGCATTGGAGCTTTCTGGGATACTTCGACCATATTAACGTTGGCTGATTGTCCATCTCCAATACTCAACTTGTTCATTTTCAAAGTGAGTCCCTCCTCAATCTCATGTTTCTTCTTTGCCAGGTCGAAATCCCCTTCTGGCTTCTTAATGTTATGTTGGCAGCAAAAACCCACACATTTCTCTCTGGGATCCTCTGCGGTTCTTCGTAGAATCCCATAAACAGTTGTTTTTGCAAGACCATCAGTAGTCTTTGCATTCACCTTAGCAACATCTTCGCCAATCTCAGTACTGGCTTGGTCGATAGCAACACCAAACTCCATGTTGTCTCCCTTAAGGCCCTCAGTAGCCTTATTCTTGTCTTCGGCAAAGCCTTCAGTAGCTTCGTCATTCTTCACAAAGTTGAGACCCTCAGTGGCTTCATCTTTGTTCACATGGTTGAGGCCTTCAGTGGCCTCTTTGTTGATGGAAATCTTCAAGCTTCCCTCGTCAAGGTATTGAGTAACCTTGACCATCACTGGTTTGTTGACGAAATCTTCGGATATTTCCTCCACATCACTTTCGTCTGTCGGGATCTCAGTGATCTCTACCATGTTCACATTTGCGTCGAAACCTTCAGTGGCTTCTATCATCTCAAAGCTGCAGTCAGAACCCTCTTCGACCTCCACCATGTTTACTATGGATGGTTCAGCATAGTGGGCCTCGACCATCTGCATCGGATTTGAGTCAACCTTCATTGGTGGCTTCGACTTGTCGCCGAACTTCAATCTTCCGTCACGAATGGCATTTTGCACCAGATCCCTGAAAAGGAAACATTGAGATGTTTTATGACCTAAAAAATTATGGTACTTACAAAAACCTCTCTTTTTCTGTTGTTCCATGGGAGGCATTTTGGTGCCAGGTGGCACTATCATTTGGCCATCTTTGACCAATAAATCAAATATTTCGTCACACTTAGTGACGTCGAATGTATAAGTTCTTTTGGGAAACTTATCATTCTTCTCAGGTTCGACTGGGTTTTTTCCGTTTGACGGAGCCAATACTTTACAAGAGTATGGAGGACCCTGTTTCAATTCTGCTAAGTCAACTTCTTGTTCGTCGAAACTAAACGATTCGCTCTCGTCATCATCATCTTCTTGACATGCCCCTACATAAGCCACTATTTCTTTCTTATTTTTAGTTGCTCTAGCTTTTTCGGATTTTAAACGTTCGACCTACCTCACCCTGTCCGCCAATTGTGCCATATCCCTCAGATATTGAGTGTCTAACTTCTTTCTAATTGAATAGTCTAGACCACCTGCTGCCATTTCGACTAACTCGTGCTCAGGCACTTGCGTGAAACATCTCACCTTAAGTAGCCTAAACCTATTCAAATAATCATCAATCGGCTCAGAGAATTTTCTTTTGACACTAGCCAACTCCTTCAAACTTATTTTAGTTTGTCCCATGTAAAATTGTTCATGGAACAGCCTTTCTAACTGGACCCACGTGTGGATCGAATTTGCAGGCAAAGATGTGAACCAAGTAAAGGCATTTTTCGTTAACGAACTTGGAAAATATTTCATTTTTAAATTTTCATTGCGTGCAATTTCTCCCGCTTCGATCAAGTAACGGGCTATATGTTCGACAGTGGATTCGCTAGTGTCCCCTGAGAATTTGGTAAATTTGGGGACTTTCCACCTTGGGGGTAACTCTTGTTGCAAAATATACTCAGACAATGAGGATGTATAACTGGGCCTTTGCAGTCCCACATTCACACCATTTCTGGCCATAATCCTTTCGACCATGGCTGCTAAGTTGTTTTCTGCTGGCATGTTGTTATGGCGCAATTGTTGCACAACATCATCAGCATCTTGGTCCCTATGGACTAACACCCTTCTAGGCTCTTGTTGGACAGGAATTTCGACATGAGGCTGTTCGACCACTACCTCTTGGTTTCTAGGGTTTCCCTGAGGCACATTTGTCGGCCTCTGGTTTATTGTGGGCTCCTCTTCGACAACTACCCTGGGATTTTGAACTATTTGTTCCCTTGGTTGGGTTTGAGGAACACCAAAGAAGTCAGCAATGCGCGTCATTTGCGCTGCTAATAATTGGTTCGTTTGGGTGGTGTTTTGGATTAAAGGATTAAACACGGCCCCCATTTGTTGTGTTAGCATCTGCACCTTGTCATGGTTACTTTCGTCCATTTGTTGCCTAATGACTTGTGCAGAATTATTAGTGATTGCAGGCATATAAGTTTGGTATCCCGTTGACACAGGCTGACCTATTCTGCCTATGTGGTTCGTACCAGACCCTGATCCTTGCAGGGGCGAAGTAACATTCATCAAAGGATCAGAATATAATGACGACGAATTGTGCAAACTTGCCATCACCGTTGTTGGCATTCCATAAGGTTGTTCTCTATTATGTGGAGGCATTGAAAAATTCGTCACAAATGGCCTATGAACACCCCCTAAAGGAGTAGGAGTCATCTGAGGCATTTGGGGCCCCACTGTAGAAATACTGGGCGCATTTTGGGATGCCGAAAACACTGGAATTGACCCCGTTGATGATGGTATCGCTTCTGACACAGAAACTGACGTCGTATTGTTTCCTGTCGAAGGAATAGGTGTTGGGTTAACATTTTGATTATTAGGCGCGCTTTGATTCGCCATTTTTCTTGTTCTTGTTCTTTTTGGTCTTTCTTCGTTGTTCACGGCTAACTTGCCACTCCTTAGAATCATACAACGAAATAAAAACTTTTTCTTCTAAGAATTTGCTATAAGAACAAAAGGATAAACTAAACAAATAAATGCACTAGGTCCCACTGGGCGTGCCAATTTGTTCGCTGGTGAATTTGGCGAACAACCTCTGGTTTCCTAATTTATGAAAATTAGTTTACTAACAGGACCAACCAAACAAATCCTAGGACAAAGTGCTTTTGAGAATGTCTTTGATTTAGAAAAAATGTATTCGTTTTCTAAGGTTTCCTCTAATATTTTCTTCGACTAATAGAACAAGGACGCAATAATGGCGAAAAAGTAATTTGAAATAAACTTAAACTGGAAACAAAGTAAATTGCTGAGATGAAGGAAATGACTTGAATGTAAAGAAATGAAGAAAAAAACTTGGAATTTTATAAAAATGCATAAATGTAAATTGGTGTTTCCCATACATACATTTCCAGAACACTCGTTTCTCTTACACGGTTACTTTGAGTATTTAAGGTAATTTGTATAGAATTTGGAACACCCTGAATCTAACACCAAGATCCCCTATTTATATACAAACGAAATAACTACCCATAACAGTTATCTCTCCTAATGGCGACAAATGTCATTCTGCATGTATTTGTGTCTTAGATGCATTCCACGCGTCCAATTTCAAAAGTGAAACTCCCTCCTGAAATTTAAAATTCAAACACCCGTCGAATGGAACCATTTCCTTTTATGTCGAAATTATCTTCCTTACTTAGAAAAATCTGCCAATGCTTCCTCTAAGTACCATGTTTCTTCGACTGGCCTTTTTTTCATCAAAAGCTTTACAATTGCAATGTCTTGTCGAAAGTTTTCATTTTCTTTTGAATCATTTCCTGACGTCGAAATTGGCCACCTACAACGTGAGAGGTTGGTTAAAGATTTTCTTCCTCAGATAAAAGCTCATGAGATCATCATCTGTTGGATCAAACCTATATCCATGAGTGCAGAAAATCAAAATATGTTTGGAGAAAGATCCTTGAGTGGTTAGGTGTGTCGACGATTTTAAACTGTTCGATGGTGAACTATTTTAGGATTTGGACATCTTCATTACATTCTTGTGGAATTGCTATTAAAAATGCTGTTGCTCTTTGCCTTGTTATCAGTTGGAGCATATGGAACATTAGAAATGGCATTATGTTTAACGACGAGGTTAGAAACGACGAATTGGTAATCCATAAGATCGTCTTACTAGCGTGAAGAGGTGGATTGCCAAAAAATCTAACATTACGTGTAATTATTACGATTGGTTCAAATCACCATTAAAAAAATTTTGAAACTTTTCTAAATATATTAAAAGGATGATGATTGATAATAGATATTCTTATAAAATTTTGCATAATTATTGAATTTAAAATGATTATTATATTAACATTTAAAGGAAATGAAAACTAGAAAAACAAGAAAACTAAATATAAGGTAACATATTTGGAAGAATTAAAGTTTTTTTGTTAAAAAGAATTCAATTATTTTTATACTTCTAAAATATTAATTGTATTATTATTTTTTATTTTTAATTAATTATTTATTGTTATTTTATTAAGTGTAAATTAAAATATATTTCATGTTTAACGCTCACGGAACAACCCATAAAATTTGACACAATCCGTAAATCTGCTCCAAGTTGAAATCAACCAATCAATGGTGTGCATGTCGACATTCATTTACGGAAGCCACACAAAGGAACACCCTCCTTCCATTAGACTAATTTATAATATGCATTTAAGGATTGTTTGCGCTCCACGCCGAACAAATCAAAGAGGTTTGTAACCACTCCTCATATATTAGTGTGACTCTATAAGATTCAATACACTTTTACTCACATAAAAGCTTGTAACCACTCCTCATTCACGTACAACTTTAAACGTCGGAGAACTAACCTTTTTGCAAGTATACCCACACAGATGATAAAAAATCTACCGACCAAGCTAAAAGCCTATTCGTGGCAGTCATCAACGTCTCATCAATGCTATGTTCTAATATAAAATAATGGCGATAATTTTAGGAATCACCTGTTATTTCGCTTGAATTCTAATTTGTTTCAACCGAATTTTGTAACTTGAACCGGCAAAATAATTTTAGTTACAACTTAGAGTAACTCTAATTACGTCCTTTTTCTTCTTCAATGATAGGTTCCTGCTGCAAAAACCGCTAAAGAATTCTTGTTAAACATTTTTAACCTACTGTTACAAAAAAGCACAGGGCTCTTTTGCGTAAAAGAAAATCAAGAGATGGTTTCAACTGAGATTTCAGTTAAAGGTTTTGCATCATGGTAACAACAAAGTTATTTTAATGGATGCTCTCAATGACATTCGTTTGCAATGGTCAAGAGCTCAAGGGTTATCAAGGAGGCATGGCCCTCCTTACTAATACAACAATGACTAGTACAAAATTATATTTTTAGATAAGGTTCGTAAGTCGGCTAACATCTTACCTGATCTAAAAAATATTGTAGTGGTTTCATAATCATTTTTACCTTTCTTAAGTCTAGATCCATTTTAGTCGATATCTCGATTGTAAAAAATATTTAGATCAATTTTCTTAAGTCAGATTGTTGACCAACCTATTTAACAAAAGTTTTGGAAAGTCTGGTCTTTGAACGCTAACCAAAGTTTTATTATTTAAAAATAATAATACTTGTGCATATCTTGCTTAGAGTTTCTCCGGCAGTTAAGTCTATGTTTAGGTCAAACTAGAGGTTACTTTCAACGTAGTCAAAAACTAGTTCCCTCATAGGAAACTCCCTATAGAGTCTGCCTCCTCTTGGGCTTATTCAATATGGAACAGAGAAAGGCATTATTCCCGGTGAAACTTTTCTCAAGACTGTCAAACTTAGAAATATATATGCATACAAGAAATTCATTTTCCCAAAGAGGATTAATTCCCGGTGAAACCTCTTTTGAATTTCTTCAAACCTTAGAACTGTTCAACAGAGAAAGAATTAATTCCCGGTGAAACCTTTTTTTGAAGTTTTCTTAGGCTTGGTCCCACAGGCTTTCCTAAAAGCATCCCCAATCTCCTCTTGGGCTTAGTACAAGGACCCCCAGGCTTCTTAGAAGTTCCTCAACCTCCTCTTGGGCTTAGTACATGGACCCAAAGGCCTCCTAAAGGTATAGGATAGAAATTAGTTATCTCTACTAGTTCAACCTTCAGGAGAGTCAAAATTCCAGAACATCATACCATTCTAGGGTTGATCTTTATCCCTTAAACCCTCTCCCTCCTCTTGGGCATCAAACAAAGACCCCTCTCTACACTAGAGCCTACCACTTCTTGGGAGACTTGGACAGTCTCAGCCTTTTCTTGAGTTTCATTCAAGTAGACTTGGAAGTCTCCTCTCCTTTTGGATCTCACAAAGAGACCCTCAAGTTTCCTAAAAGCATAGGAAAAACCCTGATCATTCTACCAATACAACAATCTCCAACAGAGTTAAAACCTCTAAGGTTTTCAAACTCCTTTTTATATCCCCTCTGACCCCCAACAAGGCTTAACTTTCACCTTAAAAATCCCCAGCCAGGGTCAATTTACCATCAATAAATCCCCAATGAAATCAGAGCCTCATGGCATCTGGTACTTCAACTCTTCCCTGATTCCCAGCAAGAGTAAATCTTTTGGATTCCACAATATAATTTGGACATGCTCCTGGATTTCTAATAATCCTCAGCAAAAGATAGCCTCCTCTTAGGCTTTATATAAGAATTCTCTTAGTCAGCCTCAATCTTGGACTTTGTACGAAATAGATAAAACCCTCCCCTGTGGAATTATTTTCCTTTAGCTTCAACCTTGTGCTTTGATCAAGACACACATAAACCAACATCCCCTTAGATGAGACCATAAATCCTCTCTGTAGGAGAATATTTCCTCTATACATCACATCTCAAAAACAAACAATCAAAACCTTTTCCAGATAATTGATGTAAATGGCATACTTGTTGATTCAAAATCCAAGCTGGAGTCTTTCACTTATCCTGGCTAAAACTTATCTTTCATCTAACAGCTGTAAGTGGCAAGCCTCTGTATTCCATACATCCAAGCCAATGTCATTCTCTTAGCATGAAAGATTCATAAGGAAAAAGTGGCATTGCTCTACACTGAGTTAATGCTTTCTTCCTTCACGACATTCCTCTTATAAATGAAATTATGGCATTGCTGGATTTCACATATCCCAGTTAAAGTAATTTCCGTAATAACCAATTACTCAACATCTGTGATGAATATGTGATATATTTCCCTTTAGAGATGACAATTTCTCTCTCAATCATCCTTTTAGCTTCAATCTTGGACTTTGAACAAGACACCAAACATCTTTCCTCCCATAGAAATAGGAGGAACTACGATTGCTCTGATTTCCCAGATTTCTTTACGGGAATACGTAGGCATAAGATTGTGAAATCTTAGCGAGCACACAAATAAAAAACTTTAGGTCCAATACCTTCCCAAAAACAACGAAAAATCTGAAAACCACAAAAACATTCTCTCAATTCTCACAAAGGAGAAACTTTCCCAAGTCACAACAGATAAACACGAGAAAGCATTTTAAGTTAGCAGAAATACATGTAATAAAAGGTGCCTATGGATTACCATTGATACACTGGATGTTAATAGCTTCCCTTTGTATAACCAGACCCCGATCCCCGATCTCTTAGCATTTGTTAAAGAAAACATTTGCGTTCAAGGTTAGTTTTAGATATCTTCCCTTTCCTTTCCAGCTTCATAGGATAAATAAGAAATCAAAAAGTAACACCCAAATCCAATTTGCAGTAAGGTGGTCGTGTTACCAACAAAAATCGCACGCTACAGTATCACTAAAAAATATTATTCTTAGATTTTTATGAAGAAAGAACTCTTTGAATATGAATCTGTGAATCCTTAGCATCTTCTTATGACTTAAATTTATAGGTAGAAGAAGACATGTAGTGTCTTCCATATTGTTTTGAATGGTGAGATACAATCAGAAAAGGAAAAATCATAACTATGATATTAATATGTTAATAATTTTGAAATTCTAATTAACTATAGTTTTTCCTTCTTTATTTTATTTATTTCCTTCCTATGTGTCATGGAATTTACAAGACAGGCACGTTGAATATATATATAATGAATGGTCATAATTATTTGTTGTTGACCAATGTGAACAAATATATTAAAAATAATATTTAGAGTTGAATTATGAATAGGAAATTAATTTATTAAAACATTACTCAAAAACAGTTAAGTTTAATTATATTAAAATCATTATAATATTAAAAAAAAATTAAAACTTTTCTAAATATATTAATTGGATGATGATTGATAATGAATATTCTTATATAATTTTGCATTATTATTGAATTTAAAATGATTGTTATATTAACATTTAAAGGAAATGAAAACTTGAAAAACAAGAAAAATAAATATAAAGTAACATATTTGGAAGAATTAAAGTTTTTTGTTAAAAAGAATTCAATTATTTTTATACTTCTAAAATATTAATTGTATTATTATTTTTTATTTTGAATTAATCATTTATTGTTATTTTATTAAGTGTAAATTAAAATATATGTCATGTTCAACGCTCACCAACAACCCATAAAATTTGACTCAGTCCGTAACTAAGCTCCAAGTAGAAATACACCAATCAATGGTGTGCATGTCGACCTTCATTTACGGGAGCCACGCAAAGGAACACCCTCCTTCCATTAGAGTAATTTATAATATGCATTTAAGGATTGTTTGTGCTCCACGCCGAACAAATCAAAGAGGTTTGTAACCACTCTTCCTATATTAGTGTGACTCTATAAGCTTCAATACACTTTTACTCACACATAAAAGCTCCACCTCATTCACGTACAATTTGAACGTCGGAGAACTAACCTTTTTGCAAATATACCCTCTCTGATAATCAAAAAACTAACGACCAAGCTAAAAGCCTGTTCGTGACAGTCATCAACCTCTCATCAATTCTATGTTCTAAAACAAAATAATGGCGATAATTTTAGGAATCACCTGTTCTTTCACTCGAATTCTAATTTGTTTCAATCGAATTTCGCAACTTGAACCGTCAAAATAATTTTATTTACAACTCAGAGTAAGCGTAATTACGTCATTTTTCTTCTTCAGTGCCAGGTTCCTGCTGCAAAAACCGCTAAAGAATTCTTGTTAAACATTTTAAACCTACTGATACAAAAAAGGACAAGGCTCCTTTGCATAGAAGAAAATCAGGAGAAGATTTCACCTGCGATTTTAGTTAAAGGTTTTGCATCATGGTAACAACAAAGTTATTCTAAAGGATGCTCCCAATGACATTCGTTTGCAATGGTCAAGAGCTCAAAAGTTATCAAGGAGGCATGACCCTCCTCACTGATACAACAATGACTAGTACAAAATTACCTTTTTAGACAAGGTTCTTAAATCGGCTAACAACTTACCTTATTTAAAAAATACTGTGGTGGTTAATCACATTTAACTTTCTTAAGTCTAGATCCATTTTAGTCAATATTTCGATTGTAAAATATATTTAGATCAATTTCCTTAACTCAGTTTGTTGACCAACCGATTTAATAAAAGTTTTTGTAAGGCTGGTCTTTAAACGCTAACCAATGTTTTTCTCTAGTATCACGGTATCAAAACTCTTTAACCTTGCATACTTCAAGTGTCATTTTCATTTAAGTACATTAACTTATGTATTAAGTTCCACTACTACAAATATGCTTATTTTATCTCATATGCGAATGGGAGTTTAAATCGGTTAGTGTGGCGAGGTAACGAAGAGCTTCATGAAAACATCCACATTACACCTCGGTTCTGAATAATCAAGGGGATAGATGAAAATGTCATTGGTTCGATTCCAATCAACAAAATTTTTTTATTTTCAAAACAATGTAATGTGTGCTATATTCCTACTAGTTTTTGTTTATAAGTGAGGGAAAAATGCCCCTATTTACGTCTGATTTTGTTAGTAATCAAGGGGTATGTAGTATTTGGATCAAACTCTAGTGACAAATATAGTTTCATGGTTCGAAAGAAGGTTTAGTATGAAGTCGAAGTCTGTTCACATGCTGATCTTGTATGCTGTAGTCGAAGTCTGTTCGAGCATATTGTCAAAATATATTAACTTGTAATTTAAGTTAGTATGTCGGATTGTGCCTTGTGTTAAGGATCCAATTGTTTAAGTTAGCTTGTACCCTAAGTTAGTTTGTAATGGGTAATTGTTAAAAAGTCCATTAGGTTAGTGTGTTAGTTTTCTTATAAATAGCATGCTAGTCTCTCATCTTGTATAAGGAAAAATAGGAAGATAAAATCCTAATTCAAGTGAGAGAGGTTATTTTGTTATTCTTATATACTTGTAATCTTGTTTGAAAGAGAAAGAAAATAATAGCAGTTTATAACCAAATTTTTGTGGCAAATCCTTATTTGTGTGACAAAACTTTATTAGGTTGAAAGATGTTAATTGTTGATATTCACTTGTAATCTTTGAACCCTATAGAGAAAGTGAAGAGTAAAACATATTTAACCAATTCTCTATTTTTCTTACTCTTTTCTCTTCCTTTGTGAACCCTAATAGGATTTTAGCTGTTTTTTCCTTTGTTTTTCCTTGTTAATCCTAACCCTTGTGTGTTTCTTGCCCATAAAGAAACCATTAAGATTTTCTTTCAAGGTATCGTTTTTCACAATAAATTGGTGTGGTGAGCGTGAAGAAGATGCCTTCAACAAAGTATGAGATTGAAAAGTTCACCAGAGTGAACGATTTCGGTCTGTGGAGCTTGAAGATGAAAGCCCTACTGGTTCAACAGGGTTGTTTGGAAGCGTTGAAGGGAGACGCAGCCATGGATTCTGCGTTAACGGTAAAAGAAAAGACCACCATGATAGAGAAAACCCACAGCGTAATATTGTTGAGCCTTGGTGATAAGGTTCTTCGACAGGTGTCAAAGGAGACTACGTCATCGGGGTTATGGTTGAAACTTGAAAGTTTGTACATGACCAAATCTCTGGTGAATCGACTCTACCTGAAGCAAGCTTTGTATTCATTCAAGATGAGTGAAGACAATGTTTTGGCTAAGCAGTTGGATATGTTCAACAAGCTGATTCTTGATCTTGAAAATATTGATGTGAAGATCGATGACAAAGATCAAGCACTGTTGTTGTTGTGTGCTTTGCCCAGAACACATGATCACTTCAAAGAAACTCTCTTGTATGGAAGAGAGTCCCTAAGCTTTGAAGAAGTTCAATCAGCCTTGTATTCTAAGGACCTGAACGAACGAAAGGAGCATAAACCTTCGACGATTGGTGAAGGTTTGGCCGTTAAAGGAAAATTCTTGCGAAAGGATGGTAAGTTCGACAAGAAAAAAAGGTAAAAGTCAGCAGAAGTCTTATAGTGGCGACACATCTGGTATTCGATGTTATCACTATAAGAAGGAGGATCACACAAGAAAGGTGAGCCCTGAACGCCTAAAAGATCATGGAGGTAAGGATAATGGCAACGCAACCATTGTTCAAGATGACTTCGACTCATCTGATGTCCTTGTAGTTTCAAGCGGCGAGTCAAGAAAAGAGTGGATTATGGATTCAGGTTGCACTTAGCACATGACTCCAAACAGAGAATTGTTCGAGGAGCTATGTGATCAAGATGTTGGATAAGTGCTGCTGGGAAACAACAAATCCTGCAAAATTGCAGGTATTAGATCTGTGAGATTCAAGCTCCATGATGAGTCAATAAGGTTATTGACTGAAGTCAGGTATTAGGATACTTTTCTCAAGACTTCCTTCGACCCCTTCATGGCTCTTAGGTGAATTCGACGGGAAGGGATATGTTTTCCAAGGAGAGAAAAGTATCCTAAGAGTCATGAAGGGTCCGAAGGAAGTCTTGAGAGGCGTGAAGAAACAAGGCTTGTATACCCTTGAGGCTGAGGTTGTAAGTGGTTCGACAAATATTGCATCCACGAAACCTTTGTCGAAGACAGAATTGTGGCACATGAGATTGGGCCATGTCAGCGAAAGAGGTCTGGTCGAATTGGGGAAGCAGAACCTGCTAGGTGGTGACAAAGTCGAAAATTTGGAGTTTTGTGAATCTTGCCTATTTGGTAAATCCTGTAGGGCGAAGTTTAACAAAGGCAAGCAAAGAACACATGGATCCCTGGATTACATTCATGCTGAACTTTGGGGGCCTGCAAGGAATCCTTCACACTCAGGTGCAAGGTATTTTCTACCCATCGTTGATGACTATTCCAGAAAGTTATGGGTATTCATTCAGAAGACGAAGGATGAAACTTTTGAGAATTTCAAAAGTTGGAAGGTTCTGGTCGAAACTCAAACTGGAAGAAAGGTTAAGAGGTTGAGAACCGACAATGGCCTTGAGTTCTGCAATGAAGCGGTTGACAGTTACTGTGTTGAGTCTGGGATTGCAAGGCATAAAACTGTAGCAGGTACTCCTAAAAAAAATGGCTTAGCTGAGAGATTCAATCGAACAATCCTTGAAAGGGTTAGATGCATGTTGGTTAGTGCTGGATTAAAGAAGGTGTTTTGGGCGGAGGCTGTTTCGACAGCAGCTTATCTGATAAACAGATGTCCTTCGACTGCATTAGATATGAAGATACCTGAAGAAGTCTGGTCGGGACATCCACCTAGTCTTGACAGACTGAGTGTCTGGCCTATGCTCACATTAGGCAAGACAAGGCCGAACCTAGAGCTCTGAAATGCATGTTCATGGGATACCCTGAAGGAGTCAAAGCTTATAGGCTATGGTGCCTAGAGCCAGGTCATAGGAGGTGTATCACCAGTCGAGATGTAGTTTTCAATGAAGCTGAGATGGTTTTCAAGAAAACTGATGATGCTGACGAAGAGCTGGAACAGGGAGAGATTCCTGTTGAGGTGGAGCATGTTGATGCTGAATTACATACCCTAGATGAAGTCGAAGAAGAAGCAGAAGATGCTGTCGAAGATAAGAAGACTGATAATGACTACCTACTAGCAAGAGATAGGTCAAGGAGAGTCATCAAGCCACCTCAGAGATTTGGGTATGAAGATCTTATAGCTTATGCCTTAATCTCTGCAAGTGAGGTTCTCGACGAAGAACCTAGGGACTATAAGGAAGTTATGAGGAGTCGAAAGAAGACTGAATGGCTGAAGGCCATGGATGATGAAAACTAGTTTGTTCCCTTGTTAGTGTAGAGTTTGTTCCAAGGTGGAGATTTGTAGTAGTTGGATCAAACTCTAGTGACAAATATAGTTTCATGGTTCGAAAGAAGGTTTAGTATGAAGTCGAAGTATGTTCACATGCAGATCTTGTATGCTGTAGTCGAAGTCTGTTCGAGCATACTGTCAAAATATATTAACTTGTAATTTAAGTTAGTATGTCGGATTGGGCCTTGTGTTAAGGATCCAATTGTTTAAGTTAGCTTGTACCCTAAGTTAGCTTGTAACGGGTAACTGTTAAAAAGCCCATTAGGCTAGTGTGTTAGTTTTCTTATAAATAACATGCTAGTATCTCATCTTGTATAAGGAAAAATAGGAAGATAAAATACTAATTCAAGTGAGAGAGGTTATTTCATTATTCTTGTATACTTGTAATCTTGTTTGAAAGAGAAAGGAAAGAATAGCAGTTTATAACCAAATTTGTGTGGCAAATCCTTATTTGTGTGACAAAACCTTATTAGGTTGAGAGATGTTAATTGTTGATATTCACTTGTTATCTTTGAACCCTATAGAAAAAGTGAATAGTAAAACATATTTAACCAATTCTCTATTCTTCTTACTCTTTTCTCTTCCTTTGTGAACCCTAATAGGGTTTCAGTTGTTTTTTCCTTTGTTTTTCCTTGTTAATCTTAACCCTTGCGTGTTTCTTGCCCATAAAGAATTCGTTAATAGTTTTTTTCAAGGTATCATTTTTCACAACAGGATATAACCACTACTATAAATAATACTTTTTATGATGAAATTTTCACCTTGACCCACCAGTAACAAAGGTGTATGTCCCAGCAACGTCATTATTTTTTTTATAAATATAGATAACCTATACCTTCGGTTATTACCAAAACCATGGGAATATATATATACACGTGGGAGTTTACTTAAAATCGTGTGAAGAGTTCAGATGTGCCAAAGACTGCATTTAGAACCCGTTATGGTCATTATGAATTCCTAGTAATGCCTTTCGGGGAGACGAATGCTCCTGCAGTTTTTATGGATTATATGAATTGGATATTTCAACCTTACTTGGATCAATTTATGGTGATCTTTATTGATGACATTCTTATTTATTCTCGTGATCCGCAAGAGCACGGAGAACACCTAAGAATCGTTTTATCCATCTTACAAGAGAGACAACTTTTTGCTAAGCTAAGTAAGTGCGAGTTTTGGGATGTCGGAGGTTAATTTTCTTGGTCACGTCATATCTCAGGGAGGTGTAGCGGTAGACCCATCAAAAGTGGAAGCAATGATTAATTGAGAGAGACCAAAGAATGTTTCTGAAGTTAGAAGTTTCTTGGGATTGGCAGGTTATTACAGGAGGTTTATCAAAGGCTTTTCTCAATTGGCTTTATCAATGACGAAACTTACTCGAAAGGATTATCCGTATGAGTGGGATTCGGCTTGTGAACGAAGTTTTATGAGTTTGAAGGAAAGATTGACGACCGATCCCGTTTTGATTATTCCAGATCCTTGTAAGTCGTATGAGGTATTTTGTGACGCATCGAAAATGGGATTAGGAGGTGTATTAATGCAAGATGGTCATGTGGTGGCTTATGCTTCTCGACAGTTAAAAGTTCATGAAGAGAAATATCAAACGAATGATTTGGAATTGGCGGCAGTTGTGTTTACACTGAAAGTGTGGCGTCATTATTTGTATGGGGTGCATTTTGAGATGTTCAGCGACCACAAGAGCTTAAAGTATCTTTTTGACCAGAAAGAGTTAAACATGCGTCAAAGGAGATGGATGGAGTACTTGAAAGATTATAACTTGAAACTAAAGTACCATCCAGTTAAAGCGAATAAAGTAGCAGATGCACTGAGTAGAAAAGTGTTGCATAATGCTGAGTTGATGATGTTAGAGTATGCCTTATTGGAAAAGTTTCGAGATCTCAATCTCCATTTTGTTTGGACTCCTAATTGTGTAATTATGTGAAATTTGAATATCAGTTCTACTCTTAGGGAAGAAATCCAACAAGGACAAGGGTTGGATGAGAAGTAACAAGAAGTGTTGGTACAACTGGGTTTTATGCGAGCTACCGACGAAATTATTTTGTTTAACCAAAGGATTTGTGTACCGGATGACACGGAGTTGAAAAAAAGGATTTTGGAGGAAGCGCATAAGGGTGCTTTTACTATACATCCTGGTTCTTCGAAGATGTATCAAGATTTAAAAAGGGACTATTGGTGGTCCGGTATAAAAAGGATATTGCGGTGTACGTATCAGAATGTGCAGTATGCTAACAGGTGAAGATTGAGCACCAAAGACCGGGTGGCTTACTACAACCGTTAGAAATTCCAGTGTGGAAGTGGGATAGTGTTTCTATGGACTTTGCAGTTGGATTACCCCGTGCCCAAGGTGGTTATGATGCTATTTGGGTGATTGTAGATCGGTTGACGAAATCCGCGCATTTCTTAGCCGTAAAGACTACCTACAAGGCGAGTCATCTCGCAAGATTGTTCATTTAGGAAATTGTAAGGTTTTATGGTATTCCCTCTAGTATTGTTTCGGATAGAGATCCAAAATTTATTTCAATATTTTGAAGAGCTTTTCAACAAGCTATGGGGACGACGTTTTGTTTGAGCACGTCGAATCATCCGCAAACGAATGGTCAGACGGAACGGGCAATACAAATAATGGAGGATATGTTAAGGGCTTGTGTGCTTGAAAGTTGAGGAAATTGGATATAACTTTTACCGTTGATTGAGTTCTCTTATAACAATAGCTATCATGCAAGTATTGGTATGGCTCCTTATGAGGCATTGCATGGAAGGAATTGTAGGACGCCATTGTGTTGGGCGGAAGTTGGCGAAGATAGAATGTTGGGACCCGAGATTATCCAAGATACTATGGAAAAGATTAGAATGATCTGTGATAAAGTTAAACAAGCACAAGATCGTCAGAAAAGTTATGCGGATAACCGTAGAAGACCTTTGGAGTTTGATGAGGGTGATCATGTGTTTTTGAAAGTTACTCCGAGATTGAGATTGACAGGACTGTTTAAGTCGCGGAAGTTAAGTCCAGGATATGTGAGACCGTATCAAATTTTAGAAAGGATTGGTGAAGTAGCTTACAGATTATCCTTACCGCCTTCTCTCTTAGAGATGCACGATGTTTTTCATGTATCTAAACTTCGGAAGTTTGTTCCAGATCCTCTCCAGCCAATTCTACCAGATACGATTGAGATAGAAGCAGATTTAATGTTCGAACCTCAACCGAGTCGTGTCACAGAAAGAGAAACTATGGTGTTAAGGAATAAAGAGATTCCTCTTGTTAAGGTCCAGTGGGATGAGACGCATCCAGGTGATGCAACTTGGGAACTGGAATCCGAGATGCGAGAAGTTTATCCTCATCTTTTCAGCTAATTGTTTTAAATTTGTGGGCGAATTTCTATTTAAGAGGGGGAGGATGTAATACCCCGTAAATTATCTTACTCTGGATAATATTATTATGATCAACTGGGTTCCGGTTTACTCTGAGAATTTTTTTGGATGAAACAATTGGAGTAAACTGATGAGCTCAGAGCTGATCAAATTAATATTATCTGACTCTGAGGTTTTAACATTTGGGCGTTTGGGAGACTTTTTGGACAATTAGTAGTGTTACTAATTATTGATATTTGTAATATCATTTCCTTTCCACCATTTTTCCACAATTGAAGCAAAGGAAGAAAAAGATAGAAAGGAGAGAAAAGGAAGGAAAAGGAGGAGAAAATTTCCAAAGAGCTCAAGATCAAGAATCATCATCCATTCTCACCAAATCATCTCATCTTCTTCATCATCATCCTCTATTCAAGGTGGGTTCTAGATAGAGGCATTAGTTGTAGGAATTCTTGAGTTATAGAGCTAGGTTAGATATTGTGAGGAATGAGAAATCCTGCTAATCTAAGAATCTAACGGATGAAATACGATTTAAACTATGTAGAATACTTGTTCTTATGATTGAAACAGGTTTTGTTTGTTAGGGTGTGACTGGGAGATGTTTTGGGTGAGAAGATAATTGATTTTGACCCACAACATCGCTGCTGAGATTTTGGGTTTCGCATGGTTCTCCTAGCGAACCTGGGGCGAAGGCGAAAGCGAATGGTTTCGAGGGTTCACCTAGCGAACCTGAAAGCGAAGGGCAAGGCGAAGGTTCGCCAAGGTGTTCGCGAAGTGAACTTTGTGCCTTTTCAGTTCTGTTTAGTTCTGCCTTGATTCACCCAGAGGTTCGCGAAGCGAAGGGCAAGGCGAATGTTCGCCCAGGTGTTCACGAAGCGAACTTTGTGTCCTTTTTGCTGGGTTTCAGTTCACCACGGGGGTTCTCCCGGCGAAGGGGAGAGCGAACGTTCGCTGGGAACTTCGCCTAGCGAACCTGACATATTTTTTCCACTTTGTTTCTTCTATAACTTTTGAACCGTGAATCCGATCGGGGCGTTCTTGGTATCGACGGAGAGCTGTGAGAATACCCTATCTCATGAAAGTGGAAATTATCCATTTTGATGCCCGATTAAATGAATCGGAGAGAACCAGAAATGATGTAACTTTGTGATATGTTGAATTATGTGTTTCCATTATGTATTTGACCTATGTTTACTTATTCTCTTGTTGTTGAACATGTTTGAGAGTGTATGCATGCTAAAATATGAAATAGGTAGAGTGAGGAAACCTTACCATGAATTACGTTGGAACCTAGTAACGGTTAAGAATTGTTGAATAACGTAACGACGACGCTCGTACGTGAGGGGCCGAGGCGTGCGTCTATTACCGAATGGTATGGAAATAATTACACTAGTATGGATCATGTTTTATTGTGTTTATTTTGAGAAAAGACAAAAGAGGTCTTAAGGAGAATATGACCTGGTGATTGTCGAATACAATCACAACTGTATCGTTGTGATCACGTAATCGTAACCATGTATCTTGGGTGCAGTTTCATAGGTCTCGAGCTCCTCTGAAACATATGCACAATTACTTGACAGGTTTGATTCTCGTGTGTAGTACGAATGGAACCTAAGGGTAGAAACTTGTGATGGTTAACAGGCCATGTGAAGTGACGGTTCACGGCTAACAGGCCGTTGTTCCCGAATCCATTTCATATGTCAAGTAAATGACAAGGATCCATGACTCGGGTCGACTTCTAGACGTAGAAGCGGACGGGAAAAGGGGATGCCTTGGTAAGGTTATAGATTAGTGATAATGTGAGTTAGCAAGACTCATGAACATGGATCCATATAGTGTGTGTGAGTACTCAAAGTCACTCTCCTTCCCTTTTGACTTGAGTTAGGTGTGTTAGAACCTTGTACAGCCGAGAGGACCTATAAGATAGGGAACTCACTGAGATTTGATGTATCTCACCCCACGTTGTTGATTATATTACAGGTACTACAGGTTCGGCGAAGGGTAAGGATAAAGTTGTTTGACTTTCCTTACTATCTTGGCATTTTGTGGTGGCAAGGCTTCCGTTGTGGAGTTTTTGAGATCGTTGTCGATCTAGTTCTTAGTATTTATCTTTGGAACATCTTGTATATATATTATGCCATAGTTTTGTATTAGGTTTTTGGGCATGTATGTGTATAATGTGTTTACTAGGGACTTGTATATTTCAGTACCAAATGTGGTATTCATGTATAATATATGCTTTGATGTATGTATTTATATATGGGCGTTACACCTGGCGCCTTTGCCTTTTCCTTTTTTTATATTTATTTCTATTTTTTATTTGGATTACCCTAGGTTATAATGGGCAACCGAGGGGTTATACTTTTGCATGAATACTTTAAAATACCTTTTTATGCATTATTTATATAATTTTTAATTATTAGTTAATCTTTTAACTTGGTTGTTACTAAAAACCAGCGTGATAGTCAATTAAATTGAACTCCCAAAATATGGGGCTATATGAGGCTTTTACATTTTATTTTATTTTAAATTGATATGTTCTCTCCGGTTTTCCTAAAAATAGACGTGTTTGATCTTTTCATTGAATACATTAGAGAAATAGACAACAAATTTTCTTTTACTTATCAACACTACATGTTTCATCATCATTCTATTAAAAAAAACCTAAACGATTTTCATCAAATTGTTCCAACATCAACTTGAACATCATATCATTTCAGCGTCAACTCTTCCAACATAAATTTTTTCAAAACTCATTAAAAATTAGTTATCACGTTTGTGGCACGTAATTCACCACTGAAATGTTCATATAATTGTTCATTGAAATGGTAATACCAATGAAATGTTGTTTGAAATATTGGAACCGCTTAAATATTGTTTGATAATGTGTTAGAAATGTAATACCACTGAATTGTTTCAATGCAAACGCTGCCATACATGTTTCATCATAACTTGTTATGTAAGTGTCTAACTATCTTGATTTTGATTGTGGTTTAGTTTTTGTGTTTCTTCTCTATGAGTATGAAATTTAATCTTGTTTGTTTTTTGAAGCAAACTTGTGGAGATGTTATCATTCTTTCCATTAGCAAACACTGTAGAATTTATGATGTCCATATACATAGAAAGAAAAGTATACATCATAAACAAGATAAGTCGTTTAACAATCTGTAGAAACTAGAGGTCAAGAGGAGTATACCTCAATATATGATGTTTTATTTTAATGGTTGAATTTTGGGAGAAGAACTATTACAATTATCAAGGAACTTGTGAAAACCACCAAGCCAACGCCCAAAGCTATCACGAAAATTTTAAAACTACTAAAATAATAAATGTATGTAATATATATTATTATATTAAAGGGTTAAATATATTTTTAATCCCTCTGACCATTTTCACTTTTAGTCCCTATAAAAATTTTCTTCAAAGAATGGTCCTCCTAATATTTTCCGTCCATACTTTTGGTCCCTCCTGCTAATGGCCGTTAACAAAAACTGACATGGCATGCCACGTGGAAGTTTTTGTGTGATTGGACATACACATGGCTTTTCCAGCGTGGCAAGATGCTGACGTGGCATACCACATGGATAAAGTCAATGTTGTTCATGAACCCAGAAAATTTTGTAGCTAATCTATAGCTAAAATAGTAGCTAATATGTAGCAAATACATTGCAAGAGTTCTAGTTAAAAAAATGCAGTATGTTAAAAAGAAAATGCAAACACTTGTCAACAAATGATTTTTTTTCTATAGCTCTTACAGAACTAATCAACAATATAAAAACAATAGAAGAAAAAAAATGAATTGATGATAAACAACTTTTGTCATGTAAAACATAATATATTTAAGTAACATGTACCAACAATGAAAGCTAAAACAAATAAAAGGATTTAATATTTAACTAATAACCATGTCTTACTTTCTACTATGTCACCATTTGAGGATATATATTGCTGGATACTTGCACCATTCTTTAGTTTTACTAAACCAGCTTTTAGAAGTGCCTCATGATAAACTCGCTCATAGAGGGTAACAATAAGACATTATACAATATGGAGGGTAACAATAAGGCCGCTACATTAAAGATTAGAGAAGTAATATAAGAAATTTATTTATACCCTTGTACGCACAGGATTAAATACTTATTCATTTTTAATAATTAAAGTTCATTGCTATCAATATTCATACCTACTAAAATAAAGTAAATAAGCTTTTAAACTAGTAATGGAGTTCATATGTAAACCCTGGAATAAATTTACCTATATTAGTAATTTACCTATTAATTTATGTGAATACACTTCTTCAATATTAGTAATTTACCTACATGGTAATTGCATTTCTTCAATATTATTAATTTACATATTAATTAATGTGAATAAATTTGAACAAAAATTGAATTATAAATTAAATTTTTTCGTTGCTTGGTGATGGGTTGCATGCATACTTTAAATGCAGTTTTCCTTCTTTTAGATACAATGCAACACAATCTTGTAAATAACATACTAACTACCAAAAGCTAATGGTTCCAATTTGAAGTATGTATTAATGGTTCAAAACACATGTGTCATTATTTGCTTAATCCTATTGGCTTGTTTTTTAGTTACCAAGTTTACAAAGTTGTTGCAATTCAGTATTATATAGAATGTGCTTTTTACTCATTATATGATTGCTGCATAACAGTTCAATTTTTATACCCATTGATTTTTTTTTACCAGAAACTATTAAGTAATTAATAACCATCTCAGGCAGCACCTCCATGAAACACCTTTCAAACCGTTCAAAGTTTAAATCGAAGTTGCTATAAATTAGCTACGGATTAGCTACGAATTAGCTATAAATTGGCTAATATTTATGGGTTTTAGATATGTGATTAGTATAAAATGAAAACAATTGACACGTGACATTCATGTCAGCATTGTATTGTCACGTTGACATTGTCATATGTATGCCATGTCATCAAAAAATTCCACATGACATGCCACATTAGCCTCCATTAATGGAAACTAATGGGAGGGACCACATATAGGGACGAAAAACTTTATAAGGATCATTATTTGAAAGAAAATTGTAGAGGGATTAAACTTGAAAGTTGATATATTTATAAGGACCTCATACATATTTAACCCTATATTAAATTATTTATTTATTGTTTATTAGATTTTAGTTGGAAAATCTTAAATAAGAATAAACAAAATCTCAAAAATACATGCATTGTTTTAAATTTTCCATTATAAGGATGAATTTTGTTTTCTACATAACAAACTTAAATTAGTATCCAACATCATTGGGGAATTTTGAACAGTAACTCAAATTATTGCAAGAGTGACCTTAAATCTAACCATATATACTCTCAAAGGTTTTGTTTATATTATCACTGTTATTTCACTTAGAAGAATATATTTTTCCCATATAAAAGGATTTAATAATTGGATTATATATTGAGTTCTATTGAAAGAAGGGTGCTAATAAAATCCATGTGTCGATGCTTGCATACCATGTGGTGGCTCTTGTTTGCTCAACCAAAGTGTTTGTTTATTTTCATAAGGATTGTGATTAGTTAATTAAATTAAAAAAGTAATATTTTTCTTTCTTTGCTTGGTTATGTCGCCCTTTATTATTATTATTATTATTATTATTATTATTATTATTATTATTATTATTATTATTATTATTATTATTATTATTATTATTATTATTATTATTATTATTATTATTATTATTATTATTATTATTATTATTATTATTATTATTATTATTATTATTATTATTATTATTATTATTATTATTATTATTATTATTATTATTATTATTATTATTATTATTATTATTATTATTATTATTATTTTTATTATTATTATTATTATTATTATTATTATTATTATTATTATTATTATTATTATTATTATTATTATTTATCTCAATTCTTTTATCTCAATCACAAGTGTAAAATCCAAAATCTCATATATTTGAAACAATTTAAATTACAAAAAATGTTTTAAATTAATAAAAAAAATTAATAAAAAAGTATTACTAATAACAATGATTTTTCACTTACACTGCAACTATTCTCGATATGGGAAAACAAATAAAGCATATTTGTAAAATGACATTGTAATATTAGTTTCTTATTAGTATAATTGAAATTCTTTTTTTTTTAAATAATCAAATAGAATATATTAATTAGATAGGTCTAAAAAGTAGACCAGGTTACAACCCTGTCTGCATTATGCAGCAAGAAGAAAGTTTAAAGACAAACCAAAACTACATCCAGTAATGGTTTGAAGATCCCCTCCCCCTAAACTTCCTCTATATTAATCCAACAACAAATTATGAGGCCTTTTATACCATTCATACAAGGAAGCTAATGGCTTACCCTTGGCAGCCAGCTTACTCCATTTCCAAGACCATAACACAATATCATCAAAAATAGCTTTTGGGGAAGCAATAAAATCGATAAAAATAATTTGGTTCCTTAATCTCCATAAACACCAGCATGTTACCATCCAGAAGAATATAACTTCCTTTCCTTTCCATGGCTGCTGACACTAAGTTTTAAAGTCCTCCACAACATTGTGACCACTCCTTAAAGTAATTCCTAACCATGCTTTAACCTCCCTCCAAACCAACCTGGTTTTATCACAATTTAAAAACAAATGGGAGGAGTCTTCCAAGACCTGAAAGCAGAACACACATGATTCTTGATGGGGGTCTGTGATTATGCCTCTTCTCTTTAGGTTTTCCCGAGTAGGAAGCTTGTTTTGTAGCAATCTCCAACCAAATACTAAGACCTTTAGAGGAACCTTGGTCTTCCACATAGATTCAAAAACAGCCAGCAAGCCATCATCAGTACTATCTAAGTCTTGGTACTGCATAAAGTTTTCATAACATACTTTAACACTAAACTTGTTGTTGTTGTCCCTAGGCCAAACAATTACATCATCTTGTTGTCTATTCAAAGTCACCTCATTCACCAACTGACATAATTCAAGTTTGAATCAAATTCCTCTCCTTCGACTGTTTGAATAATGTTTCTGCCCGATAGATCCCAAGCCCATGTATTGCCAATCCAATCTCCACAATCAGCTAATGTAGCATTCTGGTACAAGGAAGAGTTAAATAAGTTTGGAAATCGAGTTTTCAGAGTCTCTCCCCCTAACCACCTTGAATACCAGAACAAAGTTTTACATCCATTTCCTACTTTCCAGATCAGCTATTTAAAAATCCCTTGGTCGTTTGAGTGTTTTGCAAGGTTTTGGATATCTTTCCACCATCTAGAACAATGTCTAGGTTGAGCCTCTGGTTGGTTTGTCAGCAAGCTATTTATGGAATCTCCATATCTAGCTTTCAGAATTCCACTCCACAAATTATTTTGTTCTTGTACCACCCTCCAAATCCATTTTGAAACCAGAGCTTTGTTGAAAGTATGGACCTCTTTAATTCCAAGCCCTCCACCTGATTTGGTTTTACATACTTTGTCCCATGCCACCCAAGCAATTGACTTCTTCTCACAATCACTTCCCCATATAAAATTTCTTTGGATAGCTCTTATTTTTTTACCACTTTAGTAGGTGCCAAATAAAAGGATAAAAAGTGTATTGGAATGTTTGCTAATACTGAGTTGATCAGAGTTACTCTCCCTCATATTGATAATCTTCTTCCCCTCCATGAAGCCAACCTTGATTTGAAGGATAAGATGATTGGTTTCCACAAATCTTCCACCCTATGCCTGCCTCCCACATACAATCCAAGGAATTTAAGTGGAAATTCTCCAGCCTTACAGAATAGAAAAGATGTAGCAGCTTCCACTATGTCTTCCTCTAATCCCATACCTAATAATTTGCTCTTACTATAATTCACCTTCAAGCCTGTCACTACTTCCAGGCCCCTCAAAATAGATTTCAGTGCCCAAATGTTACTCCAAGAGTCATCACAGATTACCAAGGTGTCATCATCAAATTGTAGAACTGAGTTGACTGGCTCCCCTTCAATTTTTAACCCCCTGAATAAACCCTTTCCTTCTGCTTTCCTAATGAGCAAGGAAAGAATTTCAGCTACCATCACAAACAAAAAAGGTGAGAATGGATCTCCCTGCATTAGGCCCTGATGCAACTTAAAGTCTCTTGAAGAGCTACCATTCACCAGCACTGATCCAAAGTTATTGCAATGCAATCCTTTTATCCAACTTATCCAAACAGGACTGAACTGCATAGCCTCTAGAATTTTGAACAGGCAGTTCCAGTTAACACTATCATAAGCTTGGGCAAAGTCAATCTTAAATGTGAAACCCTTTTTCTTTTTCCTAATGGCATAGTCTAACACTTTATTAGCAGCTAGGACTCCATCCAACAACTGCCTGCCAGGCACAAAAACAGTCTGAGATGTGGAGACCAGTTTCCCAATTACCTTTCTAAGTCTGCCCACTAGGATTTTAGACACAATTTTTTGAATGCAACCTATCAAAGCTATAGGTCTGAATTCCTTAAGAGACTGAGGATTTTCACAATTAGGTATTAGGACAAAGAATGCAGAGGTGAAGCATTTAGGCAGTATTGTATTCTTATGAAATTCAGAGATGCAGTTGGTAAGGTCTTGACCTATGATTTCCCAGATCTCTCTTATAAACTTCATGTTGAGCCCATCAGGTCCTGGGCTCCTATCCCCATCACAGTCACTAATTGCTTCCCAGATGTCTTCTTTAGAGAATGGTTCAGATAGCATAACATTATCCTCCTCAGCTAATTGTTAAGAGCACTTAGGTCCATATGGAAACTTTCCACCATCTTATTTTTATATTTCTCTGCAAAATGCTCAAATATAATCTGTTTTACTGTCTCCACATCAACATGTTCCTCCAGGCCTAAGTTTAGAGGAGATAAGGTGTTAATCCTCCTTCTAAAATTAATAGCTAAATGGAAGAACTTGGAATTAATATCTCATTCCATCAACCATCTTGTCCTGGCCTTCTGGTGAAGGATACTCTCTTTGATCCTTAACTTGCTCCACATATCCTCAATCAAATCACTTCTTTCCTTTAATCTTTCTTCAGGCATAACATCTTGCAAGTCAGCCATCTCCTCTTCAATGTTATTCAGATTCTCAATACTCTCCTCCACCTTGAGATCCATGATACCAAAAACTTTTGAATTCCAATCCCTTAGCTTTGTCTTTAAAACCTTCAATTTTTTATAGAAAATGTTGGCAGCATCTCCCCCCACCTTGCAAGACTCCCACACATCTTTGACATAAGGTATGAATTCAGGATGTTCCAACCACGCGTTTATTATTTTGAAGGGTATGGGCCCCAGTTTCTATCATTCAAAATTAAAGACACAGGCCTGTGATCAGAAACATCCCTCTTTTCTACTTTTTGATTTAAAATTTTCCAATCTTGGCAAAGTTCTTCATTAATGAGGAACCTATCCAGCCTGCTTTTACAAGATCCATTAGAATTGAACCATGTAAACCTGTTCCCTACTACAGGCAGATCCACAAGCTCCATGTCTTCTATGAAAGAAGCAAATTCCTCCATTTCTGACAGATTACCACTACCTCTACCTCTTCTCTCCTCCTTTACTTTGATGGCATTAAAGTCTCCCCCGACAATCCAATCTCCAATTGGAAATTCAGATTTCAATTTAATAAGTTTAGCCCACAAATTCCTTTTCTCAGTAGTAGAACATGGAGAATATATATTAACTATATACAAGTTCCTACCTCTACTATTTCCATGAACACCTAAATAACCCTTCCCAGAAAAACTGAAATCATAACAGAAAGAGTTTTTGTTCCAAATAGATATCAAACCTCCAGACTGTCCCGAGGACCAGCTAGCAGACCAGTTGAAATCTTCTCTACTCCACAAGCTGCTAACCACACCATCATCGAAACTTTTGCACTTTGTTTCTTGAATTAAGCAAAATTCAACTTTATTCCTTTCAATCAACTATCTGACTCTTCTCTTTTTAATAGAAGAGTTGCACCCCTTAATATTATACGTAGTTAAATTCATGGCACATTTGTGATGACCTCCTTCCAATGTATAGCCCTTTCTTTGTCTTTATTTTCCAAACTACGGATGATACCTTCTAAAGCTTCATCTCCTTCAATTCCCAATTCTTTCAATATCGACTAAACTTTGCCTGGCACGTCATCTGATCTCTTCTTAATTCTATCATTGCCCATTCTCACGTCATTGTCTGATATTGAATCACAGCAGAAAATAGAACCACCCGAATACCTAGAACCAGAATCTTCCAATTGAGTTGAGCTAGTTGTTACTTCATCATCATTTCCAATTCTCACCCTCTAAGAGTTAGCAGGTTTGATACTAATTGAGGAGTGAAGGAGAGCAGAATAGAATGATGGTGCGTAAGGAATTTGAATTTTTTCATAAATCTCTTCAGTCGGTTTCTTTTTCCTGAGGGGGACTGCATCTTTGGGCCCACCACTTTTGACCATCCCACTAATTTCAACATTGGGATTTTCTCCCTCAATAGTGTCCAACTGGGCCGGAGGCCCCAAAACCAACGTGTCTTCAATCGTAGTTCCAAGGCCCAATTCCTCAACAAGAATACCTTTTTCTTGATCAGACCTAACTTTCCTTGAAGAGGGACTAATGTCAGGCACATTACCCACCTCTTGTCCCATCAAATTCTCAGAAGTGGTACCTATGTTTAATGCTTTGTTCTTTTTTATCTTCCCAAGGGACTGACACTCACCTCTACTTCCTCCAAAATTCACCTTTTTGAACGCTTTTTTTGTCTTCCCCGTGTGGACAGTCTCATGATGAAAAATCCCATACTTTTGAAAAGTAGATAGGCTTGTGTAGAGCCTAGGTTCAGAGGCTCCTCTGACATCCCTATTCTCAAGGCGCTCTCTCACTTCTCCACCCTTGATTGCTGAATCATCGCCTTCTTCTCCTGAATCAACACCATGGTTAGGCCCACCCTCGTCTTCATCTTCATGATCAGAATCTTCATCAGTTTCATCCACAAATGACTTATCAGAACTAATTTCCAAATGCTGCTTCTTGTCATTAATTACGATTCGTTTTGGACGATGATTATCTTCTACAATTTTAATACAGAACGACTGACCATTGACTTCGACATTGATGACTTCATTGAGAGTACTGGTATACCTAGTTTTAATTAGTATTCTTGCAACGTCGAGTTTAGCTTGGGCTTCAGTTTCCTCGTCACAGCATTCAAACACCCCAGTTCTACTGGTGATATATTTAAAAAAGTCATTTCTCCATGCATGAACCGGCACACCAAAGCATTTCACCCAAGTCAATCTTTCCTTATCTACTTCCATCGGAGACCATCCCCTGATATCATCAAACTACATTTTGAGCCAGTCTTCTTCTTCTCTAATTAAGTTTTCCATAGCATTCTCTTCCATATTTTCAAGAAGGCATATGTTTGCTCCCATGGGGGTAACCTTAATCTGAAAAAATCCTTCCCTACTAAACACGTTCTATATATTATAAGAGTTCCCCGATTCCTTAATGATCCCAACATATGCCGCTTCAAACCTTCTCATCTCCTTGTCTTCAACATGATAGGTTAAACCAATCCAATCCAGTTTAGTTCCGCCAGTAGCTTAGGCATATGACTTTCCCTGCACTATCTTCTTCCAACCAACATTCGAGTTCTTTGTGTAAGGGTCTGGCAATCTATACCTGTTTGAGTCCACATTCTTCTCAGCCATGATCCTTTTCCTGTTAAATATAGGGGTATTAACGAAAAATTTTCTCCCATTAATATGAATACCATCCAGCTTTAGGGCCAGGATTCTCTCATCCTCCACTTTTCTGAATCTCACAAATCCATATCTCTTTCCTCGAACATCTTTCTTAGCTGGGATAAAAACCTCAAACAACCGTCCATGCTCCATGAAGATATTTTCCATGTCTCGAGCTGAGTAATGATTTGGGAACTCAGTGAAAAAATAAGAAGTAATAGCTTCATGTCTACCCAAATGTTTATCACTTCTATCTTTCCAAATTGAAACCTTTAGGTTGTTCTTAGAGTTCTTGAGTACAAAAAGAAAATATAATTCCCTGAAAAACTAGAATGCTAGTAAAATATGTTTAAAGTACGTAGGACTTACGAATAAATTTCTAAAAAGATGGTTACTTTTAATCTCTAATTTCAAAGTAGTGAAACATTATGAGTTCAAGGAGAAGAAGTGTTGACTGATTCATCTTCACCCTCCATTGTTAAATCAATCTCAAATGGCGTAGAAATTTTTTTCTCTCCCTTTTTCACCTTCATCTTAAACACTTAATATGCTCCTAATTTTGACTTCTGCTATAAATTTGAACTAAACATTTTAGTCATTATATTTTGCATAAAACTAGCATGATTTTCATCTTAAAATACATAAATAAAATATTATTATTATTTATTATTTTTTACCATGATAGGATGAATAATTGGACGGATCTGAAACTCCCCCATCATCCATTCACTTTTCACAGCTTGTGTTCCCTTCATCTTCCAATACTCAAAAGTGTTTCTTCTCCCAATGAAGTCAAGGCTTTTTAGAGAAACTTCTTTTCTTTTTTCTACAATTCTGCATTCACCATTACCACCCGCTCTTATGTCCATGTTTTCAAACTTATTAAACCTCAGATAAAAAAATAGTACTTCCTATCACTAAATGAATTTCTAGTATCTGCAAACACATGAGTGGAAGAAGAGAAAGAAAGTTGGTAAGAGAAAGAAGGGAAAAGAGGAGAAAGGAATGTTGTTCTAGAGGTGAGTTCCATTAGTTAGTTTAACATCGGGGAAAAACATGACAATATGGTGGGTTAGGGTTTTGTGTGAAATTGTGTTAAATTGAAGTTTGAATGTTGTAATATGATGAATTTCATGCTCTACCATGTTATGCTATGAATTAAATGTTGTGGAAATTAAATGTTATATTGAATGTTGTGGGAATTGAATCAAATGTTGTGTTGTTGCATTTCAATTGTGGTTTTTATATTTAGTAATGAAATGGTGAATTCATGTGGTTTGTGAGTATAAACATGTTGTGATTAATGGGTAATAATATGTTAGAATGTTGTTCTAAACTCCATTGTTATTGGTGGAAAAGTTCATAACATTACAAGTGGTAATAAGGGAGTTTAGAAGTGGGTTTTCATGAAAATAGTAGGTGCAAATCGATTGCACTGAGATGTAAATCGATTGCTGTCCGTGACAGTAGCGAAATCCTTAAACTTTGGTTGTGCAAATTAATTGCATTGAGATGCAAATCGATTGCACATTGTTCCAGTAGCAAAATTCTGAAATCCTATAACTATGCAATCTATTGCACTGAGATGCAAATCAATTGCACACTGCTATTTTTCCAAAAATGTGGTTTTTCATGCTTCTAATCATATTGTAATACCTTTTCAATTACTTGCCATGATATATATGCATTGATAAATGTTAAAATATGGATATAGATGTTGGTTGATAATATAACATTGGATTGAGATTGATTGTGGAAATAACCTTGAGGATAATGGTGGCTTGTGTGCCTTATTATGTATGAGAACTACTATATTGGTTATGTTTGACATGTTGTATTACCCTATGTGTGTTTCATTTACGATAATGTGTTATGCCATATATGGATATTGATTGAATGTTTAATTGTGTGATAACATGCTTAAAAGACTATAAGAATGGTGAGGAAACCCTTGATATTAATTAATGAAATGAATTAGTAAGGTGATTAGAACACGATGAATAACTTAGATGACAATGCTTGTGCATTTTATGCCTAGGTGTACATCCTTGACAAGTAGTTGTCTAGTGGAAAGTTGAGACACTATATGGAACATGAGTTGGTTTTGTGTTACTTTGAGAATAAGGCGTGTGTGGCCTTGTGATTGTCGAATACAATCACGCTTGAGTGTGAGATCACTTATTTGGAACCAATCCCTTGAGTTGTGCCATTCCACGAGTGGAGGCTTATTTAGAGAACTCCTCCAGAATGTAACACCCACATATAATATCATACATGAATCCAAGTGTTTGGTACTGAAATACCACAAGGTCCTAGTTAACACATTGTACATATACATGCCCAAAATACAATACACAAAAAAAAACTTATGGCATAATGTATAAAAGATGTTCCAAGACACTAAGAACTAGTCAAAACAATGATCTCAAAATAATCTCCACAACAAAAGTCTTGCCATCCCAAAAGCCAAGATAAGTAAGGATAATCAAATGGCCTTATCCTTACCCTTCGCGGAACCTGAAGCACCTGTAATATAATCAACAACATGGGGTGAGATATTAAATCTCAGTGAGTTCCTTATCTTATAGATTCTCTCGGCTTTACAAGGTTCTATCATCCTAACCCAAGTCAAAAGGGAAGGGAAGTGGCCTTGAGTTCTCAATCTCACACTATATAGAAACACGTTATTGAGTCCGTTAACTCAAAAGTTATCACTATCGTCAACCCTATCAAGGCATCCCTTCTTCCCGTCCTCTTCTACGTCTAGAAGTCAGAACGAGTCATGGATCCTCATAGATTACTTGGCATACGAGATGGATTAGAAACTAAGGGACATGTTATCACCTTAATTCGTCATTTCACACGGCCCGTACACCGTCATAAGTCTCTTTACCATATAGGTTCCATTCGTACTATAACATTGGGAATCAAACCTACCAAGTAATCATGCATTCATTCTAGAGGAGCTTGTTACTCATGAAATGACACATAAAGGGGAATGGTTGTGATTTCATGATTTCACATACAAACATAATTGTATTCACTAATTCTAGGACATAATCGCCTTTAGGCCTCTTCTTCCATTCTCTATAAATATAAAATTACACGTGTTCCATACTAGTGTCTTATTCTTTTTATACCATTAGCACTGGACACACGCCTCAGCCTCTTCTGCACGAGCGTCGTCATTACGTTATTCATCAATTTCCTAGCTCATTACTAGGTTCTAATATAGTTTCATAGTAAGGTTTCCTCACTCTACCTATTCCATATTTTAACATGCATTTACTCTTAATCATGTTTAACATCAATATTAGGCAAAGCATATTACAGTTGCATTTTAGAATTACATATAATAATTCAATCATAAGTTACATAACCCTTAGGTTCCCTCCGATTTATTTAATCGGGTAGCGAAAACAATATTTTTTCACCTTCATCATGTAGTACATTTCCATAGCTTTCCATCGGTACCAAGAACACCTCGATCGGAAGCACGGTTCAAAAGATATTAATTTTCTAAAATATTTTTCAAAACACAACAGTGGTAACCGGTTACCGCATATAGAGTAACCAGTTACTCAAGTTCATTTCTCAAAACAGAACCAAAATCTCAATATGGTAACCGGTTACCTCATATAGAGTAACCGGTTACTCAAACCAAATTTCCAAAACAGAACTGAGTTCACGTTTAGAGGAACAATTGGGTAACCAGTTACCTCATATAGAATAACCGGTTACTCAGTTCATTTTTACGTAAAACAACTATTTTTCCTGCAAGTAACTGGTTACCCTATAATGAGTAACCGGTTACCACTAAGTCTGAGACCTAAAAACCTGTTATTTTTAGCATCAAAGCCCAATGGAACCCATCAAAATTCATGGGAACATCATAGCAAGCATCAAACATCCATATTTCATACAACCCGCACATATTATGTGTTCTATTTCAAATATTAACCATGGCAAACAACATTTAGCATGATCAATCCATTTTCACCCTTTATTTTCAAGTTCTAACCTAAGTTTCTATACTTAGGGTTCTAACTAGAACTCACCAACAATAAGATGAAGAAGATGAAGAAGATGTTGGGATGATTTGATGAAGAAGAGATGATGATCCAAGCTCATGTTCTTCTCTTCCAAGTTTCTCCTCTTTCTTTCCTTTCTATTCCTTCTTTCTAACCCTTTCTATCTTTTTCCAATTTTGTTTCTATTTTTGTACAAGTGTGGAAAATGAAATGATATAGAGAATTCCAATTAGTTAGTAACACTACTAAATGTCCAAAACACCTCTATAGCACCAAAAGCTAACACCTCAGAGTCAGATAATATTAATTTGATCTGATCTGAGCTCATCAGTTTACTCTAATTATCTTAACCGATAATTTCTCAGAGTACACCGGAACCCAGTTGATCATATTAATATTATCCAGAGCAAAATAACTTACGGGGTATTACACAGAATGTATGCACTAGTACCTTGGCAGGTTTGATCCCATTAGTACGAATGGAGCCTACGGGTAGAGAGGCTTGTGATGAGGTAAAGCCCATGAGAAGTGACGATCCAATGGAGTATATGTCCCTTGGATCCGAATCTATTTCATATGTCAAGGTTTGCAAGGATGCATGACCCGCACCGAACTCTTAGACGTAGGAGAGGACGGGAAAATGGGATTCCATGGTCAGGTTTCCAATTAGTGATATTTTGAGTTGTTGAACTCAAGCAAAGTGCTTCCATATTATGTGTAATTTGTGAGATCAAGTCTTATTACCTTTCCCTTTTGACTTGAGATACAAATTGGTTAGAACCTTGTAGAGCCGAGTGAACCCTTGAGATAAGGGAACTCACCGAGATTATTATCTCACCCCATTATTGTTGTTGTTTTTCAGGTATTATTTGCAGGTATGATTTTACAAGTAGAGCCAAGCTTAGATGTTTCAAGAGAAGCTTAGATTATGTTTTTCCCGCTGTGCATTGTGTATTGTGTATCTTGTACAATGATGGATATTGTACTTAGATCTTAGTTGTATTGTTTTGGCACTTTCCATATCTTGTACCATTGTAGTTTCTTTTATGTGTTATAAATTGTCAAGTATGTAAATTATGCCAATAGGCACTTATGATTGGTGTCAGTACCAAATAATAACTCTTGTATGGTATTATTCTAGACATATATTATACAGGGCGTTACACTTCCATTCTCCATTTCCTGCTCATCTTGTATCCATGTTTTCAAATCTACAATTTTTAATATCAAAGAAATAATATTTCCTATCCTTGAAAGATTTAATAATACCTGTAAAAAAGTATTAAGGGAGTTGTGGAAATAATACTAAAAAAACTTAAACACGTAATGCAAAAGATGAATCATATTTCAAATATTTTAAATTTCTAATTTACCAACTGGTAGCGTCCAAGGTTCTATTTAAAACACGTCGATTTGAATAATAATATTGAGTAGAAATAGTGGCTTATGAATCTTCTTTCTTAGGTAAATTTATATAAGATCTTCATCACTTAGATCAAACTGCCGACTGAAACAATAATTCAAAACATAGTTAAGAAATCTATTCAAAGCCATGAGTCCTGTCACCAAAATACATTTACTCTTGGATTGTGAAAATATTTAAAAGTCCATATCTTTTGAACCGTGATTCCAATCGAGGCGCAGTAAGAAGCGTTGGAAAGCTATGACAATATTCTACGCAATAAAAATTGAAAAAATTGATTTAAATGTGGGATTAATGAATTGGTGGCAATTGAATGAAAGCAATGTTTTATGTGATATGCTATTACAGGTGTTTTACTTATGCTATTAAGTTATGTTATATCTATCTATGTGTTGTTAAGTATGATTAAGAGAATGCATGCTTAAAATGAATTAGGAAGAGTGAGGAAATATTACCCCAAAACCAAATGGTTTAGTTTAATGTTGTGACCTAGGTTAGGACTAGGAAGTGATAGAGAATATAGATGACGATACTCGTGCATTGTGTCGAGTAGTGGTCTAGTGGAGAGTGAGACATTATATGGAACATGTGTGGAACTTTGAATTCTTTATGTTTAAGGCATTTGTGGCCTTGTGATTGTCAAATACAATCATGCTTGTGTGAGTTCACGTAATCGTAACCGTTTCCCTGAGACTTGCTGTTTCGCGAGTTGAGGCTTATATAGAGAGCTCCACCGGAATATACACATGATTACTTGGTAGGTTTGATTCCCGCGTATAGTACGAATGGAACCTACGGGTAGAGACTTGTGATGGTTAATTGCCCATGTGAAGTGATGATTCATAAAGGTTAATGGCCCTTAGGATCCGAATCCATTTCGCATGTCAAGTAAGTGCAAGGATCCATGACTCGTGCCGACTTCTAGAAGTAGAAGAGGACGGGAAAAAGGGATGCCTTGATGAGGTTACCGATTAGTGATAATTTGAGTTGGTTAACTCATGAACATGTTTCCATATAGTGTGAGATTGTGAACTCAAGGTCTTTTCCCTTCCCTTTGACTTGAGTTAGGATTGGTTAGAACCTTGTAAAGCCGACAGAATCCATAAGATAGGGAACTCACTGGGATTATTATCTCACCCCATGTTGTTGATTATATTTCAGGTGCTTCAGGTCCCGAGAAGGGTAAGGGTAAAGCAGTTTGATATCCTTACGTATCTTGATCTTTTGGGATGGCATAGCTTCCGTTGTGGAGATTTCATTTTGAGATCATTTTTATTGATCTAGTTCTTAGTACTTTGGATCATCTTGTGAATATTATGCCATAGTTTTAGACTTTGTTTTGGGCATGTAATGTATACAATGTGTTATCTTGGAACTTATTGTTATTTCAGTACCAAAGACTTGGATTCGTGTATAATATATATATATATATATATATATATATATATATATATATATATATCGTTTATGTATGGAATTATATATGTGTGTTACATAGAGATTCCTGTTGAGGTGGAGCATAGTGATGTTGAAGTGCATAACCCGGATGAAGTCGAAGAAGAAGAGCAAGATGCTGAAAAGACTGAGGAAACTGTTGATGACTACCTACTGGCAAGAGATAGGTCGAGAAGAGTCATCAAGCCACCTCAGAGACTTGGTTATGCAGATCTTATAGCTTTTGCCTTAATCTCTGCAAGTGAGGTACTTGAGTAAGAACCTAGAGATTACAAGAAAGCTATGAGGAGTCAAAATCAGACTGAATGGCGAAAAGTCATGGATGACGAGATGAAATCTCTTCATGATAATAACACTTGGGAGCTGATTGAGAAACTTGCAGGAGCAAGGTTAGTCAGTTATAAGTGGATTTTCATGGCGTGATGTTGAAGCGCTTTAAGGCAAGGCTGGTTGCTAGGGGGTTCACTCAGAAAGAAGGTGTCGACTTCAATGATGTGTTATCACCTGTTGTAAAGCATAGATCCATTAGAATGTTGTTGGCCATGGTGGCGAAGTTCTACTTGGAACTTGAGAAAATGGATGTGAAGACAACATTTCTGTATGGTGACCTAGACAAAACGATCCTGATGCGTCAACCTGAAGGGTATGCAGAAAAGGATAAGGAAGATTATGTGTGCAGGTTAAATAGGTCTTTGTATGACCTGAAACAATCTCCTCGACAATGGAACAGGAGATTCAACAAGTTCATGGCACACATTGGTTTCACTAGGAGCCAGTTCGACCACTGTGTTTACTTTAGATTTCGACTTGGAAACTCACTTGTTATTTTGTTGCTTTATGTCGATGATATCCTCATAGCTAGCAACAGTGTTGAGGATGTAATGGAGGTGAAGGCTGAACTCAGTAAGGAGTTCGAAATGAAGGATTTGGGAGATGCCACCAGGTTTCTTGGGATTGACATCCGGAGAGATAGAAATTAGTTGAAGTTATGCTTATCTCAAGAGACATACCTACGGAAGCTTCTCGACAATTTGGTATGTCGAATTCAAAGCCTGTTGTGACTCCAACAAATCCTTAGTTTAAGCTTAGTACTACTCAAAGTCCGAGTACTGAAGCTGAAAGAATCTATATGAGTAGCAATCCATATGCTAGTGTAGTAGGTTCTTTGATGTATGCTATAGTTTGTACGAGGCCAGACATAGCGTATGGAGAGAGCCTTGTAAGCAGGTATATGGCCAATCCTGGAAAGGCGCACTGGAAAGCTTTAAAGTGGATTCTCAGGTACATAAATGGGCCTCTGAGTCGAGTCCATATTTATGGTGAAGCCTATGGTGATGATAGCAAAGTCAAAATTGAAAGGTTGTATGGATTCTAGAAAATCTATTTCTGGATATGTGTTAACTATGTTTGGCACGACAATCAGTTGGAAAGCAACGCTTCAGAAGGTTGTTGCCTTATCAACCACTGAAGCTGAATATATTGCCCTCACTGAAGCCGCGAAAGAAGCATGTGGCTTGAAGGTTTTGCAAAGGAGCTGAAACTTCAAGGTCGAAGTATTACTGTTAAATGTGATAGTCAAAGTGCAATACACCTGTCGAAGAACTCAGCCTATCATGAACGAACAAAGCACATCGATGTGAGGCTGCACTTCGTCAGAGAGATAATCGAGTGTGGTGAAGTCCAGGTGCTGAAGGTTTTGACTGATGACAATGCTGCTAATATGATCACCAAAACGCTGTCAAGGTGAAAGTTTTTCCATTGTATGCAGTTGATAAAGCTACATGATGAAAGCTAGTTTATTCCCTATTGTTTGTAGATTTAGATCCAAGGTGGATATTAGTGAGATTTTGGGTCGAACTCTAGCTCTGTCGAGGAATAATTTTCATGTGTTTCGACAGGAGACAAGCATGAAGTCGAAGTTGGGTGATGTCAAAGGGTTACATACTGTAGTCGAAGTTAGTTCTAGTATGTAATGTTGAAATATATTGTTGACTTATTATGTCGAATTGGGCCTTGTGTTAGGGATCAAATTGTTTAGTTAGCTTGTAATGTAAGTTAGCTAGTTAGTCTATAAATAGGCAAGATCCCTCAAGCTGTTGGATGAGGCCAATTGTGATATTCATTTGTAATCATTTGTAAACCCTTATGAGAAAGTGAATAGTAAACAATTTTCCCTAATCCTTCTTCTTCTTTCTTCTTTATCCTTTCTTCTTTCTCTCTTTGTTCTAACCGTTTTCATTGTTCACCCAAGAACTCAGTTTCTCAATCTTTATTAGTTGAAAGGTATCGGTTGTGATCACAAGAAGATATTATTACTATTGTTTTGTTATTTACCTTGATGGGATAAGCAATTGGAGTGATGCGAAACTCATTCATTAGCCATTCAGTTTGCACAAGTTCACCTCCTTGTATTTTCTAGAATTCAAGAGTGTTTTTTATCCCAATGAACATATTGTTGGGTAGAGAAATTTCCTTGTTCTTTTCAACAATCTTCCATTCTCCATTTCCTGCTCGTCTTGTATCCATGTTTTCAAATCTGCTATTTTTAATATCAAAGAAATAATATTTCCTATCCTTGAAAGATTTCATAATACCTGTAAAAAAGTATTAAGAGAGTGATGAAAATAATACTAAAAAAATTTAAACACGTAATGCAAAAGATGAATGATATTTCAAATATTTTAAATTGCTAACTTACCGACTGGTAGCCTCAAGGTTATGTTTGAAACACGTCTGTAATACCCCGTATTAATTAAGTGCTCAATTGGACATTAGAAGAGATCAATTATTAAAAGGCAGAGTGATATTTATTAGTTTAAGGGAGTATTTTAAGTTAACTCTAATAATTGATCAATTGGGTTGGAATGACAAAATATCAATTGGAGATATTTTTACTCTATTGGATTTATATTATATAATATTGGGTTATATATATATATATATATATATATATATATATATATATATATATATATATATATATATATATATATATATATATATATATATATATATTTGGAAGGGAAGAAAGAAAAAGAGAAAGAAGATAGTAAGAAGAAGAAGAGAAAAAGGGAAGAAAAGAGAGAAAGTGGAAGAAGGAGAGCTTGGATCTTCATCATCTCTTCATCGATTCATCATCTTCTTCAAACTCCTCTCCGATTATCAGGTGGGTTCTAGATAGATGCTTTAAGTGTAGATTTTCTTGAGTTTAGAGTTAGGTTGGGTTTTTGGGAAAAATGGGTTTTATGCAAAAATCGAAGAATCGAACGGTTGAAATGTGTTATAAACTGTGTAGCATGTTTGAAATAGGTGTAGAATCCTCTGTTGTTAATGGTTATGAAGTTTGGTTGGATTTGGTTGAGAATCAAAGATTTATTTTTCTGAAAATCGCAGAGCACGCTGAGCGCGCAGGAGACCGCTGAGCGCGGTGTTTAATTCTTGGAACCTCTCGTGGCAGGGAGTTGCGCGCTGAGCGCGGACAGGTGCACGCTGAGCGCGACCTGAGAGTTGGAATTTTACACTTTCATGGAGAAAATTCATAACTTTAGTTTCGCTTATCGGTTTCGATTGTTCTTTATATCGATGTAAAGCCGAGGAAATATTCTACGCAATGGAAGTAAAACATGTGAATTTTACCGACCGATTAAATAATCGGGAAAGTTCGAAATGATGTAAATTGTGTTTTAATTGTGTTAACCTATTCTATTATTGTGACAGGATGTATTTGGCCTATCCTATTATTGCTTAGCATGATTGTAATTGAAAATGCATGTAATATGAAAATGAAATAGAGAGAGTGAGGAAAACATCAACCTTAAGTATAGAAAGACCTAGAAATGACAAGGAGGTTTTCGTTTCTAGTTGTGGCTAGGATTGATAAATGATCGAGATAAGTGGACGACCCTAGTATGGAACATGAGGGATCGCAATGAGTGATCGATACCTAAGTAACGGTGACCCATGTTCCGATCCTCTTATGATGGATAACCGGGGAGGTTGCTTAGATGATGGTATTATTGACCCGTGTTGAAGGGCCCCTGGTGTGGGCTGGCCGGGGAAAGTGCTATGTGTAGATAACTGTGACCCGTGTTGAAGAGCCCTTTGTGGATGGCCGGGGAAAGTTATTTACCTTAGCATCCATGACTCGTGTCGAAAACTCTTTGGAAGGGTTGGCCGAGAATGGTTGGCTACGAATTTAAGGATCCGTGACCCGTGTTGAATCCTCTTGAAGGGTTGGCCGGGGAAAGATGCCTTCGTGAGAGGTATCATTTGATGATACTAGAGTTAGAGAACTCGTGAGCATGTTTCCATATAGGGCAAGAATGAATTTGTGAATCCTTGAGTTTACAGGCTCAAGAGGTACTTCGGTACTTTGTGAGTTTACAGGCTCACCATGATGGTTACTTGTGTGTGTGTACTCATGGTCTTTCCCCTTTCCCCTTGGACATGAGTTAGGGTTATTTTAGAACCTTGTAAAGCCGAGAGGACTTTAAGATAGGGAACTCACTGAGATTTGATGTATCTCACCCCACTATAGTTGCTTTATTTCAGGTGTGGTTTGCAGGTTTGATTTACAAGTGGAGCGATGCTCGGATGTTTCAAGAGAAGCTTAGTTAAGCTTATTCCGCTGTGTATTCTTTTATTGTATACAATTGAGGATATTGTATATCATTCTTAGTTTTATTATTTTGGCTAGTTTCCATGACTTGAGCCATGTATTGTGTTTATGTTTTAGAAATGGACAAGTATGTGAACGATGCCATAGGGCGCTTTTGATGTGTCAGTACCAAATAAAATGCTTGTATTGTATTATTCTAGATGAATATTATACAGGGCGTTACAGTTGGTATCACAGCAGGTCGTGTCCTCGACCTAGCCTTGAAACATCATAAGTAAATCTATTCTTGCCTTTTAAGTGTGTCTTGCTGTCATGAAACTTAATATCATACTATCTAGTGTTGGGCCTATTCAACCTAATACTATGTACGTGATAGGTAGAATCATGGTTGAACGACCACGAGGACTCCGAAGTGTTGTCGGAACTTGTGCTGTGAGAGTATGCTCAAACCAAGAGTTAGTAGTGAGGAATTTTGGTCGGCTCAGTGAGGTTTTAGTAGAAGTTGTGCTTGTGTAACATGGAATTTAAGAGTGTTGGGTTATTAAGCAATCATTTGGAAAGGATGGAGTCTGGAAGTTAAGGATCGCTATCGGACGATTGGTTAAGGTGTGGGGGTATATGAAAAAAAAATAATCCCTAGTAGAGCTGGAATGACCTCTACTACGAGTAAGGGTTTCAAGTAATCTCATTCCGTGAAAAGAGAAAGTTGTTTGTAGATGTGTGACGTAAGGTCTGGAGGTGAGATGAATTTTGGTGCTTCAATTTCTAAGGTCATTAAGGTATCTTGAATGGACGAGAGTACCTTAAGGAGTGTGTTCGGAACAATATCTTCCGACTGGTTAAAAGTTGAGAGTTAAGGAAGTGTGGCTTTCATGGGAACCCACAGTAATAGAGAAGTGTGAGAAGGAATACAATGATGTGTTACATACTTCAAGTGAAACAAGTGTGCGCCGAATGAAGAGTAGAAGATGATTTGTGTATCTTCCGTTCGTAGAGAGATTAAGTTGGAGATGCCACATCCGGATTTTTGGTATTCGGCACAAGACCAATTTGGAAATTGAAATTTGTTAACTTGCCCAAGGAACAATATACGGTTTGGTGCCGCAGAAAGTGTGGACTTCAGTTGGTAACAAAAAGTGTAGTGATACGGACCAGTAAAAGTCTGTATTAAGAAACTGTGTAAGTACCTTGGATTTAAGGGAATCTTAGTAAGATGGTTTTACATTTTGACCTAAGAGGATTACAATGGAGAGCGAGGCGACCGCGATATAGAAAACGGTATCAACAGTATATTACGAGGAAATGACGACGGAATGTATTTTGGACGATTGTGTACTAGAGCTATTGAGTAGTTGTTGAGGCTTAAGTTAAGGAAGTCTAACCAAGGAGGGTTTGCCCGTGAGAACTCTAGTAAGTATGATGTGAAATGGAAAGTTATACTTTGGTATTAAGAACGAGTGCGGTAGTAGCACCGTGGTCACAAGTGTACAAGAGGGATTCTTATTCTTAAGACAAGTGTGACGGGACGTACCTCGTGAAGCAGTTAGTATTGTATCCTAATAGATAAAATTGTGGTAACACAATGAGAAGCAATTCAGGACTTATTACGGACGGAGCGTAAAGTATGGAACGGTTTATACCGAGAGAGTTTTGTAAATGGTTGATGAGAATTATTGGATGCAAGCATTTTATTAAGTGACTTAAGTGTAAGTGTGGGGTGCAATGGATAGTGGAAGGTAAGAAATTCCGGTTACTGTGTACGAAACGATGGACGGGTTCTTCAGAAGGATGCATTACCCCGATTTATTCACGAGTGTAGAGAGCACTTCTGTATTTGTGGATAATCGGAATATTCGGAATCTACCTTTTGTTGGACTAAGAATGTTGTTGTTTTATTTCTCACCCAGGGAGTTAAGTGAGAGGGTAAGGTGGTATTCTTGACATGAGATGTCCATCATTTCGTAGTACCGTGTGATGGATGGGTGTTGGGGGTTGCTTATGGACAAATCAAGTACGAGTGGTGGCTAAAACCCTAGAATGTCGTCATTATTGACCTTCCACTGGTATAGTTATTTGAGTAGGAAAAGGAACTACCCCACTGAAGAATTGTAGGGTGACCGTGAGAGAATTTGGAATTTTTCCTGTTACTCGGTTGGAGTGTGTTGTCAACTTTGTTGGTTTTGCCTTGAGTGGATCGTGATTGGTGAGTGTGATACAAATTAAGAAGCCGCGAGTTGAGAATGATATTTCGAGTTAGAACAAATCAGATCGATGGGTTGAGTAGGGATGGCTTTGAATTAAGAGGAAACTGGGTTCTGTTCTGCAGCAGTGTTAACCGACTAACACAATGGGGTTAACCGTTTAACACGTACGTGAAAGGTGCTTTACGTAGAATTTTGGAGAAGTTAACCGATTAGCTCAGGTGATTGATCGATTAACCGTGTAAATTGTGAAATCCCTTAGGAACCATCATCTGCGTTTTGTTTCCTTGTGTTGCTCTGAGTGGAGAGTATTGTGTGAATGGAGAACGAGATTGCAAGTAAAGTGAAGGAAGGATTTGCGTTTTTGGAATCGTGACTTCTGGAAGAGTGTGGCATAGTTGGCCATTTGTTCAGGCAGCAAGAGAGTTAACTTTAAAGAAGTGACCTTGTGAGAAAGTCTTAAGAGTATTGTTATCAATACGATTGAGAATCTTAAGAACGAAGTGGGAGAATACTCACAAAGTATTGATCCTGCAAGGAATATATTTTGGTGTGTAATTATGGCCATCGTATGGTATGGACGGTTGGTCCGAGTTGGTAATTGTTATCTTCTGTGAGTTCACGACACTAGATTTAGACCGTGAGAGTGGTACCAGTTGCGTGCAGTGGCGTTTTACCCAGAGAAGGAAATTTGAAAAGTTACCCTTCCAAGTATGAGTAAGAATTGGAAGTTCCGGAATTAAGCATGTAAATGGGATTGTATGTGAAACAAAACATTCGAGAGAAGTGGATTCAACTGAGAAGCGTGGTATGGATTTCGACGAAGTATGTGCGTGTGGGGTGTGTATGGGAATTGGTGAGTGGTATGGAAACTCACAATTCCGAATTGAATGGTTCAAGTTTTGATAAGTAGTATCTCGCGTGTGATTGAAGTTCTATGTTGGTGTTACGCTGTTATTGGTTTAGATCTCGAAACAGCAAGAAACCATGAGTAAGTCGGAAACCGTAAGAAGAATCGTTTTGGGATGTGGTGACCAGAACCGGAAGTTGTTAAACTATCTTGGGTATATTGATTTCGAATTTAGAATGGAATTGGAGTTGTGTATGTTATGGTTGTAACAGTATAACTCATGCATCTTTATCGTCTAGAGAGCGTTGGACGGATGTTATTATATTGTGTGTTGGCGAGAAAATTGTTCTACCAAAGGACGTCAGTAAGTTCTTGTACCGCTGGTTAGTAAGGAACCCAGTGGATAAGTGTGTTTCTCCGCAGACTGTTAACTAAATTAGTAGTGTTTACGAATTCATGGTGTTCCACTGTTTGGTTTTGAATTGCATAGTGGAAGGTGACAATGGGAGAGTCGGTCAGAATATTAAGGATTTGAAGGTTGTTGCTTGCAAGTACGGATATAAGGAGGCTTTGTTCTAAGTGTGTTACCGTTTGGTGTGATCCGAAGGAAAGGAAGTATCGAATTTAATGGTTACGATGTTGTAGTATCAGACCAACTGGAATTGGTAAAGAAGTTGTTCGACTAGATATGAAGTGGTTCTAATGTTAAGGGATTTATGAAAGGACAGACGTCGATAATTACATAAAGGAAAGGAATTACCGAATTACCTCATAAGGGTTGTTGAGTGTTTGTTATCCTGAATCGAGATAAGGTATTACGGTTTGGTTTGTGACTCAGTAGAGGAATGTACAATGGTACCTTCTTTCCGTGGTAAAGTGCGACCAAGTGTGTTAGTAAGAAACAACAGATGAATTGGGGAAGCAAAGTTGGAAGTTAACTCGATGTTAGAACAAGAGTATGATTAAGGACGTGAAGTTGTGAAGTTTTGAAAATAAGAATTTTGGTCTATGAAACCAAGTTAGAATTGGTATGCGTCAGAATTGAACATAAGGTTAACGGAAGTGAAGTGAGTGTGGAACTTAGACAATGATGCAAGAAGTGGTTATTGTTGAACGAAGGAAATTCGGGGGCGAATTTCAATTTAAGGGTGGGAGAGTGTAATACCCCGTATTAATTAAGTGCTCAATTGGACATTAGAAGAGATCAATTATTAAAAGGCAGAGTGATATTTATTAGTTTAAGGGAGTATTTTAAGTTAACTCTAATAATTGATCAATTGGGTTGGAATGACAAAATATCAATTGGAGATATTTTTACTCTATTGGACTTATATTATATAATATTGGGTTATATATATATATATATATATATATATATATATATATATATATATATATATATATTTGGAAGGGAAGAAAGAAAAAGAGAAAGAAGATAGTAAGAAGAAGAAGAGAAAAAGGGAAGAAAAGAGAGAAAGTGGAGAAAGTGGAAGAAGGAGAGCTTGGATCTTCATCATCTCTTCATCGATTCATCATCTTCTTCAAACTCCTCTCCGATTATCAGGTGGGTTCTAGATAGATGCTTTAAGTGTAGATTTTCTTGAGTTTAGAGTTAGGTTGGGTTTTTGGGAAAAATGGGTTTTATACAAAAATCGAAGAATCGAACGATTGAAATGTGTTATAAACTGTGTAGCATGTTTGAAATAGGTGTAGAATCATCTGTTGTTAATGGTTATGAAGTTTGGTTGGATTTGGTTGAGAATCAAAGATTTATTTTTCTGAAAATCGTAGAGCGCGCAGGAGCCCGCTGAACGCGGTGTTTAATTCTTGGAACCTCTCGTGGCAGGGAGTTGCGCGCTGAGCGCGGACAGGTACTCGCTGAGCGCGACCTGGGAGTTGGAATTTTATACTTTCATGGAGAAAATTCATAACTTTAGTTTTGCTTATCGGTTTCGATTGTTCTTTATATCGATGTAAAGCTGAGGAAATATTCTACGCAATGGAAGTAAAACATGTGAATTTTACCGACCGATTAAATAATCGGGAAAGTTCGAAATGATGTAAATTGTGTTTTAATTATGTTAACCTATTCTATTATTGTGACAGGATGTATTTGGCCTATCCTATTATTGCTTAGCATGATTGTAATTGAAAATGCATGTAATATGAAAATGAAATAGAGAGAGTGAGGAAAACATCAACCTTAAGTATAGAAAGACCTAGAAATGACAAGGAGGTTTTCGTTTCTAGTTGTGGCTAGGATTGATAAATGATCGAGATAAGTGGACGACCCTAGTATGGAACATGAGGGATCGCAATGAGTGATCGATACCTAAGTAACGGTGACCCGTGTTCCGATCCTCTTATGATGGATAACCGGGGAGGTTGCTTAGATGATGGTATTATTGACCCGTGTTGAAGGGCCCCTGGTGTGGGCTGGCCGGGGAAAGTGCTATGTGTAGATAACCGTGACCCGTGTTGAAGAGCCCTTTGTGGATGGCCGGGGAAAGTTATTTACCTTAGCATCCATGACTCGTGTCGAAAACTCTTTGGAAGGGTTGGCCGAGAATGGTTGGCTACGAATTTAAGGATCCGTGACCCGTGTTGAATCCTCTTGAAGGGTTGGCCGGGGAAAGATGCCTTCGTGAGAGGTATCATTTGATGATACTAGAGTTAGAGAACTCGTGAGCATGTTTCCATATAGGGCAAGAATGAATTTGTGAATCCTTGAGTTTACAGGCTCAAGAGGTACTTCGGTACTTTGTGAGTTTACAGGCTCACCATGATGGTTACTTGTGTGTGTGTACTCATGGTCTTTCCCCTTTCCCCTTGGACATGAGTTAGGGTTATTTTAGAACCTTGTAAAGCCGAGAGGACTTTAAGATAGGGAACTCACTGAGATTTGATGTATCTCACCCCACTATAGTTGCTTTATTTCAGGTGTGGTTTGCAGGTTTGATTTACAAGTGGAGCGATGCTCAGATGTTTCAAGAGAAGCTTAGTTAAGCTTATTCCTCTGTGTATTCTTTTATTGTATACAATTGAGGATATTGTATATCATTCTTAGTTTTATTATTTTTGCTAGTTTCCATGACTTGTGCCATGTATTGTGTTTATGTTTTAGAAATGGACAAGTATGTGAACGATGCCATAAGGCGCTTTTGATGTGTCAGTACCAAATAAAATGCTTGTATTGTATTATTCTAGATGAATATTATACAGGGCGTTACAACGTCGATTTGAATAATAGTATTGAGTAGAAATAACGGCTTACGAAATCTATTCAAATTATAGTTAAGAAATCTATTCAAAGCCATGAGTCATGTCACCAAAATACATTTACTAGTTTATGCGCGAATGAACTCTTTGAATGAATTTGTGAAAAAAAAATTCTTACGCCTTTAATTTATAGATATAATAAATACATTGTCTTCAATGTGTTGAATGTAACAAAGGGACAAGGAAGTAGAATGTAGAACCATAAAATGGTAAGTGAATAATAAAAAAGGTACAATTATAACTAATACAATGTAAGAAATTTTAAAATTCTAATCAATTTGATTTTTTTCTAAATATTATATATTTACAAATATTTATAATTAATTTTAAGATCAATAATGGTATATGTATCATATCTAATTTATTTCGTATATTATATATATATATATATATATATATATATATATATATATATATATATATATATATATATATATATATATGTATGTATATATAACCAATTAAAAAAATAATTTTATTTAAGAAATAAATCTTATTATGTGTATGTTTTTAATATTAAAAGGGTATATTTTATAGTATGAAACTCTCAAAAATATAATATCAAGTGAAAGATATAATAATAATGTAGATTCTCCTATTAAAAGAAAGGCGCAATCAAGTTTTAATAAAATTACAAGATAATCATTAAGATTTAATACTCTAGAAATGTTAAAGAGTGATTTGGTACACAATTCAGAAATATCAAACAAGTCATAATAAATCAATCCTTAAAACGTTTACTCTATTACAAATTTAATTAACCTCTAAAAATGTGCTAAATTGATAATGATTATATCATGGGGAGGGGGGAGGAGAGAAACGTTGATCCTCCATTGTAAGATCAATTACAGTGAGTAGAACAGTCTTTGAAATGCGATATATAGCTAAAGCAGAAACCTGCAATAAATTTATGTTCAAAAATTTAATTATCAAGGCATTTTAAATAAAAGTTGCATGAATTTTTCGTTTCAAAATACAAAAATATATTATTACTTTTTTTTGTTATTTACCATGGTGGGATGACGACTTGGAGTGATGCGAAACTCATTCATTAGCCATTCAGTTTGCACAAGTTCACCTCCTTGTATTTTCCAGAATTCGAGAGTGTTTTTTATTCCAATGAACATATTGTTGGGCAGAGAAATTTCCTTGTTCTTTTCAACAATCTTCGATTCTCCATTTCCTGCTCGTCTGGTATCAATGTTTTCAAATCCACTATTTTTAATATTAAAGAAATAATATTTCCTATCCTTGAAAGATTTCATAATACCTGTAAAAAAGTATTAAGGGAGTGGTGGAAATAATACTAAAAAATTTTAAACACTTAATGCAAAAGATGAATGATATATCAAATATTTTAAATTGCTAACTTACCAACTGGTAGCCTCCAAGGTTCTGTTTGAAACACATCGAATTGAATAATAGTATTGAGTAGAAATAGTGGCTTATGAATCTTCTTCCTTAGATAAATGTATATAAGATCCCCATCGCTTGGATCAAACTGCCGACGGAAACAATCATTCAAATCATAGTTAAAAAGTCTATTCAAAGTCATGAGTCCTGTCACCAAAATACATTTACTAGTTTATGCGTGAATATACTCTTTGAATGAATTTGTAGAAAAAAAATTCTTACCCCTTTATTTATAGATATAATAGATACATTGTCTTCAATGTGTTTAATGTAACAAAGGGACAAGGGCGTAGAATGTAGACACATAAAATGGTAAGGCACTAATAAAAAAGGTAGAATTATAACTAATACAATGTAAGAAATTTTAAAATGCTAATCAATTTGATTTTTTTCTTAATATTATATATTAACAAATATTTATAATTAATTTTAAGAACAATAATGGTATATGCATCATATCTTATTTATTTAATATATTATTTATTTTATATATATATATATATATATATATATATATATATATATATATATATATATATATATATATATATATATATATATATATATATATATATATATATATATATATATATATATATATATATATATATATATATATATATATATATATATATATATATATATATATATTACCAATTAAAAAAATAATTTTATTTTAAAAATAAATCTTATTATGTGTGAGTATTTCTTGTTAAAACGGTATAGTTTATAGTATGAAATCTCAAAAATATAATATCATGTGAAAGATATAATAATAATGTAAATTCTCCTATCAAAAGAAAGGAGCAAATAAGTTTTAATAAAATTACAAGATATTCATTAAGATTTATTACTCTAGAAATGTTCAAGAGTGATTTGGTACACAATTCAGAAATTTCAAACAAGTCATAATAAATCAATCCTTAAAAAGCTTACTCTATTACAAATTTTAATAACCTCTAAAAATGTTCCCAATTGGTAATGATTATATCATGGAGAGGGTGGAGGAGAGAAACTTTCATCCTCCATTGTAAGATCAACTACAGTTGGCAGAACAGTCTTAGAAATACGATATATAGCTAAAGCAGAAACCGGCAATAAATTTATGTTCAAAAATTTAATTATTAAGGCATTTTAAGTAAAAGTTGCATGAATTTTTCGTTCAAAATACAAAAATATATTATTACTATTGTTTTGTTATTTACCTTGATAGGATGAGCACTTGGAGTGATGCGAAACTTATTCATTAGCCATTCAGTTTGCACAAGTTCACCTCCTTGTACTTTCCAGAATTGAATAAGAGTATTTTTTATCCCAATGAAAATATTGTTAGGTGGAGAATGTAATATCCCGTATTATTCAAACGCTCAATTTGAGATCAGATGGGATCATATGAGCTTTTGTGTGCTCTATCTTTGGATAATTGGATTAATGGAATCTTCTAAGTGCTCTATGAATTGTCCATTGGGATCAATAGAGCAACTAGTGAACTCTGAAGGGATCAATTATTGATGAAAGAGACAGATCAATTATTTTAGTTCAAGAGAGTATTTTATGGTAACTCTAATAATCGATCATTGGTGTTAGACGATAAAATATCAATTGGAGATGTTTTACCCTATTGAATTTTAGCTACTGGAATGTGCAGTGAGAATGGGTAACCGGTTACTCATTATGAGGTAACCGGTTACCACTGTTGTGTTTTTGAAAAATGTTGAAAAATTAATATCTTTTGAACCGTGTTTCCGATTGAGACATTCTTGATACCGATGGAAAGCTATGAAATTATCCTACGTGATAAAAGTGAGAAATATCAGTTTTGTTGCCCGATTAAATAAGGAGGGAACCCAATAGTTGTGAATTATTATTGAATTATTATATGTGATTCTATTATGCAAATTGTATTATGCTATGTGTAATCAATTGTTGTTAAACATGATTGAGAGAATATGCATGCTTAAAATGAGTTAGGAAGAGTGAGGAAACTTTACCCCAAAACAAATCATATGATCCTAGAGATGTAACTAGGTCTTGGTAAAGGTTTAAATGACAATGCTTAGGCATCGATGCTAGAAGAGTATCTTTGATAAGTAGTTGTTAGCAGAGGTTGTGACCTAGTAATGGCTAGGAATTAAATGAGACTCTAGATGGGGATACTCGTGCATTCGATGTAGAAAGGTGCATCCTTGATGAGTAATGATCTAGAGTAGATAACCTAGATGGTGAAGCTCGTACATTAGATGTAGAAAGGTGCATCTTTGACGAGTAATGGTCTAGGAGGGAGTGAAACACTAGTATGGAACATGTGTGAACTTTTGTATTTGTGAGGAAAAGGCGAATGTGGCCTTAAGGCGAATGTGTCCTTGTGATTGTTGAATACAATCATGTTGTGTATATGATCACGTAATCGGAGCCATTTTTATCCCTTAATAAATATCCGTGACCCGTGTTGAAGAGCCTCTAGTGTAGGCTGGCCGGGGAAAGTGTTTATTAAGTAAGTGACTGTGACCCGTGTCCATAGTCTCTTGTGTAGGCTAGCCGGGGAAAGTTACTTAGTGGGTGGTATTAGTGACCCGTGTTGAAGGGCCTCTTGTGTAGGCTGGCCGGGGAAAGTATCATGTGTAGGTAACTGTGACCCGTGTTGAAGGGCCTCTTATGTAGGCTGGTCGGGAAAAGTTATCTATGTTATCTTCCGGGACCCGTGTCCATAACTCCTTGGAAGGAATGGCCGGGAATGGATGTCTACGTTTTTAAGGATCCTTGACCCTTGTTGAGCTCTCTTGTACGGTTGGCCGGGGAAAGATGCCTTGGTATGTGATACCGATTAGTGATAAATTTTGAGTTGTTGAACTCATGAACATGTTTCCATATAGTGTGAGATTGTGAACTCAAGGTTATTTCCCTTCCCCTTGACTTGAGTTTGGATTGGCTAGAACCCTGTAAAGCCGAGAGAATCCATAAGATAGGGAGCTCACTGAGATTAATATCTCACCCCATTGTTGTTGTTATTTTTTAGGCAGTGTTTGCAGGTTTGATTTACAAGTGGAGCTATGATTAGATGTTTCAAGAGAAGCTTAGCTTTAGATTTCCGCTATGTATTTGTTGTATACAATTGAGGTTATTGTATATTGATCTTAGATTTTGTTTTGGCTAGTTTCCATATCTTGCACCATAGATTGTATTATGTTTTTAAAATGCTCAAGTATGTGAATTACGCCATTAGGCACTTATGATGGTGTCAGTACCAAATAAAATGCTTGTATTGTATTATTCTAGATGAATATTATACAGGGCGTTACAGTTGGTATCACAGCAGGTCGTGTCCTCGACCTAGCCTTGAAACATCATAAGTAAATCTATTCCTGCCTCTTAAGTGTGTCTTGCTGTCATGAAACTTAATATCATACTATCTAGTGTTGGGCCTGATCAACCTAATACTATGTACGTGATAGGTAGAATCATGGTTGAGCGACCACGAGGACTCCGAAGTGTTGTCGGAACTTGTGCTGTGAGAGTATGCTCAAACCAAGAGTTAGTAGTGAGGAATTTTGGTCGGCTCGGTGAGGTTTTAGTAGAAGTTGTGCTTGTGTAACATGGAATTTAAGAGTGTTGGGTTATTAAGCAATCATTTGGAAAGGATGGAGTCTGGAAGTTAAGGATCGCTACCGGACGATTGGTTAAGGTGTGGGGGTATATGAAAAAAAAAAAATCGCTAGTAGAGCTGGATTGACCTCTACTACGAGTAAGGGTTTCAAGTAATCTCATTCCGTGAAAAGAGAAAGTTGTTTGTAGATGTGTGACGTAAGGTCTGGAGGTGAGATGAATTTTGGTGCTTCAATTTCTAAGGTCATTAAGGTATCTTGAATGGACGAGAGTACCTTAAGGAGTGTGTTCGGAACAATATCTTCCGACTGGTTAAAAGTTGAGAGTTAAGGAAGTGTGGCTTTCATGGGAACCCACAGTAATAGAGAAGTGTGAGAAGGAATACAATGATGTGTTACATACTTCAAGTGAAACAAGTGTGCGCCGAATGAAGAGTAGAAGATGATTTGTGTATCTTCCGTTCGTAGAGAGATTAAGTTGGAGATGCCACATCCGGATTTTTAGTATTCGGCACAAGACCAATTTGGAAATTGAAATTTGTTAACTTGCCCAAGGAACAATATACGGTTTGGTGCCGCAGAAAGTGTGGACTTCAGTTGGTAACAAAAAGTGTAGTGATACAGACCAGTAAAAGTCTGTATTAAGAAACTGTGTAAGTACCTTGGATTTAAGGGAATCTTAGTAAGATGGTTTTACATTTTGACCTAAGAGGATTACAATGGAGAGCGAGGCGACCGCGATATAGAAAACGGTATCAACAGTATATTACGAGGAAATGACGACGGAATGTATTTTGGACGATTGTGTACTAGAGCTATTGAGTAGTTGTTGAGGCTTAAGTTAAGGAAGTGTAACCAAGGAGGGTTTGCCCGTGAGAACTCTAGTAAGTATGATGTGAAATGGAAAGTTATACTTTGGTATTAAGAACGAGTGCGGTAGTAGCATCGTGGTCACAAGTGTACAAGAGGGATTCTTATTCTTAAGACAAGTGTGACGGGACGTACCTCGTGAAGCAGTTAGCATTGTATCCTAAGAGATAAAATTGTGGTAACACAATGAGAAGCAATTCAGGACTTATTACGGACGGAGCGTAAAGTATGGAACGGTTTATACCGAGAGAGTTTTGTAAATGGTTGATGAGAATTATTGGATGCAAGCATTTTATTAAGTGACTTAAGTGTAAGTGTGGGGTGCAATGGATAGTGGAAGGTAAGAAATTCCGGTTACTGTGTACGAAACGATGGACGGGTTCTTCAGAAGGATGCATTACCCTGATTTATTCACGAGTGTAGAGAGCACTTCTGTATTTGTGGATAATCGGAATATTTGGAATCTACCTTTTGTTGGACTAAGAACGTTGTTGTTTTATTTCTCACCCAGGGAGTTAAGTGAGAGGGTAAGGTGGTATTCTTGACATGAGATGTCCATCATTTCGTAGTACCGTATGATGGATGGGTGTTGGGGGTTGCTTATGGACAAATCAAGTACGAGTGGTGGCTAAAACCCTAGAATGTCGTCATTATTGACCTTCCACTGGTATAGTTATTTGAGTAGGAAAAGGAACTACCCCACTGAAGAATTGTAGGGTGACCGTGAGAGAATTTGGAATTTTGCCTGTCACTCGGTTGGAGTGTGTTGTCAACTTTGTTGGTTTTGCCTTGAGTGGATCGTGATTGGTGAGTGTGATACAAATTAAGAAGCCGTGAATTGAGAATGATATTTCGAGTTAGAACAAATCAGATCGATGGGTTGAGTAGGGATGGCTTTGAATTAAGAGGAAACTGGGTTCTGTTCTGCAGCAGTGTTAACCGACTAACACAATGGGGTTAACCGTTTAACACGTACGTGAAAGGTGCTTTACGTAGAATTTTGGAGAAGTTAACCGATTAGCTCAGGTGATTGATCGATTAACCGTGTAAATTGTGAAATCCCTTAGGAACCATCATCTGCGTTTTGTTTCCTTGTGTTGCTCTGAGTGGAGAGTATTGTGTGAATGGAGAACGAGATTGCAAGTAAAGTGAAGGAAGGATTTGCATTTTTGGAATCGTGACTTCTGGAAGAGTGTGGCATAGTTGGCCATTTGTTCAGGCAGCAAGAGAGTTAACTTTAAAGAAGTGACCTTGTGAGAAAGTCTTAAGAGTATTGTTATCAATACGATTGAGAATCTTAAGAACGAAGTGGGAGAATACTCACAAAGTATTGATCCTGCAAGGAATATATTTTGGTGTGTAATTATGGCCATCGTATGGTATGGACGGTTGGTCCGAGTTGGTAATTGTTATCTTCCGTGAGTTCACGACACTAGATTTAGACCGTGAGAGTGGTACCAGTTGCGTGCAGTGGCGTTTTACCCAGAGAAGGAAATTTGAAAAGTTACCCTTCCAAGTATGAGTAAGAATTGGAAGTTCCGGAATTAAGCATGTAAATGGGATTGTATGTGAAACAAAACATTCGAGAGAAGTGGATTCAACTGAGAAGCGTGGTATGGATTTCGACGAAGTATGTGCGTGTGGGGTGTGTATGGGAATTGGTGAGTGGTATGGAAACTCACAATTCCGAATTGAATGGTTCAAGTTTTGATAAGTAGTATCTCGCGTGTGATTGAAGTTCTATGTTGGTGTTACGCTGTTATTGGTTTAGATCTCGAAACAGCAAGAAACCCTGAGTAAGTCGGAAACCGTAAGAAGAATCGTTTTGGGATGTGGTGACCAGAACCGGAAGTTGTTAAACTATCTTGGGTATATTGATTTCGAATTTAGAATGGAATTGGAGTTGTGTATGTTATGGTTGTAACAGTATAACTCATGCATCTTTATCGTCTAGAGAGCGTTGGACGGATGTTATTATATTGTGTGTTGGCGAGAAAATTGTTTTACCAAAGGACGTCAGTAAGTTCTTGTACCGCTGGTTAGTAAGGAACCCAGTGGATAAGTGTGTTTCTCCGCAGACTGTTAACTAAATTAGTAGTGTTTACGAATTCATGGTGTTCCACTGTTTGGTTTTGAATTACATAGTGGAAGGTGACAATGGGAGAGTCGGTCAGAATATTAAGGATTTGAAGGTTGTTGCTTGCAAGTACGGATATAAGGAGGTTTTGTTCTAAGTGTGTTACCGTTTGGTGTGATCCGAAGGAAAGGAAGTATCGAATTTAATGGTTATGATGTTGTAGTATCAGACCAACTGGAATTGGTAAAGAAGTTGTTCGACTAGATATGAAGTGGTTCTAATGTTAAGGGATTTATGAAAGGACAGACGTCGATAATTACATAAAGGAAAGGAATTACCGAATTACCTCATAAGGGTTGTTGAGTGTTTGTTATCTTGAATCGAGATAAGGTATTACGGTTTGGTTTGTGACTCAGTAGAGGAATGTAGAATGGTACCTTCTTTCCGTGGTAAAGTGCGACCAAGTGTGTTAGTAAGAAACAACAGATGAATTGGGGAAGCAAAGTTGGAAGTTAACTTGATGTTAGAACAAGAGTATGATTAAGGACGTGAAGTTGTGAAGTTTTAAAAATAAGAATTTTGGTCTATGAAACCAAGTTAGAATTGGTATGCGTCAGAATTGAACAGAAGGTTAACGGAAGTGAAGTGAGTGTGGAACTTAGACAATGATGCAAGAAGTGGTTATTGTTGAACGAAGGAAATTCGGGGGCGAATTTCAATTTAAGGGGGGGAGAGTGTAATACCCCGTATTAATTAAGTGCTCAATTGGACATTAGAAGAGATCAATTATTAAGAGGCAGAGTGATATTTATTAGTTTAAGGGAGTATTTTAAGTTAACTCTAATAATTGATCAATTGGGTTGGAATGACAAAATATCAATTGGAGATATTTTTACTCTATTGGATTTATATTATATAATATTGGGTTATATATATATATATATATATATATATATATATATATATATATATATATATGTATATATATATATATATTTGGAAGGGAAGAAAGAAAAAGAGAAAGAAGATAGTAAGAAGAAGAAGAGAAAAAGGGAAGAAAAGAGAGAAAGTGGAGAAAGTGGAAGAAGGAGAGCTTGGATCTTCATCATCTCTTCATCGATTCATCATCTTCTTCAAACTCCTCTCTGATTATCAGGTGGGTTCTAGATAGATGCTTTAAGTGTAGATTTTCTTGAGTTTAGAGTTAGGTTGGGTTTTTGGGAAAAATGGGTTTTATACAAAAATCGAAGAATCGAACGGTTGAAATGTGTTATAAACTGTGTAGCATGTTTGAAATAGGTGTAGAATCCTCTGTTGTTAATGGTTATGAAGTTTGGTTGGATTTGGTTGAGAATCAAAGATTTATTTTTCTGAAAATCGCAGAGCGCGTTGAGCGCGCAGGAGCCCGCTGAGCGCGATGTTTAATTCTTGGAACCTCTCGTGGCAGGGAGTTGCGCGCTGAGCGCGGACAGGTACACGCTGAGCGCGACCTGGGAGTTGGAATTTTATACTTTCATGGAGAAAATTCATAACTTTAGTTTCGCTTATCGGTTTCGATTATTCTTTATATCAATGTAAAGCCGAGGAAATATTCTACGCAATGGAAGTAAAACATGTGAATTTTACCGACCGATTAAATAATCGGGAAAGTTCGAAATGATGTAAATTGTGTTTTAATTGTGTTAACCTATTCTATTATTGTGACGTGATATATTTGGCCTATCCTATTATTGCTTAGCATGATTGTAATTGAAAATGCATGTAATATGAAAATGAAATAGAGAGAGTGAGGAAAACATCAACCTTAAGTATAGAAAGACCTAGAAATGACAAGGAGGTTTTCGTTTCTAGTTGTGGCTAGGATTGATAAATGATCGAGATAAGTGGACGACCCTAGTATGGAACATGAGGGATCGCAATGAGTGATCGATACCTAAGTAACGGTGACCCGTGTTCCGATCCTCTTATGATGGATAACCGGGGAGGTTGCTTAGATGATGGTATTATTGACCCGTGTTGAAGGGCCCCTGGTGTGGGCTGGCCGGGGAAAGTGCTATGTGTAGATAACCGTGACCCGTGTTGAAGAGCCCTTTGTGGATGGCCGGGGAAAGTTATTTACCTTAGCATCCATGACTCGTGTCGAAAACTCTTTGGAAGGGTTGGCCGAGAATGGTTGGCTACGAATTTAAGGATCCGTGACCCGTGTTGAATCCTCTTGAAGGGTTGGCCGGGGAAAGATGCCTTCGTGAGAGGTATCATTTGATGATACTAGAGTTAGAGAACTCGTGAGCATGTTTCCATATAGGGCAAGAATGAATTTGTGAATCCTTGAGTTTACAGGCTCAAGAGGTACTTCGGTACTTTGTGAGTTTACAGGCTCACCATGATGGTTACTTGTGTGTGTGTACTCATGGTCTTTCCCCTTTCCCCTTGGACATGAGTTAGGGTTATTTTAGAACCTTGTAAAGCCGAGAGGACTTTAAGATAGGGAACTCACTGAGATTTGATGTATCTCACCCCACTATAGTTGCTTTATTTCAGGTGTGGTTTGCAGGTTTGATTTACAAGTGGAGCGATGCTCGGATGTTTCAAGAGAAGCTTAGTTAAGCTTATTCCGCTGTGTATTCTTTTATTGTATAAAATTGAGGATATTGTATATCATTCTTAGTTTTATTATTTTGGCTAGTTTCCATGACTTGTGCCATGTATTGTGTTTATGTTTTAGAAATGGACAAGTATGTGAACGATGCCATAAGGTGCTTTTGATGTGTCAGTACCAAATAAAATGCTTGTATTGTATTATTCTAGATGAATATTATACAGGGCGTTACAACGTCGATTTGAATAATAGTATTGAGTAGAAATAACGGCTTACGAAATCTATTCAAATCATAGTTAAGAAATCTATTCAAAGCCATGAGTCATGTCACCAAAATACATTTACTAGTTTATGCGCGAATGAACTCTTTGAATGAATTTGTGAAAAAAAAATTCTTACGCCTTTAATTTATAGATATAATAAATACATTGTCTTCAATGTGTTGAATGTAACAAAGGGACAAGGAAGTAGAATGTAGAACCATAAAATGGTAAGTGAATAATAAAAAAGGTACAATTATAACTAATACAATGTAAGAAATTTTAAAATTCTAATCAATTTGATTTTTTTCTAAATATTATATATTTACAAATATTTATAATTAATTTTAAGATCAATAATGGTATATGTATCATATCTAATTTATTTCGTATATTATATATATATATATTTATATATATATATATATATATATATATATATATATATATATATATATATATATATATATATATATATAACCAATTAAAAAAATAATTTTATTTAAGAAATAAATCTTATTATGTGTATGTTTTTAATATTAAAAGGGTATATTTTATAGTATGAAACTCTCAAAAATATAATATCAAGTGAAAGATATAATAATAATGTAGATTCTCCTATTAAAAGAAAGGCGCAATCAAGTTTTAATAAAATTACAAGATAATCATTAAGATTTAATACTCTAGAAATGTTAAAGAGTGATTTGGTACACAATTCAGAAATATCAAACAAGTCATAATAAATCAATCATTAAAACGTTTACTCTATTACAAATTTAATTAACCTCTAAAAATGTGCTAAATTGATAATGATTATATCATGGGGAGGGGGGAGGAGAGAAACGTTGATCCTCCATTGTAAGATCAATTACAGTTGGTAGAACAGTCTTTGAAATGCGATATATAGCTAAAGCAGAAACCTGCTTTAAATTTATGTTCAAAAATTTAATTATGAAGGCATTTTAAATAAAAGTTGCATGAATTTTTCGTTGCAAAATACAAAAATATATTATTACTTTTTTTTGTTATTTACCATGGTGGGATGACGACTTGGAGTGATGCGAAACTCATTCATTAGCCATTCAGTTTGCACAAGTTCACCTCCTTGTATTTTCCAGAATTCGAGAGTGTTTTTTATTCCAATGAACATATTGTTGGGCAGAGAAATTTCCTTGTTCTTTTCAACAATCTTCGATTCTCCATTTCCTGCTCGTCTGGTATCAATGTTTTCAAATCCACTATTTTTAATATTAAAGAAATAATATTTCCTATCCTTGAAAGATTTCATAATACCTGTAAAAAAGTATTAAGGGAGTGGTGGAAATAATACTAAAAAATTTTAAACACTTAATGCAAAAGATGAATGATATATCAAATATTTTAAATTGCTAACTTACCAACTGGTAGCCTCCAAGGTTCTGTTTGAAACACATCGATTTGAATAATAGTATTGAGTAGAAATAGTGGCTTATGAATCTTCTTCCTTAGATAAATGTATATAAGATCCCCATCGCTTGGATCAAACTGCCGACGGAAACAATCATTCAAATCATAGTTAAAAAGTCTATTCAAAGTCATGAGTCCTGTCACCAAAATACATTTACTAGTTTATGCGTGAATATACTCTTTGAATGAATTTGTAGAAAAAAAATTCTTACCCCTTTATTTATAGATATAATAGATACATTGTCTTCAATGTGTTTAATGTAACAAAGGGACAAGGGCGTAGAATGTAGACACATAAAATGGTAAGGCACTAATAAAAAAGGTAGAATTATAACTAATACAATGTAAGAAATTTTAAAATGCTAATCAATTTGATTTTTTTCTTAATATTATATATTAACAAATATTTATAATTAATTTTAAGAACAATAATGGTATATGCATCATATCTTATTTATTTAATATATTATTTATTTTATATATATATATATATTACCAATTAAAAAAATAATTTTATTTTACAAATAAATCTTATTATGTGTGAGTATTTCTTGTTAAAACGGTATAGTTTATAGTATGAAATCTCAAAAATATAATATCATGTGAAAGATATAATAATAATGTAAATTCTCCTATCAAAAGAAAGGAGCAAATAAGTTTTAATAAAATTACAAGATATTCATTAAGATTTATTACTCTAGAAATGTTCAAGAGTGATTTGGTACACAATTCAGAAATTTCAAACAAGTCATAATAAATCAATCCTTAAAAAGCTTACTCTATTACAAATTTTAATAACCTCTAAAAATGTTCCCAATTGGTAATGATTATATCATGGAGAGGGTGGAGGAGAGAAACTTTCATCCTCCATTGTAAGATCAACTACAGTTGGCAGAACAGTCTTAGAAATACGATATATAGCTAAAGCAGAAACCGGCAATAAATTTATGTTCAAAAATTTAATTATTAAGGCATTTTAAGTAAAAGTTGCATGAATTTTTCGTTCAAAATACAAAAATATATTATTACTATTGTTTTGTTATTTACCTTGATAGGATGAGCACTTGGAGTGATGCGAAACTTATTCATTAGCCATTCAGTTTGCACAAGTTCACCTCCTTGTACTTTCCAGAATTGAATAAGAGTATTTTTTATCCCAATGAAAATATTGTTAGGTGGAGAAGGTAATATCCCGTATTATTCAAACGCTCAATTTGAGATCAGATGGGATCATATGAGCTTTTGTGTGCTCTATCTTTGGATAATTGGATTAATGGAATCTTCTAAGTGCTCTATGAATTGTCCATTGGGATCAATAGAGCAACTAGTGAACTCTGAAGGGATCAATTATTGATGAAAGAAACAGATCAATTATTTTAGTTCAAAAGAGTATTTTATGGTAACTCTAATAATCGATCATTGGTGTTAGACGATAAAATATCAATTGGAGATGTTTTACCCTATTGAATTTTAGCTACTGGAATGTGCAGTGAGAATGGGTAACCGGTTACTCATTATGAGGTAACCGGTTACCACTGTTGTGTTTTTGAAAAATGTTGAAAAATTAATATCTTTTGAACCGTGTTTCCGATTGAGACATTCTTGATACCGATGGAAAGCTATGAAATTATCCTACGTGATAAAAGTGAGAAATATCAGTTTTGTTGCCCGATTAAATAAGGAGGGAACCCAATAGTTGTGAATTATTATTGAATTATTATATGTGATTCTATTATGCAAATTGTATTATGCTATGTGTAATCAATTGTTGTTAAACATGATTGAGAGAATATGCATGCTTAAAACGAGTTAGGAAGAGTGAGGAAACTTTACCCCAAAACAAATCATATGATCCTAGAGATGTAACTAGGTCTTGGTAAAGGTTTAAATGACAATGCTTAGGCATCGATGCTAGAAGAGTATCTTTGATAAGTAGTTGTTAGCAGAGGTTGTGACCTAGTAATGGCTAGGAATTAAATGAGACTCTAGATGGGGATACTCGTGCATTCGATGTAGAAAGGTGCATCCTTGACGAGTAATGATCTAGAGTAGATAACCTAGATGGCGATGCTCGTACATTAGATGTAGAAAGGTGCATCTTTGACGAGTAATGGTCTAGGAGGGAGTGAAACACTAGTATGGAACATGTGTGAACTTTTGTATTTGTGAGGAAAAGGCGAATGTGGCCTTAAGGCGAATGTGTCCTTGTGATTGTTGAATACAATCATGTTGTGTATATGATCACGTAATCGGAGCCATTTTTATCCCTTAATAAATATTCGTGACCCGTGTTGAAGAGCCTCTAGTGTAGGCTGGCCGGGGAAAGTGTTTATTAAGTAAGTGACTGTGACCCGTGTCCATAGTCTCTTGTGTAGGCTAGCCGGGGAAAGTTACTTAGTGGGTGGTATTAGTGACCCGTGTTGAAGGGCCTCTTGTGTAGGCTGGCCGGGGAAAGTATCATGTGTAGGTAACTGTGACCCGTGTTGAAGGGCCTCTTATGTAGGCTGGTCGGGAAAAGTTATCTATGTTATCTTCCGGGACCCGTGTCCATAACTCCTTGGAAGGAATGGCCGGGAATGGATGTCTACGTTTTTAAGGATCCTTGACCCTTGTTGAGCTCTCTTGTACGGTTGGCCGGGGAAAGATGCCTTGGTATGTGATACCGATTAGTGATAAATTTTGAGTTGTTGAACTCATGAACATGTTTCCATATAGTGTGAGATTGTGAACTCAAGGTCATTTCCCTTCCCCTTGACTTGAGTTTGGATTGGCTAGAACCCTGTAAAGCCGAGAGAATCCATAAGATAGGGAACTCACTGAGATTAATATCTCACCCCATTGTTGTTGTTATTTTTTAGGCAGTGTTTGCAGGTTTGATTTACAAGTGGAGCTATGATTAGATGTTTCAAGAGAAGCTTAGCTTTAGATTTCCGCTGTGTATTTGTTGTATACAATTGAGGTTATTGTATATTGATCTTAGATTTTGTTTTGGCTAGTTTCCATATCTTGCACCATAGATTGTATTATGTTTTTAAAATGCTCAAGTATGTGAATTACGCCATTAGGCACTTATGATGGTGTCAGTACCAAATAAAATGCTTGTATAGTATTATTCTAGGTATATATCATACAGGGAATTACAGTTGGTATCAGAGCAGGTTGTGTCCTCGACCTAGCCTTGAAACATCATAAGTAAATCTATTCCTGCCTCTTAAGTGTGTCTTGCCAACATGACTCTTAATATCATATTATGTAGTGATGGGCCTGATCAACCTAATGCTATGTATGTGATAGGTAGAATCATGGTTAAGCGACCACGAGGACTCCGGACTGTTGTCGGAACTTGTGCTATGAGGGTAGGCTCAAGCCAAGAGTTAGTAGTGAAGAGTTTTGGTCAGCTCAGTTGAGGTCTTAGTAGAAGTTGTGCTTTGGGTAGCATGGAATTAAAGAGTGGTGTGTTGCTCAAGCAATCCTTTGGAATGGATAAAGTCTAAAAATTAAGGATCTCTATCGGACGATTGGTCAAGGTATTGAGGAACATGTAAAATCTCTAGTAGAGCTGGATTGGCCACTAGAATTGATAAGGATTTCAAGAAATCTCATTCCGTGAAAAAGAAAAGTTGTTTTGTGGAACGTGTGACGTAAGGTCCGGAAGTGAGCTAGTTATTGGTGTTTCTGTTTCTAAGGTCGCTATAGTATCTTGAATGGACGAGAGTACCTTAAGGAATGTGTTCGGAACAATGTCTTCAAACTGACAAAAAGTGAAGAGTTAAGGACGTTCGACTTTTATAGGGGCCTAAAGTAGTAAAGAAGTGTGAGAAGGAACACAAGGATGTGTTGCATGCTTCAAGTGAAACAAGTATGTGCCAAACGTAGAGTATGAGATAAATTGTGTATCTTTAGTTAGGAAGGAAGATCAAGTTCAGGTTGATACTTCAGAATTTCTATTTTTGGTGAGAGACCAATTTGGAATTTGTCAAATTACCCAAGGAACATTATAAGGTATTGTGTTGGAGAAAGAATGAGCTTCATTTAGTAACGGAAAGTGTAGTGATACGAACTGGAAGAAGTTTGTATTAAAAAACAGAGTAAGTATCTTGGATTTAAGGAAATTTTAGTATGATGATTTATATTTGGACCTAAGAGGATTACAATGGAAAGCGGAGAAAATATGTTGTGGAAAACGGTATCAATGGTATGTTATGAGGAAGTGTAATCAAGGATGGTTCACCTATGAGAACCCAATTAGTAGGACGTGGAATGAGAAAGTTACACCTTGGTATTAAGAACAAGCGTAGTGGTAGCACCGTGGTCACAAGTGTACATGGTGGATTCTTATTCTTGAGACGAGTGTGAAGGGACGTACTTAGTGGAACAGTGAGTATTGTATCTTAAGAAGTAAGACTGCAGTAAAACAACGAAAAGCAAATCAGGACTTATTACGGACTAAGTGTAAATTATGGAATGGTTTATACCAGAAAGGTTTTGTAAATAGTTGATGAGAACTGTCGGTTATGAATCTTCCATTAAGTAATTTGGTGTAAGTGGGATGTGCAATGGATAGTGAAGGGTAAGAAATCCTGGTTAATGTGTACGAAGTGATGGAAAGGTTCTTCCAGAGGATGCATTGCCCCGATTTATTTTCAAGTATAGAGAAACTTCTGTAATTGTGAATAATCGAAATATTCGAAATCTACCTTTTGTGGGACTAAGAACGTTGTTGTATTAATTCTCTCAAAGGAAATTCAAGTGAGAGAACAAAGTTGTATGCTTAATATGAGATGTCCATCGCTTTTGTGGTACCGTATAATGGTTGTGTGTTGGATTTTGCTTATGGACGAATCAAGTTTGAGTTGTGGCTAAAACCCTAGGATGTCGTCATTATTGGCTTTCCGCTAGCATAGTTGTATGAGCAGAAAATGAACCACCCCGCTAAAGATTTGTCGGGTGATTGCGTCAGAATTTGGAATTTCTACCTTGTCACTTGGTTGGAGTTTGTCATCTGCATGTTTTGACTTTGTTCGGTATTACCTTGAGTGGATCATGTTTAGTGAATGTTATACAAGTTAAAGAGCCGCAAGTTGAGAATGATATTGTCGGTTAGAGCAAGCCAGATTGATGGTTTTGTGTAGGGATGGCTTTGAAATTAAAAGAGACTGGTCTTTATCTTCTGCAGCAGTGTTAACCGATTTACATGTGCAAGGATGGTATTTTGCGCTGAATTTTGAGGAGTTAACCGATTACCCTCAGACGGTTAATCGATTAACATGTGTGTAAATTGTGAAATCCCTTGGGAACCATCATCTGTGTTTTGTTACCTTATGTTGCTCCGAGTGGAGAGTATTGTGCGAATGGAAAACAGGATTGCAAGTAAATGAAAGACAGAATTGTGTTTTGAAATCGGAACTTGTGGAAAGGTGTTGCGTAGTTAACCATTTGTTCAGACGATAAGAGAGTTGACTTTTGGGGAAGTAATCTTATGAATCGTGTTGAATGTGAGAAAGTCTTAAGTGTATTGTTATCATTACTATTGAGGGCCTTGAGGACGAAGTTAGGGAATGCTCACAAAGTTTTATCTCACAAGGAATACTTCGGTATTTTAATTATGGTGTTAGTAAGGTATGAGTGGTTGGTCAGAGTTTAGTATTTGTTATCTTCTGCGAGTTCATGGTTTTGGATTTAGACTGTGAGAGTGGTACCAGTTGTGTGCAGCTGTGCTTTACCCAGAGAAGGAAATTCGAAGGTTATCCTTCTAAGTAAGAGTGAGAATTGGGTGTTTCGAAGTTAAGTGTGTAAATTGGATTGTATGAGAAACATAACGAATGAGGAAAGTGAATTCAATTGAGAATGTGGCATGGCCTTCGAAAGTGTGGGTGTATGTGGAGTGTTGTATGGGAATTGGTGAGTGGTATGGAAACTCACAATTGTGCCTTGGATGGGTTAAGTTTCGATAAGTGGTGACTCGCACGTGATTGATATTCCGTGATGGTGTTATGTGTGACTAGCTAAAATCTTTTGTCGACAAGAAACTTGGAGTGAGTCGGAAGCCCTGTATAAGGAGAATGATTTTGGAGTTGTGTATGTTATGGTTGTAATAGTGTAACTCTTGTACCTTTATCGTTCGGAGAGTGTTATACCGATGTTAAAATATTGTGTATTGGCGAGGAAATTGTTCTACCATAAGACGTCAGTACGTTCTTATGTCGTTGGTTAGTAAGAACCCAAATGGATAAGTGTGTTTCTCCGCTGACTGTTAGCTACTTGGTAGTGCTTGAGAATTAGTGGTATTCCACTGTTAGATTTTGGATTGCGCAGTGGAAGGTGACAGATGAAAGAGTTCAGTCAGAATAATAAGGATTGAGGGATTGTTGCGTATAAGTATGGAAATAAGAAGATTTTGTTCTAAGTGTGTTACCTTTTCGTACGACACAAAATAGATGAAATATCGGACTTGATGAGTACTATGTACAGCATCAGACCAGATGGAACTGGAAAAAGGAGTCGTTTGGCTAATCATGAAGTGGTTTTGGACGTTGAAAGATTTATGAAAAGATGAATCATCGATGATTGAATGAAGTTAAGGAATCACAGAATTACCTCATGAGGATTCGACGAGTGTTTGTTATCCTGAACCAAGATAAGGTGTTATGGTTTTGTTTGTGACTCAGTAGAGGAATATGGAATGGTACATTATTTCCGAAGGTAGAATGTGACCAAGTGTTTTAGTATGAAAATAATAGATGAATTGAGGAGAAGCAAAGTTAGAAGCTAACCCAATATTGGAATAAGAATATAACTAAGGATCCGAAGTTTGATAATTTGTGAAAATAAGGATTTTGGTCTGTGACGTCAAGTTGGAATTGGAATACGTCAGGAATTTGAACGGAAGTAAAGTTGAGTGTGGATCTAAGACAGTGATACATGTTGTGATTACTGTTAAGTGGAGGAAATTCGGGGGCGAATTTCAATTTAAGGGGGGGAGAGTGTAATACCCCGTATTATTCAAACGCTCAATTTGAGATCAGATGGGATCAGATGAGCTTTTGTGTGCTCTATCTTTGGATAATTGGATTAATGGAATCTTCTAAGTGCTCTATGAATTATCCATTGGGATCAATAGAGCAACTAGTGAACTCTGAAGGGATCAATTATTGATGAAAGAGACAGATCAATTATTTTAGTTCAAGAGAGTATTTTATGGTAACTCTAATAATCGATCACTTGGCGTTAGACGATAAAATATCAATTGGAGATGTTTTACCCTATTGAATTTTAGCTACTAGAATGCGCAGTGAGAATGGGTAACCGGTTACTCATTATGAGGTAACCGGTTACCACTGTTGTGTTTTTGAAAAATGTTGAAAAATTAATATCTTTTGAACTGTGTTTCCAATTGAGGTATTCTTGATACTGATGGAAAGCTATGAAATTATCCTACGTGATAAAAGTGAGAATAATCAGTTTTGTTGCCCGATTAAATCTTCGGAGGGAAACCAAGAGTTGTGAATTATGATTGAATTATTATATGTGATTCTATTATGCAAATTGTATTATGCTATGTGTAATTAATTATTGTTAAACATGATTGAGAGAATATGCATGCTTAAAATTAGTTAGCAAGAGTGAGTAAACTTTACCCCAAAATAAATGATATGATGCTAGAGATGTAACTAGGTCTTGGTAAAGGTTTAAATGAAAATGCTTAGGCATCGATGCTAGAAGAGTATCTTTGATAAGTAGTTGTTAGCAGAGGTTGTGACCTAGTAATGGCTAGGAATTAATAGAAACTCTAGATGGCGATACTCGTGCATTAGATGTAGAAAGGTGCATCCTTGATGAGTAATGATCTAGAGTAGATAACATATATGGCGATGGTTGTGCATTCGATGTAGAAAGGTGCATCTTTGACGAGTAATGGTCTAGGAGAGAGTGAAACACTAGTATGGAACATGTGTGAACTTTTGTATTTATGAGGAAAAGGCGAATGTGGCCTTGTGATTGTCGAATACAATCACGTTGTGTATATGATCAAGTAATCGGAACTGTTTTTATTCCTTAATAAATATTTATGACCCGTGTTGAAGAGCCTCTAGTGTAGGCTGGCCGGGGAAAGTGTTTACTAAGTAAGTGACCGTGACCCGTGTCCATAACCTCTTGCGTAGGCTGGTCGGGGAAAGTTACTTAGTGGGTGGTATTAGTGACCCGTGCTGAAGGGCCTCTTGTGTTGGCTGGCCGGGGAAAGTACCATGTGTAGGTAACAGTGACCCGTGTTGAAGGGCCTCGTATGTAGGCTGGTCGTGGAAAGTTATCTATGTTAGCTTCCGGGACCCGTGTCCGTAACCCCTTGGAAGGACTGGCCGGAAATGGATGTCTACGTTTTTAAGGATCCGTCACCCGTGATGAACTCTCTTGTAGGGTTGGTCGGGGAAAGATGCCTTGGTATGTGATACCGATTAGTGATAAATTTTGAGTTGTTGAACTCATGAACATGTTTCCATACACTATGCCAAACAAGACATTAGACAACACTTTTTTAGGCCTTAGACAGCGCTTAAAAGCGCTGCCTAAGGTAGCGTTGTCGTAGGTAAAGACAACGCTTTTGATTTATGGAAAAGCGCTCTCTAAAGTATACATTAGACAACGCTTTTCCCTTAAAAAGCGCTCTCTAAAGTGCGCCTTTAGACAGCGCTTTTGCAGAAGCGCTGTCTAATGTATACGTATAAAATTTTAATGAATTTTTTTATATACCTTTAGAAAGCGCTTTTTGAGGAAAAAGAGCTGTCTAAAGGCCCCCTTTAGAGAGCGCTTTTTAAAGCGCTGACTAATGTATGCCTATAATTTTAGTTATCAATTTTTCTATACCTTTAGAGGGCGCTTTTTAGGAAAAGCGCTTTCTTTTGTGAACTATAGACAGTGCTTTTTCTAGAAAGCGCTGTCTTTTCTCTGCGTATAATTTTAATGATTTTTTTTAAAAATCCCATTTTAACCATTTTTTTATGCAGAAACCTGTATAATTCAAGTCATTTCAATAAACCTATATATTTCACATTTCCATTAACAATTTCTAGTATGGTTCATTACCCATTTCCACTAATCCCATAAATCACATAAACCACATAAACCATTTCCATTATAATTCAAGTTATTTACATTAACTATTCACAAAACTATACAATTACAATCCAAAAACACATAAAGGGCATAAACCATTCACAAAACTATACAATCCCATAAAATAAACCATTCACAAAACTATACATTCACATAATCCCATAATCCTATACCTTATGTAGGATTCTTTTTTCAATAAGGTATTCGCACAATTCCTCCTTAATTTCTTGAAATTTATCCTTCGTGTAATGAGAACACGCGTATTCATCAAAGTACTACATAACAAAACAAAATATGCATGATTTAGTTAAAAATAATAAATTATATGACATATCCGATAAATATTAAAATAAATCCTAAGTTATAAATCCATGCATACCGTAATAGGAACCTCTAATCGATCCATTTGACGGATTTCTCTCATAAACCTCAAAACGAAATACCCACAGTCTATGCCATTACGCTGACAAGGGCACTACACATAGACAAACAAATAAGAATTAATATATAGTTGTTTTGTGTTATCAAGTAGCATCACTAATAAGCAACATTGTGAAAATTAATATACCTCCACTTTGACCCATGTAACGTTGGTTGCTTTAGCCCGTGCTACTCGAGATTCTCTTTGTGCTCGGTATACTTCTCTTGTAGGATTAATGGCAACCAAAAAGCAGTGTCCACTGTAAAATATAACAAGAAGTGGCCTCATATGGCAACCAACAAGCAGTGTCCACTGGAAGCATATCTTTCATAAGGGCCAATAACTCTGTGAAACGTTTATCAGACCATCCATTGCCCGCCTTTAAGTTGTACAACTTTAATACCACAGACAATCTTGTGAATTTGGTGCAACCATTATATAGCGGTTTCTCTGCATCGCTTACTAACCTCTCAAACATTTTGGGACAATCCTTAAGATCTTCTTCAAGTGCTTCTGCAATCTCTTCGACTCGATCAGAATCGTATGTATCTGTGCCATTGTCGTTTGAAGCATAGGTCGTATTATCCCCCGGTTCAACATTCCCGTTAATTTTCTCACCATGCAAATTCCAACATGTATAACTTCTATCAATTCCACTCCTCATTAAATGCGATGCCAACTGAACCGCGTTAACCCGACTCCCAAAACAATAACCCAAGCAAGGACATCTCATTCAACTGGGGTCTTTGGCGTGCGCAACAGCAAACTTAACGAATTTTGATACCCCATTCTCGTACTCTTTCGACAATCGACTTGAAGCCATCCATTTCTTATCCATAGTTATACTAATTAAACTAAACAAAAACAAAAATAAAAAATATTTACCTGTAGAGATGTAAACAACTTCTAGACCCACACAGTGTCCAGACAGGTTAGAATTACCAAGATCCCCCTGTACACATATCATAAAATGAAATATCATTAATTGACCAATTATGAGTCATAACTTGATAAGTGGCAACATGTAATCACAAACAAGCAACAATTAGAGGTAAACACCTACATAGTGGCCTCAAAGTAAGTACTTTTTCTCAATATATATAGTCACTATATAATAGCAATGTTGTGATTGGTTTCATAACACAAGAGGTGGAATTCAAAGATATTAACAAGGCTTTTGATTATCTCCAACAAGGAAAGAGCATTAGTTGCACTATAAGGATGGATCATTAACAAACTACACAACATTTTCTTTTAATTAATCTTAAAACTATGTCTTTCTTTTATATCCAATATATGATAGTAAACTACACAATATATGATCAAGAAACAATCTCCATTTTTTCTAAATCAAGAAAACCCATCTTCATAAAAAACAATCTCCATTTTTGCTCACATCTTCATAAAAAACAATCTCCATTTTTTCTAAATCAAGAAAACCCATCTCCTTCTACTATTCTTTTGTGTTACTTCAACACACAAAATATTCTTCTCTTGTCTCTTAACAACAATAAACACAATTCCTAAAGCGAACCAAGCAACAAGAACAACAATGACGAAAAAAGTATCAACAATGACGGAAAAAGTTTCAATGGTAAGACGTAAGAACAACAACAAGAACGTACCTCTTCGTTTTCGTCTTCTCCTTCACGAATGCGAGGGTTTCAGAACGGCGACAACCGTGATGGAAAAAGTATCAGAACGACGGCAACCGTGACGGAAAAAGTATCAGAACGACGGCAATGGCAAGGTTTCAGAACGCATGCCAGAAGGATTGAAAGGAAGGGTTTCAGAACGCATGAAAGCAACGTCGAGAGAAGAAAATGAAAAGAGGTTTCTGAAAATGAATATAAATTGTTTTATAATTTAATTCATAATTGACCTTAAAGAGCGCTTTTCATAAAAGCGCTTTCTTAAGTGCTACATATAAGAGCGCTTTTCTGAAAGTGCTTTCTAAGGTTAATACCTATAACAACGCTTTTCCAAAAAGCGCTTTCTAAGGTGGCTTCCTTTTAACAGCGCTTTTAAAAAGCGCTTTCTAAAGTCTGTCTTTTACAGCGCTTTTTTTAGCGAAATTTTTTTATTCTTTTTAGTAGCGCTTTGTGCAAAAAGCGCTTTTTAAGGTGGTTTCCATTTATGGCATTTAACAGCGCTTTTAAGAAGCGCTTTCTAAAGGCTGTCTTTTACTGCGCTTTTTTTAGCGAAATTTTTTTATTCTTTTTAGCAGCGCTTTTTGATAAAAGCGCTGTCTTTTTAGTGCTGTCTAATCCTATTTTTGGCGTAGTGATATAGTGTGAGATTGTGAACTCAAGGTCATTTCCCTTCCCCTTGACTTGAGTTAGGATTGGTTAGAACCCTGTAAAGCCGAGAGAATCCACAAGATAGGGAACTCACTGAGATTAATATCTCACCCCATTGTTGTTGTAATTTTTCAGGCAGTGTTTGCAGGTTTGATTTACAAATGGAGCCATGCTTGGATGTTTCAAGAGAAGCTTAGCTTTAGATTTTCGCTGTGTATTTGTTGTATACAATTGAGGATATTGTATATTGATCTTAGATTTTGTTTTCGCTAGTTTTCATATCTTGCACCATAGATTGTATTATGTTTTTAAAATGGTCAAGTATGTGAATTACGCCGTTAGACACTTATGATGGTGTCAGTACCAAATAAAATGCTTGTATAGTATTTTTCTAGGTATATATTATATAGGACATTACAGAGAAATTTCCTTGTTCTTTTCAACAATCTTCCATTATCCATTCCTGCTCGTCTGGTATCCATGTTTCAAATCTACTATTTTTAATATTAAAGAAATAATATTTCCTATCCTTGAAAGATTTCACAATACCTGTAAAAAAGTATTAAGGGATTGGTGGAAATAATACTAAAAAAATTTAAACACTTAATGCAAAAGATGAATGATATTTCAAATATTTTAAATTGCTAACTTAACAACTGGTAGCCTCCAAGGTTCTGATTGAAACACATCGATTTGAATAATAATATTGAGTAGAAATAGTGGCTTATGAATCTTCTTCCTTTGGTAAATGTATATAAGATCCTCATCGCTTGCCGACAGAAACAATCATTCAAATCATAGTTAAGTTTATTCAAATTCATGAGTCCTGTCACCAAAATACATTGACTAGTTTATGCGTGAATATACTCTTTGAATGAATTTGTGGAAAAAAAATTCTTACACCTTTATTTATAGATATAAAAGATACATTGTCTTCAATGTGTTGAATGTAACAAAGGGACAAGGGAGTAGAATGTAGAGACATAAAATGGTAAGGCACTAATAAACATGGTAGAATTATAACTAATACAATGTAAGAAATTTTAAAATGCTAATCAATTTGATTTTTTTCTTAATATTATATATTTACAAATATTTATAATTAATTTTAAAAACAATAAAGGTATATGCATCATATCTAATTTATTTAATATATGCTATATATATATATAGATATTACCAACTAAAAAAATAATTTTATTTTACAAATAAATCTTATTATGTGAGAGTATTTCTTGTTAAAACGGTATATTTTATAGTATGAAATCTTTTTTTTTTATAAGCTATTTGTATTAAAGGGAGAAAAAAGAATTCTCCAACCCATACAAAAAACATAACAAAAGCGACAAGCAGAGAACACCCCTAAACGAAATTACAAGAAGTCTAAAGGGTGATATAACCAATCATAAAAATTGCATCTCTTGCGACCTATTTCTAACCATCTCCAAGATGCAGTGACAATATAGTATGAAATCTCAAAAATATAATATCATGTGAGAGATATAATAATAATGTAAATTCTCCTATCAAAAGAAAGGAGCAAACAAGTTTTAATAAAATTACAAGATATTCATTAAGATTTATTAATCTAGAAATGTTCAAGAGTGATTTGGTACAGAATTCAGAAATTCCAAACAAGTCATAATAAATCAATCCTTAAAAAGCTTACTCTATTACAAATTTTATTAACCTCTAAAAATGTTCCCAATTGATAATGCTTATATCATGGAGAGGTTGGAGGAGAGAAACTTTGATCCTCCATAGAAAGATCAACTACAGTTGGCAGAACAGTCTTAGAAATGCGATATACAGCTAAATTAGAAACCTGCAATAAATTTATGTTCAAAAATTTAATTATCAAGGCATTTTAAATAAAAGTTGCATGAATTTTTCGTTCAAAATACAAAAATATATTATTAATATTGTTTTATTATTTACCTTGGTGGGATGAGCTCTTGGAGTGATGCGAAACTCATTCATTAGCCATTCAGTTTGCACAAGTTCACCTCCTTGTACTTTCCAGAATTTAAGAGTGGTTTTTATCCCAATGAATATATTGTTGGGTAGAGAAATTTCCTTGCTCTTTTCAACAATCTTCCATTCTCCATTTCCTGCTCGTCTGGTATCCAAGTTTTCAAATCTACTATTTTTAATATTAAAGAAATAATATTTCCTATCCTTGAAAGATTTCACAATACCTGTAAAAAAGTATTAAGGGAGTGGTGGAAATAATACTAAAAAAATTTAAACACTTAATGCAAAAGATGAATGATATTTCAAATATTTTAAATTGCTTAACATACCAACTGGTAGCCCCCAAGGTTCTGCTTGAAACACATCGATTTGAATAACAGTATTGAGTAGAAATAATGGCTTATGAATCTTCTTCCTTAGATAAATGTATATAAGATCTTCATCGCTTGGATTAAACTGCAGACGAAAACAATCATTCAAATCATAGTTAAGAAATCTATTCAAAACCATAAGTCGTGTCACCAAAATACATTTACTAGTTTATGCGTAAATGAACTCTTTGAAAGAATTTGTGAAAAAAAATTCGTATGCCTTTAATTTATAGATATAATAGATACATTGTCTTCAATGTGTTGAATGTAACAAATGGAACAAAGGAGTAGAATATAGAGACATAAAATGGTAAGGGATTAACAAAAAAAGGTAGAATTATAACTAATACAATGTAAGAAATTTTAAAATGCTAATCAATTTGATTTTTTTCTTACTATTTTATATTTACAAATATTTATAATTAATTTTAAGAACAATAATGGTATATGCATCATATCTAATTTATTTAGTATATTAATTATTTTATTTTATATATATATATATATATATATATATATATATATATATATATATATATATATATATATATATATATATATATATATTACCAATTAAATATATAATTTTATTTTACAAATAAATCTTATTATGTGTATGTATTTCTTGTTAAAATGGTATATTTTAGAGTATGAAATCTCAAAAATATAATATCATGTGAAAGCTATAATAATAATGTAAATTCTCCTATCAAAAGAAAGGAGCAAACAAGTTTTAATAAAATTACAAGATATTCATTAATATTTATTACTCTAGAAATGTTCAAGAGTGATTTGGTACACAATTCAGAAATATCAAACAAGTCATAATAAATCAATCCTTAAATAGTTTACTCTATTACAAATTTTAGTAATCTCTAAAAATGTGCTCAATTGATAATGATTATATCATGGGGAGGGTGGTGGAGAGAAACGTTGATCCTCCATTGTAAGATCAACTACAGTTGGCAGAACAGTCTTAGAAATGCGATATACAGCTAAAGCAGAAACCTGTAATAAATTTATGTTCAAAAATTTAATTATCAAGGCATTTTAAATTAAAGTTGCATGAATTTTTCGTTTCAAAATACAAAAATATATTATTACTTTTTTTTTGTTATTTACCTTGGTGGGATGACGACTTGGAGTGATGCGAAACTCATTTATTAGCCATTCAGTTTGCACAAGTTCACCTCCTTGTATTTTCCAGAATTCGAGAGTGTTTTCTATTCCAATGAACATATTGTTGGGTAGAGAAATTTCTTTGTTCTTGTAACACCCATATATAATATAATACATCAAAGCATCCATATCATACATGAATTCACGTTTGGTATTGAAATACATAAGTCCCTAGTTAACACATTATACATATACATGTCCAAAGCGCTACATCAAAAAAACTATGGCATTATACATACAAGATGTTCCAATACACTAAGAACTAGATCAATATCATGATCTCAAAAACTCTCCGCAACGGAAGTTTTGCCATCCTAAAAAGTCAAGATAGTAAGGAAAGTCAAATGACTTTATCCTTACCCTTCGCGGAACCTGTAGTACCTGTAATATAATCAACAACATGGGGTGAGATATTAAATCCCAGTGAGTTCCCTATCTTATAGGTCCTCTCGGTTTTACAAGGTTCTATCACACCTAACTCAAGTCAAAAGGGAAGGGAAGTGACCTTGAGTACTCACACACACTATATGGATCCATGTTCATGAGTCTTGTTAACTCACACTATCACTAATCGATAACCTCACCAAGGCATCCCCTTTTCCCGTCCGCTTCTACGTCTAGAAGTCGACCCGAGTCATGGATCCTTGTAACCTACTTGACATACAAATGGATTTGGGTTCTACGGGCCATTAACCGTTATGAACCGTCACTTCACACAGGCCATTAACCGTCACAAGCATATGCTCCCTGAGCACCATTCGTACTACACGCGGGAATCAAACCTGCCAAGTAGTCATGCATACGTTTCAGAGGAGCTCGAGACTCATGAAACTGCAACTCAAGATAACCGGTTACGATTACGTGATCATACACACAAATGTGATTGTATTCGACAATCACAAGGCCACATTCGCCTTAAGACCTCTTTTGTCTTTTCTCAATTTAAACACAATTAAACATGATCTATACTAGTGTAATTCTTTCCATACCATTCGGTAATAGACGCACGCCTCTGCCTCTCTTGCACGAGCGTCGTCATTATGTTATTCAAAAATTTCCTATCCATTACTAGGTTTCAACATAATTCATGGTAAGGTTTCCTCACTCTACCTATTTCATATTTTAACATGCATACACTCTCATACATGCTTAACAACAAGAGAATAGGTAAACATAAGTCAATTATATAATGGAATCACATAATTCAACATATCACAAGTTACACCAAATCCGGTTCTCTCCGATTTATTTAATCGGGCAACAAAACTATTATTTTTCACTTCCATTAGATAGAGTATTTTCATAGCTATCTATCGGTACCAAACACTTAAATCGGATAAACGTGTCAAAAGTTACAGATTTTTGAAGAAAAGAAAATTATTGAAAAACTGCCAGATTTGCCTTGCGCTTAAGGATTTCGCCTAGTGAATCCTTCTTCGCCAGTACTTCGCCCACCGAAGCAGCGGCGAGATCTCATTTTTAGAAAACCCAAAAGTTCCAGTAGCCAAAACATGTTCTGTCTCTTAATTTTTGCCCGGCGATTTAGGATTTCGCCTGGCGAATCCCTCTTCGCCAGTACTTCACCTGGCGAAGCAGCGGCGAGACCTCATTCGCCTGGCGCTTCAAAATTCTCCTGGCAAAACACATCAGAAACAGAATTCTTTTTCTGCGTTTTACATGTTTCCCAAGCCTCAAAATCCAACTTTTCCAAACCAAAACATTTTCAAATAACCGTAACAAGTCTCAACAATGTTCATATGCATATTACGATTATACTACGCAATTTATATCGATTTTCAACAGCTAGATTCATGAATTTAGCAAGATTACTCATTTTCTCACAAAATCAAACCTAACTCTAAAACTCAAGAATTTCTACAACTAATGTCATTATCTAGAATCCACCTTAGAATTGGATGATGATGAAGGAGATGAGATGAATTGATGAAGAGTAGATGATAGTTCCAAGCTTCTTCTTCTTCCTCTAGGTTTTCTTCTTCTTTTCTTTCTTTTCCTCTTCCTCTTCCTTCTCCTTTTCTTTCTATCTTTTGTCACAAATGAAAAGGAAAAAAAATGATACATAGAGAAATCATTTAGTTTGTAAAACTAACTTAAATGTCCAATAATTCTCTACAACACCAAAAGTTAAAACCTCAGAGTCAGAAAATATTAATTTGATCTGCTCTGAGCTCATCAGTTTACTTTAATTATTTTATCCAATAAATTCTCAGAGTAAACCGGAACCCAGTTGATCATACGAATATTATCCGGAGTAAAATAATTTACGGGGTATTACATCCTACCCCCCCCCCCCCCTCTTAAATAGAAATTCGCTCACGAATTTAAAACAATTACCTGAAAAGATGAGGATAACCTTCTCGCATCTCAAATTTTAGTTCCCAAGTTGCATCACTCGGATGCGTCTCATCCCACTGAACCTTAACAAGAGGAATTTCTTTATTCCTTAACACCTTAGTTTCTCTTCCTATGATACGACTCGGTCGAGGCTCAAACGTTAAATCTGCTTCTATCTCAATCGTATATGGTAGAATTGGCTGAAGAGGATCTGGAACAAACTTCCGAAGCTGAGACACATGAAAAACATCGTGCATCTCTGACAGAGAAGGCGGTAAGGCTAATCTGTAAGCTACTTCACCAATTCTTTCTAAAATTTAATACGGTCCCACGTATCTCGGACTTAACTTCCGCGACTTAAACGGTCCTTTCAACCTCAACCTCGGAGTAACTTTCAAAAATACGTGATCTCCTTCATCAAACTCTAAAGGTCTCCTACGGTTATCCGCATAACTTTTCTGACCATCTTGTGCTTGTTTAACTTTATCACGGATCATTCTAATCTTTTCCGTAGTCTCTTGGATAATCTCGGGTCCCAAAATTCTATCTTCACCAACTTCCGCCCAACACAATGGCGTCCTACACTTCCTTCCATACAATGCCTCATAAGGAGTCGTACCAATACTTGCATGATAACTGTTGTTATAAGAGAACTCAATCAACGGTAAAAGTTCTATCCAATTTCCTCCACTTTCAAGTACACAAGCCCTTAACATATCTTCCATTGTTTGTATTGTCCGTTCCGTCTGACCATCTGTTTGCGGATGATTCGACGTGCTCAAACACAACTTTGTTCCCATAGCTTGTTTAAAAGCTCTCCAAAATCTTGAAGTAAACTTTGGATCTCTATCCGAAACAATACTAGAGGGAATACCATGTAACCTCACAATTTTCGAAATGAAAAACTTTGCGAGATGACTCGCCTAGTAAGTAGTCTTTACGGCTAAGAAATGCGCAGATTTCGTCAATTGATCTACAATCACCCAAATAGAATCATAACCACCTTGGGCACGGGGTAATCCAACTGCAAAGTCCATAGAAATACTATCCCACTTCCATACCAGAATTTATAACGGTTGCAATAAGCCACCTGGTCTTTGGTGTTCAATATTCACTTGTTGGCATACCGTACATTCCGATACGTACACCACAATATCCTTTTTCATACCGGACCACCAATAGTCCCTTTTTAAATCTTGATACATCTTCGAAGAACCAGGATATATAGTAAAATCACCCTTATGCGCTTCTTCCAAAATCCTTCTTTTCAACACCGTATCATCCGGAACACAAACTCTATGGTTAAACAAAATAATTTCGTCGATAGCCCGCAAGAAACCCGGTTGAACTAACACTTCTTGTAACTTCTCATCCACCCCTTGTCCTTGTTGGATTTTATCCCTAAGAGTAGAATTGATATTCAAATTCCCCATAATCACACAATTTGAAGTCCAAACAAATTGGAGATTGAGATCTCAAAACTTTTCCAATAAGGCATACTTTAACATCATCAACTTGGCATTATGTAACACTTTCCTGCTTAATGCATCCGCCACTTTATTCGCTTTATCCGGATGGTACTTTAGTTCAAATCATAATCTTTCAAATACTTCATCCATCTCCTTTGACGCATGTTCAACTCTTTCTGATCAAAAAGATACTTTAAGCTCTTGTGGTCACTGAACATCTCAAAATGTACCCCATACAAATAATGGCGCCACACTTTCAGTGTAAACACAACTGCCGCCAATCCAAATCATGTGTTGGATAATTCTCTTCATGAACTTTTAATTGTCGAGAAGCATAAGCCACCACATGACCATCTTGCATTAACACACCTCCTAATCCCATCTTTGATGCATCACAAAATACCTCGTACGACTTGCTAGGACCAGGAATAATCAAAACAGGAGCGGTCGTCAATCTTTTCTTCAAACTCATAAAACTTCTTTCACAAGCCGAATCCCACTCATGCGGACAATCCTTTCGCGTAAGTTTTGTCATTGGTAAAGCCAATTGAGAAAAGTCTTTGATAAACCTTCTGTAATAACCTGCCAATCCCAAGAAACTTCTAACTTTAGAAACATTCTTTGGTCTCTCCCAATTAATCACTGCTTCAACTTTTGATGGATCTACCGCTACACCTCCCTGAGATATGACATGACCAAAAAAATTAACCTCCGACATCCAAAACTCACACTTGCTTAGCTTAACAAAAAGTTGTCTCTCTTTTAAGATGGATAAAACAATTCTTAGGTGTTCTCCGTGCTCTTGAGAATCACGAGAATAAATAAGAATGTCATCAATGAAGATCACTACAAATTGGTCCAAGTAAGGTTGAAATATCTGATTCATATAATCCATAAAAACTGTCGGAGCATTCGTCACACCGAATGGCATTACTAAAAATTCATAATGACCATAACGGGTTCTAAATGCGGTCTTTGGTACATCTGAACTCTTCACACGAATCTGATGATAACCCGACCGTAAATCAATCTTCGAGAACACACAGGCTCCTTTCAATTGATCCAACAGATCTTCTATCCTTGGTAATGGGTATTTATTCTTGATGTTGACCTTATTCAACTGTCGGTAATCAATGCACAACCGCATTCCACCATCCTTCTTCTTTACCAACAACACTGGAGTTCCCCAGGGCGAAACACTTGGTCGGACAAAATGCTTTGCCATCAACTCTTCCAATTGATCCTTTAATTCTCTTAACTCAAGTGGTGCCATCCGATACGGAGAAACGGATATTAGAGCCATTCCCGGTATCAGGTCAATAGAGAATTCCACTTCCCTCTCCGGAGGAAGAGAAGTGATATCCTCGGGGAACACTTCGGGAAATTCGCAGACTACCGGAATACTCAAAACCGGAAGGTTGTTACTATCCTCCTTAGTGAGAACCAAAAGAACAGATTTTTCCTTCTCAAACAAGAAATTTATCATTCCAACCGTACCTTCCAAAATTGTAGTCAACACATCCTTCAGAGTAGCCTCTACGGATGGAATAATGATTAGCTTTTCCTCACAACCGATAAATACCAAATTAGCAGAAAGCCAATCCATTCCCAAGACAACATCCACTTTCTTAAGCGGCAAACAAATAAGATCAATTTGAAAAACTCTTCCATCCACAGACAAAACACAATTTTCACATATTAAAGGTGTTTCAACTATCTCATCCATGGCAGTAGTAACCATCATGGGTGGAGACAACGGAACAGCTTACAACCTAAGTCGCTTCACACATTGCATCGACACAAAAGAGTGTGTGGCTCCACAGTCAAATAATACAAAGCAAGGATTCCCAATAACGAAACACGTACCAGCAATCAAAGAGTTGTCACCCTTTGCTTTCTTCGCATCCAAAGTATAAACTCGGCCGGTACCCCTCCCTTGTGTCTGATTTCTACTCTGAGGATAATCCCTCGCCAAATGGCCCACTTTCTGACACTGATAACACCTCACACCTTCGATACCACACTTTCCATGATGATGCCTACCACAAGTGCGACACACAGGAGGTGCGCTGGTCCTAGAACTCTGAACTTTCTTCCCTTTGAAATTTTGTTGTCTAGGCCTAAATTGTTGATTCGATCTTCCACGATCACCTTGATTCAACCTACGTAATTCCACTTCCGCTTGCACCTTCTTCAAGCTGTGTTCTGCCACGCAACATTGCCTTAACAATTCGGCATAACTAGTGAACTCCCTCTGAGACACACTATGCGAAATTTTAGCCCTCAAACCAAAAATAAACTGATCAATCTTCCACCTCTCGTCCGGAGCATATAGGGCTTGCCTAGAATAAGCAGCCATTACCTCAAACCTCTTAGCATATGCGGCTACAGTCAAAGTACCCTGTCTCAACTGTTGAAATTCAAATTCCTTCTAGGTCCTTAAGGAACTTGGGAAATACTTCTGCATAAAATTAATCTTGAACTGTTCCCATATCTTAGGTACCTCTTGAATAGTCATCAAGGCTGAGGCACTCTCCCACCACCTCATGGCAGGACCCTTCAACAAATGAGAAGCGAAAATCACCTTGTTTTCCTCACTACACTGGACTATTAAGAAAATTCTCTCCATGCCAGCTATCCATTCGTGAGCCTTTATAGGATCTAACCCTCCCTGAAATTCTGGAGGATTCATACGGATGAAATCCCTAAAGCTTCCCCCTGCCGCTTTTGGAACAACCACTAGAGGATGCAGACCCCCAGTCATTTGTTGTACCATTTGTTGCATAAACTGATTCTGTTGTTGTTGCATCTGCTACAGAAACTGAGGCCATGGGACATTTTCCTCGCCGCCTGGCGGATTAGTCCCTGCCGGAGTGGTTTTGGTTCTACCACGATTGTTTCTGCGCCCATCGGCCATGTTCCTAAATGTCATACAGATAGGATTAAGTTGATTAGGCTCAATACCATAAATATAACACGTAAGACCAATGGCGACACAACGCGTATGAAACGGAAAGAAATACTTATAATATTTCATGGCTAGGTCGAGGATACAACCGACTCTGATACCAACTGTAACACCCATATATAATATAATACATCAAAGCATCCATATCATACATGAATTCACGTTTGGTACTGAAATACCATAAGTCCCTAGTAAACACATTATACATATACATGCCCAAAACGCTACATCAAAAAAACTATGGCATTATATATACAAGATATTCCAATACACTAAGAACTAGATCAATATCATGATCTCAAAAACTCTCTGCAACGGAAGTCTTGCCATCCTAAAAAGCCAAGATAGTAAGAAAAGTCAAACGACTTTATCCTTACCCTCGCGGAACCTGTAGTACCTATAATATAATCAACAACATGGGGTGAGATATTAAATCCCAGTGAGTTCCCTATCTTATAGGTCCTCTCGGCTTTACAAGGTTCTATCACACCTAACTCAAGTCAAAAGGGAAGGGAAGTGACCTTGAGTACTCACACACACTATATGGATCCATGTTCATGAGTCTTGTTAACTCACACTATCACTAATCGATAACCTCACCAAGGCATCCCCTTTTCCCGTCCGCTTCTACGTCTAGAAGTCGACCCGAGTCATGGATCCTTGTAACCTACTTGACATATGAATGGATTCGGGTTCTACGGGCCATTAACCGTTATGAACCTTCACATGACACGGGCCATTAACCGTCACAAGCATATGCTCCATGAGCGCCATTCGTACTGCACGCGAGAATCAAACCTGCCAAGTAGTCATGCATACGTTTCATAGGAGCTCGAGACTCATGAAACTGCAACTCAAGATAATTGGTTACGATTACATGGTCATACACACAAATGTGATTGTATTCGACAATCACAAGGACACATTCTCCTTAAGACCTCTTTTGTCTTTTCTCAATTTAAACACAATTAAACATGATCCATACTAGTGTAATTCTTTCCACACCATTCAGTAATAGACGCACGCCTCGGCCTCTCTTGCACGAGCGTCGTCATTATGTTATTCAATAATTTCCTAGCCATTACTAGGCTTCAACATAATTCATGGTAAGGTTTCCTCACTCTACCTATTTCATATTTTAACATGCATACACTCTCATACATGCTTAACAACAAGAGAATAGGTAAACATAAGTCAATTATATAATGGAATCACATAATTCAACATATCACAAGTTACACTAATTCTGGTTCTCTCATATTTATTTAATTAGGCAACAAAACTAGTATTTTTCACTTCCATTAGATAGAGTATTTTCATAGCTCTCTATCGGTACCAAGAACACTTAAATCGGATAAACGAGTCAAAAGTTATAGATTTTTGAAGAAAATAAAATTATTGAAAAACTGCCAGATTCGCCTGGCGGTTAAGGATTTCGCCTGGCGAATCCCTCTTCGTTAGTACTTCGCCCAGCGAAGCAGCGGCGAGACCTCATTTTTAGAAAACCCAAAAGTTCCAGTAGCCAAAACATGTTCTATCTCTTAATTTTCGCCCGGCGATTTAGGATTTTGCCTAGCGAATCCCTCTTCGCCGGTACTTCGCCCGCCGAAGCATCGGCGAGACATCATTCGCCTGGCGCTTCAAAATTCGCCTGACGAAACGCATCAGAAACAAAATTCTTTTTTTTTGCGTTTTACATGTTTCCCTAGCCTTGAAATCCAACTTTTCCAAGCCAAAACATTTTCAAATAACCATAACAAGTCTCAACAATGTTCATATGCATATTACGATTATACTACGCAATTTATATCGATTTTCAACCGTTAGATTCATGATTTTAGCAAGATTACTCATTTTCTCACAAAATCAAACCTAACTCTAAAACTCAAGAATTTCTACAACTAATGTCTCTATCTAGAACCCACCTTAGAATTGGATGATGATGAAGGAGATGAGATGAATTGATGAAGAGTAGATGATGATTCCAAGCTTCTTCTTCTTCCTCTAGATTTTCCTCTTCTTTTCTTTCTTTTCCTCTTCCTTCTCTTTTTCTTTCTATCTTTTGCCACAAATGAAAAGGAAAAAAAATGATACATGGAGAAATCATTTAGTTAGTAAAACTAACTTAAATGTCCAATAAGTCTCTACAACACAAAAAGTTAAAACCTCAGAGTCAGAAAATATTAGTTTGATATGCTCTGAGCTTATCAGCTTACTCTAATTATTTTATACAATAAATTCTCTGAGTAAACCGGAACCCAGTTGATCCTACGAATATTATCCAGAGTAAAATAATTTACGGGGTATTATAGTTCTTTTCAACAATCTTCCATTCTCCATTTCCTGCTCGTCGGGTATCCATGTTTTCAAATCTACTATTTTTATTATTAAAGAAATAATATTTCCTATCCTTTAAAGATTTCATAATACCTATTAAAAAGTATTAAGGGAGTGGTGGAAATAATACTAAAAAATTTTAAACACTTAATGCAAAAGATGAATGATATTTCAAATATTTTAAATTGCTAACTTACCAACTGGTAGCCTCCAAGGATCTATTTGAAACACATCGATTTGAATAATAGTATTGAGTAGAAATAGTGGCTGATGAATCTTCTTCCTTAGGTAAATGCGTATTAGATCCTCATCGCTTGGATCAAACTGCCGACAGAATAATCATTCAAGTCATAGTTAAGAAGTCTATTCAAAGTCATGAGTCCTGTCACCAAAATACATTTACTAGTTTATGCGTGAATATACTCTTTGAATGAATTTGTGGAAAAAAATTCTTACGCCTTTATTTATATATATAATCAATACAAGAAAATTGGCAGATTGCGACGATATTTTGGCAGGTTACGACAGTTAAAACCGCCGTAATTTGCAACGCACGACGGTTGTAGCACTGTCGCAGAAACGTGTGTCGCGAGGCCGTTTCGCGTCGGTTATCAAAACCGTCATGCAAACCGTCGTTATCTTTCGCAACGGGTAGGGTACTGACGTAATCTGCATATTACAACGGTTATTAACCGTCGTAAATTTCCATTTGATTTTTAATTTTTTTTGTTGGTTATGACAGTTCAAACCGTCGCAAGTTTCTGTTCCACAGGTACATCTATAGGTAAATTCGTAAGAAATATCCTTTCCACAAGTAAATCCGCAGGTAATGAGTTTTTAAAATTAAAAAAAATTAATTGTAGAAATATGAACAGAATGGGACAAAATATCACATATTCTTCATTCAACTAAACATGTATATCATATTATATTTATACAACTCTATATTCCAACTAAAAATTAAATAAATTCTAACTATATTCCAACTCAATTAATATTATTTTAAAAAAATACAGTAGTGACTACAAGCCTTTTCAATGACAGGTCCTGCTGCTGATCTTCAATACGATGATGTCCCACCATAGCACACTGCAAGTCATACCAAGATGGTCATGAGAGATCTGGTTGATCAATCAGCACTGTACTCAACTGCAATTTCCACGTTGGCATAGAAGGTAAGGTTTTTGAATGGGGTTTACCAATGTTGTCTGGCTCATCTAACTCTCTGCTCTTTTGGCGAATTAGAACTACCAAGAATCATTGACTCTGCTTTGAGTTCTTACACAATAATTAATCAAAAAATTAGGACGGAAAAATACTATCGGAAAATAAAATGACTACTGTCAAACAATTCTATTTTGACTTTGAAGTTCCTGTATAGTAAACAATAGATTTAATTGATTATCCTTTTGGCAATAGACAAGAAGGATATGATGCTGGAACTTCATATTGCCAGAAGGAACTACAACCTCATTTTTAGCCTTAAGTGAAGGATAAGATTATCCTTGTATAGTAAACACTTCTGCAACTTCTTCCTGTATAGTAAATACTTCTTCAATGATTATCCTTCACAGATGAGATTTAATTGATAACACTTCTTCACAGTTGTTGGAGCTAGAATAGCAGCAAGCAAATAATAATAAGTAACCCAATTTTGTCGTTCTCCACAGGGATCAGTGCGAGGGAAAGAATGCCATTCAACGGTTTCTATATTTCTAAGCTCAAAAGTTCTGGTTTAAAGACGAACCAAAAGCAAATGCGGAAAATGTAAAGACGGAAAATATAAAGTAAAGACAGAATTATAAACGGAGCCTTGTTGGAATTGGATCTCATCAATTAATAACTTATGAATTCTTCTAATCAAGTAAACACAAATCAATCATTTGCCTAATATCCTCACGTACCACTCACAACAGAGGTTATGTCTAACGCAACGTCGAGAGAAAAACCGTATTGTCTCATTGGTGATGTCTCACGCAACTCAACCAACACAGAGAATAAGAACTGATACTCATGCAAGTGTTAAGCCTAAATCTATGTCTAGAGTTCAGTCCTAACAGATATTACTATAACATCCATATCAAATAAATGATTTCTTCGTATTTAATCAAGATCAAAATACGTACACACGCTTAACCCTTTTTACATGTATTCAACTAATTTGCCCAATGAATGTGAATATCCTTCTTCATCACTACTATCACGCATCCTCGCGATACCGTATCGATCCTACTCATGCTAGCCATGCTACTTAATCAACACAATACAACAAAAGATAAAATGAATATCAACTCACAAAACCATGTCAAAAGCTTGTTCATTGATAGATGAAAATCTAAGATCAAAGATTTGTAAAGGTTTTGTCAAGACCACAAATAATCAACCAAAGACACAACAATAGAAAATCAGAATTCAAATCACATACATACATTAGAGGAAATACAATAGGTATCAAAAGATTACATCCCTCTCCAACAAGAAATCAAAGATCCTACCTTTTCTCCCTTGGAAATTGAAAGAGATATCAAGTTCTGATCCCAAAATTACAACAACATCAGAACAACCCCCCTAAAAAGTGTAAAAATTGTATTTATACAATTCAGAAATTTGCATGTTCACTAGGTGAACCAATTCATTCGCTAGACGAATGGTTAAAAATAGGCACATCAGGTGCCTCAAACAGTTAAACCGCCTCAGAATTTCACGTGCATTCGCGAAGCGAGCCTTCGCCAAAAGCTTCGCCCCAGCGAATTTTGGGCCTGTTCCTACTGAAACTTTCTGCCACCCTTCGCTGGAACGTTCGCCAACGTTCGCTAGGAGCTCGCCAGCACTCGCGAGGCGAATCCTGCTGTTGCAACTTCAATTCTTTAGCAGCTTGCACCATTTCTTTGTGTCTTCAAACTTTGATCCTTTAGTGCATTTCCTGCACAATAACACACACATTACAAGCACCAAAGGTATATTCTCAATGTGTAGAAGAACAACAACAATCATGGATAAAAACCATGAAAACATGAGAAAAGAGATGAAAAAAGTGCAAAGAAAGATATGCCAATTTTAGGCCAAATCCGCACCTAACAACTCTCCCCAACTAAACTCTTGCTTGTCCTCAAGCAAAGTATGCCCCTCGTTAAAAACAAGCGGATTTGCTCAAGCTTAAGAATCAACCAAAATACAGAAAAACCAAACATGAAAATGCACACAAGCAATGTTTACCACTCAATAGAATCGAACAATGATAAAGAATGAAGTACTTAAACAAATATCATGGACTGGTTCAAATGACAACTAAATTTTCATACTTGAATCACTCTAACACTCCTCTTCAAAATAAGAATGAAGAAATTGACGCGTTTGTAACCGATGGGAAATTTCACTCACCTGACAAACAATGCAAATAACAACCCAATTCATACAACATCTAACAATCAACATGAAAATATGGAAGCAAAAAGATCACTAAGGGCTTTAAGGGATAAAGCTTGGTCGGGTTAACAACAAAGGGACATTTCTAAAGGTTTTTGAATCGAAATTGCCGATAAATGATATTTACACATTTACAACTTCATTCACCATTCTCATTCCTTTACCACAAACCTTCTCAAACTTCCTTTTGCACAATTATTTCACTCTTTATTTTTCTCATCAAACAAGCATTTTGTTTCTTGTGTTTTTCACATTCATATTTACACTTTTTCTTTTCTTTTCATGCTTGTTTGAACTTTTTCAAAAGATTCAAGCAACCTACCATCTTCTATTTCATTCTCCCCAACTTGAATTCAACCAAACCTCATGTGAATGCTCCTTGCCTTTACCGCAAGGAAATCAAAGTATACAATTTTCAAAGGTTCAAGAAGAAATTTTTCAAACCTCACAAAATTCAATGATGAACCAAACTTGCAAATTATGTACATAAACCAAGTTCATCACTAAAATGAGATTTAAATTGTTTTAGGCTCAAAGGGGCTAACAAACTCTCACTACTCACGGGTAAGAAACTTTTGGATACGGTTGTGCTCAATATAAACAAATGCCTTGATCATTTCTAATGCTTCGACAAAATCACAATAATCAAAAGATAAAGCATGAATCAAATGAATTAAACAAAGTTATCAGTCATCCTTGCATATAGTAAACAATGGAGGTTTCCTCACAATTTGTGACTTTTGGACCAAAGTGAAACAAGCATTCAAACAAGTTGCAAAATGAAACAAAGATACACATTTGCACAAAGCACAAAATTCTTAAATCATTCTAGCATTCTATAAAGCAATACAATTTACCAGGCATACTTTCAAAGCTCAACAACATCCAGACTCGGTCGAAGCTTCATTGAATTCTTTTATACAAAGCAACCAATCTAGAAGGAGTTCTCAACATTCCTGAACACACTAGAGAAAACATTAAAGGAACACAAATGCATATAATATAAACAAATGTACAAAGCTTAAAAATATAGAAACTATGCGATGCGATTCAATATCTAAACACCGATCCCCGGCAACGGCGCCATTTTGTTGGAGCTAGAATAGCAGCAAGCAAATAATAATAAGTAACCCGATTTTGTCATTCTCCACAGGGATCAGTGCGAGGGAAAGAATGCCATTCAACGGTTTCTATATTTCTAAGCTCAAAAGTTCTGGTTTAAAGACGAACCAAAAGCAAATGCGGAAAATGTAAAGACGGAAAATATAAAGTAAAGACAAAATTATAAACAGAGCCTTGTTGGAATTGGATCTCATCAATTGATAACATATGCATTCTTCTAATCAAGTAAACACAAATCAATCATTTGCCTAATATCCTCACGTACCACTCACAACAGAGGTTATGTCTAACGCAACGTCGAGAGAAAAACCGTATTGTCTCATTGGTGATGTCTCACGCAACTCAACCAACACAAAGAATAAGAACTAATACTCATGCAAGTGTTAAGCCTAAATCTATGTCTAGAGTTCAGTCCTAACAGATATTACTATAACATCCATATCAAATAAATGATTTCTTCGTATTTAAGCAAGATCAAAATACGTACACACGCTTAACCCTTTTTACATGTATTCAACTAATTTGCCCAATGAATGTGAATATCCTTCTTCATCACTACTATCACGCATCCTCGCGATACCGTATCGATCCTACTCATGCTAGCCATGCTACTTAATCAACACAATACAACAAAAGATAAAATGAATATCAACTCACAAAACCATGTCAAAAGCTTGTTCATTGATAGATGAAAATCTAAGATCAAAGATTTGTAAAGGTTTTGTCAAGACCACAAATAATCAACCAAAGACACAACAATAGAAAATCAGAATTCAAATCACATACATACATTAGAGGAAATACAATAGGTATCAAAAGATTACATCCCTCTCCAACAAGAAATCAAAGATCCTACCTTTTCTCCCTTGGAAATTGAAAGAGATATCAAGTTCTGATCCCAAAATTACAACAACATCAGAACAACCCCCCTAAAAAGTGTAAAAATTGTATTTATACAATTCAGAAATTTGCATGTTCGCTAGGCGAACCAATTCATTCGCTAGGCGAATGGTTAAAAATAGGCACATCAGGTGCCTCAAACAGTTAAACCGCCTCAGAATTTCACGTGCATTCGCGAAGCGAACAAAACACTCGCGAAGCGAGCCTTCGCCAAAACCTTCGCCCCAGCGAATTTAGGGCCTTTTCCTACTGAAACTTGCTGCCACCCTTCGCTGGAACGTTCGCCAACGTTCGCTAGGCGAACCTTTGCTAGGAGTTCGCCAGCACTCGCGAGGCGAATCCTGCTGTTGCAACTTCAATTCTTTAGCAGCTTGCACCATTTCTTTGTGTCTTCAAACTTTGATCCTTTAGTGCATTTCCTGCACAATAACACACACATTACAAGCACCAAAGTTATATTCTCAATGTGTAGAAGAACAACAACAATCATGGATAAAAACCATGAAAACATGAGAAAAGAGATGAAAAAGTGCAAAGAAAGATATGCCAATTTTAGGCCAAATCCGCACCTAACAACAGTCTTGCCCTTATTTTCTGGCAAAGATCAACCATCTGCTTCGCACATTCCTCCACCTGCTCCTGAAAAAAAAAGGGAACAATCTATATTATTTACAACACACAAAATTTTAAGGCAAAATAAGTCATCTTTCTTATAAATCTAAAATTCTACTCATTCAAAATCTAGATTTCTGAACATATGATGCTGGGAATAATACCAAGGCCCATGCAGAAGACACTTTCATAGACCACAACACTGATAGCTGAAATTGATGCATTTAGGACAGAGCTGAGTTGAAAAACTGTCTCAGTACTAGTACTAGTGGACATACTATCAAAATGGGTATTGTGTACAGCAAGATCGACCTGTCATGAGAAAATAAACAGTGTTATTTGTCATGAATGTTGGATTTTATGCCTCTTATTATTTTATGAGATAGATTAGCTAGCATTGCCATTAAACCTTGCACTAATAGGATACTGTCTTAGATTATAAAACATATGTCATCAAATGCCAAAAGATATATGACCAGGAAAAAATTAAAGAATGAAACAACTATGAACATAAAAATTGTGAAACTATATGGGAGAACTTATATCATATATGAAAACAGTTTGACTTCAATTTTTCTTCTGTTATAGAAATAGTCTGTACTTTAACACTTATGATGAAAACAGTTTGACTTCAATTTTTCTTCTGTTATAGAAATAGTCTGTACTTTAACACTTCAATTTTCCTAAGGTTTAACTACTCTATAGGACCATAAACTATTTGAAGATTTTTAAATAGGTCCATGAAACTAAAGACAATCTTAATTCATAAAGAACTATTTGTACCATTAAAAATCCACTGCAACCTCCATGAAGTATCCCATGATAAATCACATCTATGCAAGCAGTTATTGGGAAAATGTTGAGCATTCTTCTCGACTCGTTGTTTGGTAGTCGCCAACACCTCACATTTTTTGGAACCAATCTTGTATGTCTTATGAAGTGAACGGACCCAAGGATTCTGTTTCTCAGCAATTTCAAAATCCCATAGCCTAGATACATTTTCTAACTCCTCAGAAGATAAATTAGAATCAACGAGTCTTAGTTTCTTCCCTTATTATGACATGATTAGTTTAAATATCTGTGAGAAATTCAAATTTAAAATATGTTTATTGAACCACAAAGGACAAAAGAAATAACAAAGAAATTTATGTGTATGATAATCGATCGAAAATGAAAGGGTTTGCACCTTACCAGCATCATTGCAACTGCTTTAGACGTCTCAACAAGCCTTGGAAAAGTCGTGTTGTAAATCAATTTTTTTTTCAACATTTCAGTGAGTGATACAAAATCGAAATTGAAACCTGTAAATATACTAAACAGTAAATCGAAATTGAAATTTGAAAAGTAGTGAGCTCAAGAAGACTAAATCCATACCTGCTAACTTTTTTTTGTCAAAGTAGTAGCAACAAACACCAAAAGCTAAATTTAAAATGGTCAAAATGAAAGTACAAACACTTCAAGTTGATACTCTATTTGAGTGGCCTTTCATTGATATACTTCGATTGATACTTGAACTTTCAATAATTCAAATTGCATGCTTCAAACATAACACAAGATGATACTCCAATTGGAACTGTACGGAACTGTTACTGGATACAATCTAAATACTAAATTTAGTTTCTAAATTTAGTAAATAACTATGTTGACAAGTCTCATTTTATGGGAGAAAGGTTGAAATAATATTGTAGTGATTATAGCTCATGAGTCTACTAAATTATATATTACATCCATGAAACACATAAAAGTATAAAAAGTTTTTTAAGTAATGAAAAAAATGTTTATAAACTATAAGTTAATCCAAACTACAAGATATATTGTGAACTTTGATGCAGTAACATGCAAACAGGGCACCTAACATCATGCTTAATATTCTTAGTTATGTTATTACATAGAATACATGTACATTTATCATCCAAACAAAAGATCATTACATATCATAACCTCACATGTAGCCAGGAAGTGAACTGTTGTTTCTAGATATTATTTATATCATGGCTTGACTATGCAAAACTTTTCCTAGAACTGAAGTGAAAAACAAAGCATGTCATGAACATTACAAGCAACTTACACTCTTTACCAACCAAAAGTCTATATTTCTATATAAAGCATGTCATGAACTGTTGGCAGAGGAAGGTAGAAAATGCTAAAGAATTAATAGTAACTAATTCTTTTAATTCTTTCTAGTCTCTCTTAAAAATGAATTTATGAATACAATTCTATAGTAATCAATTTCATAATATTTTGTTAGTGATGTTTATGATTTTTAAAACACTCTACGAGATAGAGTTGTCCTGTAACTCACGCATCAGTGCCGTCCTATTCTTTCTGTCATGTACTCTAATATGAATCAAGCGCATCCATGGACAATCAATTCACAAATTTTATGACCGGAGGCTCCTAATTTCACAGTTTTAACTCCTTGAATTAATCCTGAATCAATTTGAAGGATAAATTATAGAGAGCAATTCTAACTAAAATACATATTATAACAAAATAAAGGCACGTTGACAAGTAAAACCACTAATATTGTTGGACCCGTTCATCCATCACAACAAGGGGGCACGAGGTTCAACAGATAATCCCACTTAATTTTAACTTATCACTTAGCTCTGAAAAGACGAACATATTACCCAACAACCTATTTCTATATGTTATATAACCCCAGATATCCAATAAAACTGATCGATCAGGATTCCACAACTTTAACACTGGCAAAAATTGAAGAAGGATAATCTAGCACATAATATCAAAATAGCCAATAATATTTAATTACCTTTAGTTTGTGCTTTAGCAGCTAATGACGAAGTGGTCTTGTCTGCACCAGCTTCAGAGGTAACTGGTGGTAGTGAAACACTGCCATCAACTGAAATAGTTGCAGGATTATGGATGGACATTGATATGGATGGATTCTCACTAGATATCCTATCATCCCCACTAACACTGCTAGAATCACTAACATTGATATCAGGTCTTGGTTTCAAATCAGCTTCTGAAATACAAAAATAGAGGATTGTTACAACAACTAAACAATGACTATGACATAAATATCCACGGTAGCAAAAAAATGAAACATCACAAACTACTAACTAATAGGCTGGTACCAATATTAACGTACCATCTTGAGCCTCATAATAACTTGCAGCAGGATCTGTCGGGATGATCATAACTTGAGAATTTTCACAATATATGTCAGAAACTACACTATATTCCTAAAGAAGCAGCAAGTAGCCTGTGTACAATGACATCTGCAGAAAAAAGAAAGCATTCACATTCAAAGACTCATGACACTCTTCCTTTGTACTCTTTAGTAAAGCTCTGCCATTTAATCAGATCCAAATTTAAGATATGAAAGTATAAAATCCACAACTTTTCTTATTGATAACTCGGACCCTAAATCATTTTTTTCATAGAAATTAAACCTTCTGTTTTTCTACAATTAATTGAAAGATAAGAAGAAAGAAAGAGGGGTCATGATAAATTGGGTGGGTTTTAGGGTTTTGCAAGAAAGAGTTGAAACATTGAAAGAAACCATAAATTTCTATGAGAAAAGAAGAAGCTAACATTATTCATGATAAATTGGAGGACGACGAATGGTGAATGGAGAACTGATGACAGTGAACGAAAAACGGTGAACGAAAAATGACCCGTGAGAGAGGAAGAATGAGTTTCCTGAGCGTGAAACCTAATTCTCATTTTTTAAAATATATTTGTATCTTATATTTCTATTTTTTTATTGAATATGTATAGATATTTCTATTATATTATAAATAAATAAATACTACTAATATTAATATAATTAACTAGTAATTAGTATTGTAATAATAATAATAATAATAATAATTATTATTATTATTATTATTATTATTAATATTATTATTATTATTATTATTATTACAATTAATAAAAGAGAAAAAGCGGGAAAACAAAAAATGAAAGGGAAAAATGTGGGAAAGTAAAGGAATAAAAAAAGTAGTGATTATGATTGGTTAATGTAGTCACGACAGTTCACCTTAACTGTCGCAGGTGTGAAAAGAGGGCGGTTCTTTAGTAACCGTCGCAATTATGATACTCATCATGCTTAGAAAATTTACGACGGTTGGGTCTAACCGTCGTGACAACCGTCGCAATCCAGTAATAAGGACGGTTTTGTGGGAACTGTCACAACTCATGTGTCGTAAATCTCCTTTTTTCTTGTAGTGAATAGATACATTGTCTTTAATGTGTTTAATGTAACAAAGGGACAAGGGAGTAGAATGTAGAGACATAAAATGGTAAGACACTAATAAAAAAGGTAGAATTATAACTAATACAATGTAAGAAATTTTAAAATGCTAATCAATTTGATTTTTTTCTTAATATTATATATTTACAAATATTTATAATTAATTTTAAGAACAATAATGGTATATGTATCATATCTTATTTATTTAATATATTATTTATATTTTATATATATATATATATATATATATATATATATATATATATATATATATATATATATATATATATATATATATATATATATTACCAATTAAAAAAATAATTTTATTTTACAAATAAATCTTATTATGTGTGAGTATTACTTGTTAAAACGGTATAGTTTATAGTATGAAATCTCATAAATATAATATCATGTGAAAGATATAATAATAATGTAAATTCTCCTATCAAAAGAAAGGAGCAAATAAGTTTTAATAAAATTACAAGATATTCATTAAGATTTATTACTCTAGAAATGTTCAAGAGTGATTTGGTACACAATTCAGAAATTTCAAACAAGTCATAATAAATCAATCCTTAAAAAGTTTACTCTATTACAAATTTTATTAACCTCTAAAAATGTTCCTAATTGGTAATGATTATATCATGGTGTAGCGAGCGATTTTTGGACGTGGTTCTTAGGCACTGTCGCTCTGGGGTACTACAGGTCGATTCATTTTTTATCCTATTGAAGCTGACTAAGGAAGGGAAATAGATGTCTCCAATTAACCCTGCTTGCATACTGAGTTTGAACAGCGGTCTGTTAGGTTACAAATGTTATGTGGATGTGGGGCCTTCTTCAGTTTATTTTGTTTAAGATTCAAATGTCTGGATCATTTGTGAGGTTTTTGGTAAGATGTTGGGATTTGGTGCTTTTGATTAGTATGCTCGCTAAGATTTTTCAATCTTATGCCTACGTATTCCCGTTTAACAAAACAGGGAAATCAGAGCGATCGTAGTTCCTCCTATTCTATGGGAGGAAAAAGGTTGTTTTGGTGTCTTGTTCAAAGCCCAAGACAGAGGCTAAAGGGAGTATATATATCTTGTTCAAAGCCCAAGATGTGAAGCTGAAGGGTCTATTTGTATCTTGTTGGAAGCCCAAGATGTGAAGCTAAAGAGTTTTTTTAGAGAGAATTTGTCATCTCTAAAGAGGAGTTGTTAATGTTTGTATATTGTGGCGAGGCACAGCTTTGATGCTAAAAGGTTGATTGACTAAACTGGGGTTTTCTTTATACAAAGCCTAAGAGGAGGCTATTGACCCAACAAGAGGGTGTTTTTTATATGTCTCGTACGAAGTCCGAGATAGAGGCTAAAGGGTTTTGACTCAACAAGAGAGTCTTGAATAGATGATTGACTCAACAAGAGAGTCTGGAGGTTGTTTGACTCAATGAGAGAGTCTTTTATACTCAACAAGATAGTGTTTTCTATCTCGTACGAAGCCCAAGATGGAGGCTGAAAGTGGTTTAACTCCACAAGAGAGCCTTTTATACTCAACAAGAGAGTTTTTTGTATCTCGTACGAAGCCCGAGATAGAGGCTGAAAGGGGTTTTGACTCAACAAGAGAGTCCTTTATACTCAACAAGAGAGTGTTTTTGTATCTCGTACGAAGCCCGAGATGGAGGCTGAAAGGAGATTTGACTCAACAAGAGAGTCCTTTATACTCAACAAGAGAGTGTTTTTGTATCTCGTACGAAGCCCGAGATGGAGGCTAAAAGTTAATCCACTCAACAAGAGAGTATGAAAAGGTTAACTCTACTGGGGAGAATCATTTGTACAAAGCCCAAGAGGAAGCTAACTATGCTGGTGACTGTTTCAGTTGAGTGACAGGTCTAGTATGTTGGATAAAAGAGAAAACCAATTCTTATAAAGAGACTGATTAAAGGTATGTTTGTGCTTTGGGATTGATCCGAGGATCAAGGTTATTTCCTGTTCTTTAAGGAAATGGGAAATCCAAAGGGTATTGAGACTGTCCAAGTCTACTGGTGTTTTTGAGAAATCGATTCTTAGGTAGTGAATGATCTTTGTACGATGCCCAAGAGAAGGTTGGTATGTTAAGGGATGAAGGTCAACCCATTAACTGGTCAGACACTTGACTCAGAAAGACAGCTCTAGCAAATTGATGACTAGATTCTGTTCCTATACCTGTAGAGGTCTCTGGGTCCTTGTACTAAGCCCGAGAGAAGGCATGAGAGCTTTTAAGAAGCCGAAGGGTCCTTGTACAACGCCCAAGAGGAGGCGGGGATGCTTTTAAGAAGCCTGTGGGTCCCCAAACCCCGAGAAATTCAAGACATGCCATTCACTGAGAATAGATCAAGCTAGGAAAGTTCGAGAATTTGGAAGAAACTCAAGAGATGCCATTCACAGAGAAAAGATCATCTCCGAGGAGTTAGAGTTTCTTTGACAATTTCTAAAAGTGACAGTCTGAGAAAGGGTTCACCGAGAATGATGCCTTTCACGTCTCCATATTGTTTAACCCCAAGAGGAGGGAAGACTGTGTCTGGTAATCCTATGGGGATCTAGTTTTGTTTGTATTTGAGAGTGACCAACAGGGCTTTACTCAATGTTAAACGTAGTTGCCGGGGAAAACTCTAAATAACTATACTAGTATTACACAGTTAATATTTGACAGGTATATAAAAGTTTGTGAAAGAAGACTTACAGTGAGCAACCCCACAATACAGTTATATATATATATATATTTGAAAGCGGATAAAGAAAGCGGGTAGACACTTACTCGGTTGTAGAGCTTCCATGCTGTTTTGTTAGTTTGTTCAACAAAGAAAGCTTTGATAACAATATTATATTCAAAATCAAAGGAGAAAGTGTTTTGAAAAGATTGTTGGGGCTTATAGCTCAAGGAGAGGCCCAAGGATTTATCAGTGATTGCACTGTTGTTTCAAATTTGTATAGAGGGACTTATACAAGTGACTGAGGCCCAAAAATGTTTTCTCTACAAAGGGATGGGTCTTACACTCTCTCAAGAGGCCCAAAAGTTTATTTTTATACAAGTGGTGGGGCTTACAGCTCAAGGAGAGGCCCAAAGTTATTTTGAACTGGCGATCGTGCCGAGATTTTTGAAAATGCAGTGGGTCTTATACAACATCTGAGGCCCAAAAAGTTTTGGTTTTCAAAGGGGCTGGGTCTTACACTCTATTAGAGGCCCAAAGATTTATTTTAAAGAAAGGAAATGGGACTTATAACACGAGGGTAGGCCCAAAAGTTTTTCGTTTTGAAATGGCGATCGCGCCGAGATTTTTGAAAACGCAGTGGGTCTTATACAACACCTGAGGCCCAAAAAGTTTTGGGTTTCAAAGGGGTTGGGTCTTACACTCTATTAGAGGCCCAAAAGTTTGAAAAAGTTTGATGAGGGTTGAATTAATCAAAAAACACTAATTTGTTTTCAAAATATATTTTAATTGAATAAAAAATTCAATTAAAATGACCAAAATTGTTTAACATGTGGAAAACAAATTGTGATCTTGGATTAATGTTTCAAAAATTATGTTTTGATCCACAAAATGATTGGAAATCACTAAAATTTGAAAAATCAAGAAGGAGAAAATATTTTAAATGTTAAAACAAATAAAACATTAATTCTTTGCAAAAATATCAAATATGTGAAATAAATAATATTTTTGGGATTTTTTGGGAAAATAAAATATTTTAACATTTTTGTGAATTATTAAAAAAAGGATCAACTCAAAATCATTAAAACTCAGAGAGAAATAAATTTTTGAATCAATTAAATAAAATCACAAAATTCAAATATTTGAATTTTCAAAAAGGGCGTCGAGAACAAGGGCAAGAACACGCGCCACCCTCTGTTTCTGCAGATTTGCATTTCTATCCAATCTCACTGAATACTTGATTATATCATGCAATCTACATATCAATATACGCGTTTCAACCTCACGATCATGTCTATGGTCTTTAATTTCATTTATTTTAACCATGGAATAAGAAATCAAAGAGAAACCTCAAGAACCCTAAAATTTGCATGAAGGTTTAGAAATTCCACACACGATCCAAACAAAGCAATTGATTGTGGGAAAATACTCTATGCATAATTATGAACATATGGCCAAATTATTGTGCAGCAAAAAATGCATGGATCATAGAGTTAGAAGAGCTCATGCTTACCTCTTGCAGCTGGTGATCGTGTTTTGTATTAGAGGTGTTACAACTTGGTTCCAAGGATATGGACAACTTCCCTAGGTCCTATGGAGTGCGTCTGGATGCTTGGAGTGGATTGAAATGATATGGAACTTGAGATGGTACCCCTACTGCAAATCTGTCAAGAACTTGAGCAATTGGCTAGTGATTTTGTGATTTTTGTGTTTCAGATGTTATGTGAGTGTTTGGATCACTTCTATATGATGTTTATGAGGTGTGTATGTGATTGGTTTGGTTGGAATTGCTCTCAAACTCAAAACCCGATAGTGACTTGCTTTGGAAGGCAAATTTGGAAGTGAGAAGGTGATTTTGAGGAAAGCATCTATTTGATGGCTTTGGTGTACTTAAACTGAGCACAAATGAGCTCTATTTATAGTAAAGTAAGGTTGTTTTGCGAGGAATAGTGAATGGTAACTGCTGCATAGGTTTGGCCAATGTTGAGCAATGAGAGTCCAAGTCTCCTCTAGCCATTGACTAGAGGTTAGGGCACAGGCTGCTGGTTCCCTTGGTCTTGGATAAGTCTTGACTGAATTCAGTTGGAAATGGCTCAGTCCATGCCACCTTGGTGCATCCATTAAATGCTCTAATCCAAAATTAGATTCTTGTCCCTCTTTTAGGCATTTCTAGGTTTGGAATGCTACTTTTGGTTCCAAAGACTTGGGAGGCTTGGGATCAGAGTTGGTTCCTCCTTGCCCCCCCCCCCCTTGAGGTGTTAATATGGATAGAGTTGCTTGCTCTTTGCAAAATTTGGGCAAATCGAGCAAAACTCCCAAATCTGCCTTGCTATGACAGTTTTCAGCAAGGCATATTGGCATTGTCATATCTCATGGCTCAAGGGGACTTTGATGAAGTTCTTGGACATTTTGGAAAGCCCTCATATGATACAACAACTGTTTGATCATAGTTGGTTTTGATACTTTTTGGATCCAAGTGAAAAATTCCCCTACATTTGGAAAAAAGTGAAGGCAGATTCTGACTTAGTGAAAATTTCACTAAGTGTTGGAAAAAGGTGACATTTTCACATTTTGTGATTTTGATCATTCCATAACTCAAAATCCATGAGGAATTGGAATGAGTTCTGTTTGAAGCTTTTGTAGAGGGCTATGAGGGCTACAAATCCAGCTTTGGATGCGGAAAAATGGCTTTGTGGTTTAGGAGTTATGATCCTCCAAAGTTGGTACCCTAGCCACTTTGTTCCATAACTTAGAAAATTTCTAAGTTTTTTATGGTTACCCCTTTTACAAGTTATCCAACTTTTCTTGATTTTTCTTGATGAATGATGATTCTAATCATACATTAACATCATTTTTGGGTCAAAGAACCATAATTGTGAAAAATCTCAAAAAGTCAAAGTTGACTTTTGTGCACAGTTAACTTTTTGTCAGATGAATTCCAAACTGTGCGATCCTCTATGAAATCAATTCCTTGACCTAAGTCAAACTTGATGGATTAATTTCATAGGTGTTATAGGGTGTATTGAATCATGTCCCAAGGTTTGGGAGCATGCCTGGGTCAAAAGTCAAAGATGCAGTTGACTTTTCTCGCGAAACCCTAATTGTGGTTCTGATGAACTTTAAACTTGTTGCTCAAGCTTCTTGGATCAATCCATTGTTGAAAATGGATCAATGTGGTTTATTAGATACCCTCAAATCATGTCTTGAGGTCTTGGCTCATGATTTATCCCAAAAGTCAACTTAGGGGTGAATTAGGTCAAGAAACCCTAATTCCTGATTTTTGGTAAATGCATCCCCTGAGGTAAAATTGACTTGATGATTGGGTTAATGATGTCCCTTGGAGCATCTTAGGTTATTCTTCGAAGCATTGGATCATGCCCAGAGGAAAATTTCCATCTGGAGGCCCTGGTCAACCAATACCCTAATTTTGTGACACTAGCGATCTTGAGGCTTAATCCACTTGGAAGGTTGCAGCCTTGTGCTTGATCCTTGATGTGGGAGTCCTCTTGATCTATTGGGGATGTTTGAGAGGTTGGACAAGTTGAAGATCATGTCATTCCTTGATTGATCCTTTGCCTAAGAGCTTTGAGAGGGCTTGAAACCCTAAGTATTGTTTGTAGTGAATGTTCACCCATCTTTGGGGAGACTAATGAGGCATAATGGTTTACCCATATTGTGGTGATGATTTGCACAATGATAGGGAATCTTAGTGGTCAAAATTTGGGGTATGACACATGGAGAGAGTGGAGGAGAGAAACTTTAATCCTCCATTGTAAGATCAATTACAGTTGGCAGAACAGTCTTAGAAATGCGATATACAGCTAAAGCAGAAACCTGCAATAAATTTATGTTCAAAAATTTAATTATTAAGGCATTTTAAATAAAATTTGCATGAATTTTTCATTCAAAATACAAAAATATATTATTACTATTGTTTTGTTATTTACCTTGGTGGGATGAGCACTTGGAGTGATGCGAAACTCATTCATTAGCCATTCAGTTTGTACAAGTTCACCTCCTTGTACTTTCCAGAATTGAATAAGAGTGTTTTTTATCCCAATGAAAATATTGTTAGGTGGAGAATGTAATACCCCGTATTATTCAAACGCTCAATTTGAGATCAGATGGGATCAGATGAGCTTTTGTGTGTTATATCTTTGGATAATTGGATTAATGGAATCTTCTAAGTGCTCTATGAATTATCCATTGGGATCAATAGAGCAACTAGTGAACTCTGAAGGGATCAATTATTGATGAAATATCAATTGAAGATGTTTTACCCTATTGAATTTTAGCTACTGGAATGCGCAGTGAAAATGGGTAACCGGTTACTCATTATGAGGTAACCGGTTACCACTGTTGTGTTTTTAAAAAATGCTAAAAAATTAATATCTTTTGAACCGTGTTTCCGATCGAGGTATTCTTGATACCGATGGAAAGCTATGAAATTATCCTACGCGATAAATGTGAGAAATATCGGTTTTGTTGCCCGATTAAATAATCGGAGGGAAACCAAGAGTTGTGAATTATGATTGAATTATTATATGTGATTCTATTATGCAAATTGTATTATGCTATGTGTAATCAATTGTTGTTAAACATGATTGAGAGAATATGCATGCTTAAAATGAGTTAGGAAGAGTGAGGAAACTTTACCCCAAAACAAATGATATGATCCTAGAGATGTAACTAGGTCTTGGGAAAGGTTTAAATGACAATGCTTATCCATCGATGCTAGAAGAGTATCTTTGATAAGTAGTTGTTAGCAGAGGTTGTGACCTAGTAATGGCTAGGAATTAAATGAGACTCTAGATGGCGATACTCGTGCATTCGATGTAGAAAGGTTCATCCTTGACGAGTAATGATCTAGAGTAGATAACCTAGATGGTGATGCTCATGCATTCGATGTAGAAAGGTGCATCTTTGACGAGTAATGGTCTAGGAGAGAGTGAAACACTAGTATGGAACATGTGTGAACTTTTGTATTTATGAGGAAATGGAGAATGTGGCCTTAAGGCGAATGTGGCCTTGTGATTGTTCAATACAATCACGTTGTGTATATGATCACGTAATTAGAACCGTTTTTATCCCTTAATAAATATCCGTGACCCGTGTTGAAGAGCCTCTGGTGTAGGCTGGTCGGGGAAAGTGTTTATTAAGTAAGTGACCGTGACCCGTATCCATAATCTCTTGTGTAGGTTGGTCGGGGAAAGTTACTTAGTGGGTGGTATTAGTGACCCGTGTTGAAGGGCCACTTGTGTAGGCTGGCCGGGGAAAGTACCATGTGTAGGTAACTGTTACCCGTGTTGAAGGGCCTCTTATGTAGGCTGGTCGGAGAAAGTTATTTATGTTAGCATCCGGGACCCGTGTCCATAACCCCTTGGAAGGACTGACCGGGAATGGATGTCTACGTTTTTAAGGATCCGTGACCCGTGTTGAACTCTCTTGTAGGGTTGGCCGGGAAAAGATGCCTTGGTATGTGATACCGATTAGTGATAAATTTTGAGTTGTTGAACTCATGAACATGTTTCCATGTAGTGTGAGATTGTGAACTCAAGGTCATTTCCCTTCCCCTTGACTTGAGTTAGGATTGGCTAGAACCCTGTAAAGCCGAGAGAATCCATAAGATAGGAAACTCACTGAGATTAATATCTCACCCCATTGTTGTTGTTATTTTTCAGGCAGTGTTTGCAGGTTTGATTTACAAATGGAGCTATGCTTGGATGTTTCAAGAGAAGCTTAGCTTTAGATTTCCGCTGTGTATTTGTTGTATACAATTGAGGATATTGTATATTGATCTTAGACTTTGTTTTAGCTAGTTTCCTTATCTTGCACCATAGATTGTATTATGTTTTTAAAATGGTCAAGTATGTGAATTACGCCATTTAGCACTTATGATGGTGTCAGTACCAAATAAAATGCTTGTATAGTATTATTCTAAGTATATATTATACAGGGCATTACAGTTGGTATCAGAGCAGGTTGTGTCCTCGACCTAGCCTTGAAACATCATAAGTAAATCTATTCCTGCCTCTTAAGTGTGTCTTGCCAACATGACTCTTAATATCATATTATGTAGTGTTGGGCCTGATCAACCTAATGTTGTGTATGTGATAGGTAGAATCATGGTTGAGAGACCACGAGGACTCCGAAGTGTTGTCGGAACTTGTGCTGTGAGGGTAGGCTCAAGCCAAGAGTTAGTAGTGAAGAGTTTTGGTCAGCTCAGTTGAGGTCTTTGTAGAAGTGGTGCTTTGGGTAACATGGAATTAAAGAGTGGTGTGTTGCTCAAGCATTCATTTGGAATGGATAGAGTCTTAAAATTAAGGATCTCTATCGGACGATTGGCCAAGGTATTGAGGAACATGTAAAATCGCTAGTAGAGCTGGATTGGCCACTAGAATGGATAAGGATTTCAAGAAATCTCATTCCGTGAAAAAGAAAAGTTGTTTTGTGGAACGTGTGATGTAAGTTCTGGAAGTGAGATAGTTATTGGTGTTTCTGTTTCTAAGGTCGCTATAGTATCTTGAATGGACGAGAGTACCTTAAGGAATGTGTTCGGAACAATGCCTTCCAACTGACTAAAAGTGAAGAGTTAAGGACGTTCGACTTTTATAGGAGCCTAAAGTAGTAGAGAAGTGTGAGAAGGAACACAAGGATGTGTTGCATGCTTCAAGTGAAACAAGTATGTGTCGGACGTAGAGTATGAGATAAATTGTGTATCTTCAGTTAGGAAGGGAGATCAAGTTCAGGTTGATACTTCAGAAATTCTATTTTTGGTGAGTGACCAATTTGGAATTTGTCAAATTACCCAAGGAACAGTATAAGTACTGTGTTGGAGAAAGAATGAGCTTCATTTAGTAACGGAAAGTGTAGTGATACGTGTAGCCATAAAAATCGTGAGTGTAAGCTATTGATTAACTTAACTCAAGGAAATCAGAGTCGCCACCACACTTTTATTTATTCCACAAAGGAAAAGGAAAAAAGAGCGAATAAATCCTAAGAAGTCTAAAAAAGCAAAAGCTAAAAAAAGACAGAGAAATGGGTAAGGGGGTAGGTTACGGAATGGGAAGGTGTTAGCACCCAAAACGTCTATAATACTCTATAGGAGCCCTTTGAAATATCTAACGCTTTTGGTCTGAAAAGGTTTTCTTGAAAAGCAATTGAGGAGATGAGAAGAGAAATATTTTTTAGATTTTTTTGTTTGGAGAGACTTATCGCCCCATGGCTACATACCCACGATGTGCAATGTAGGATCAAAACCTCGTAGTTCGTGGTACAAAGAACAAAAATTTGTTTGTTTTGGTTGATTTTAAGTGTAAAGACAAGTCGTCATTTCCAAGCGAATAATTTCGCTTAAAGAGATGAATCATGTCTAAACTTATGAAAAGTTTAAAAGGAAAAAGGTGCACAAAGCACAAAAAGAGTTTGATGAGTTTTGTATATTTTTATGTCTTTTTGAAATGGTCAAAATATGATTAATATTGATTGACATTTATTAAAGAAAATGAAGTTCAAAAATCACTTGACCAAAGTCAAGGTTTTATTATGAAAGCGGTTTTGAAGTTTGAAAACAAGAAGGTTTTGAAAAAGAGAGGAGATTTTGAAAATTGAAGAAGGGGTGGAGAAGAAGTGACTATCCTAGTGGATAAGAAAGATCTAACCACATGGATAAGCTCCATAGCATAAGCATTTTTTCCCCTTTGATTTAGTCTTGATTCAAAATAAGTCTTCAAAAGAGGACTCCAAGTACCCAAAATCCAAGGTTTTCCATCACAAACTCCCAAGCATAGGTTAGGATCCTAATTCTAAGTCCATAAGTCTATAGTCAAGAGTATAGGTCCTCTAATGCAAAGGATAGTGGCCATAGTCCAACAATTAGGAGCACAAGTCTTTTAGTGGTTTAATCCTTTATTAATGTTTTTGAGTCCAAATGGACAAAAGAAAAACAAAGCACAAGATAATATGGTCCAAGTGGACAAAAGAAAAATGACATAAACATAAACATGATATGATAAAATGGCGTAAAGCATAAAAAATAAAGAGAGATATGGAGCGAGAAGGAAATGTAAAGTTAGAATTTAGTAGTTAGTAGCACAAGGCTCTAGTGCCATAAGCCTTCACCGATTATTCCGTTTTGCGTTTGAACTATAGTGATTAAACAATGCACTTAGACCAAGGTTAATGAACTTGACAGAAGATTGGTAAAACCAAAGCCTCTACAACGCCAAGTTTCAAAGATTATGGACCTAATGCAAAAAATTAATCAACATTGGGTTGACGCGACCAATCAAGGCCCGGACCACGAAAATTCAAATTCCGAATTGGATAAAGAGGGACAAATGTTGCGCTATATTAAGCAATCGCCGAGTAATTTACGGAGTAATTACCCTACAATGAGGCCGGTCAATAGCTCTTTGTGCTAATGCATGCTAGATGAACGATATGTAGATCGTCATCCCAAAGCAATACCGCACGAAAAGAAAAGAAGGTAACGATCTCGTCTTGATCAAGAATTCAACAAAGAAATTCCAAGACCCATAAGACTTTCATCGATCAAAATAAAAAGAAATAGATGAAGAGAAAGCCAAATTTAACCACAAAAATATGTGATCTAAGGCTAAGAACAAAATAAAAGGGATGAAAGTGGAAAAAGAACCAAAACAGTCCCAAAAACAAGCCAAAATATGCATTCTGTTTCGAAGTAACCGGTTACTGCATATCTGCTAACCGGTTACTTAGTTCAAAATAAGCGCAATTTTTCAAAATTAACACAGAGTAACCGGTTACTGCATATCTGCTAACCGGTTACTCTGCACCAGAATGCAGAAAATTGTGCAAAATTCAACATGATCCACTTTCAAAACTTTTTATAAACACTTTGTGATCATGGAACTGAAATTGCACGAAATTTAAAGTAAAATAACAGCAAAAACCAGCAATTCAACACAATTACAAGATCCAAAGGAATAAGTAACAAAGATCTCCAAAGATCTACATTATGGAAGATGAAGATGAAGTTTCAACAATGGTGAAAGATGAATTACCACTTCAAATCTGAAAATTCCTTCAAATTGCTTCAAGATCTAAACACCAAAGCCTTGATCTATGAGAATTGATGAAGAAAACAAGTTTGGATGAAGGTTTAGCTCAAAGTTGAACAAGATTCAATGTGAATTCTTGTTAACTTTCAAAAGAAGAAATGTGAGCTTTGAGTGAATTTTGTGGTTAGGGAGAGAATTTGCAAGAGGTTTATTGGCTATCAAAAGCTTGAAGAATGAATGAAATGAAGCCTCTATTTATAGAGTTTAGGCTTGGCAAATTTGGTGGTTTGGAATTAGGGTTGGATGATCAAAATTAGGATTGGAATTCAAATTTGGAGGGAATTATCAAAAGAGTGGTGATTAGTGAAGGTGCATGGTAGAAAATGATCAAAGTGATGTAGGGGAATTGAAATGAGGTGGTCTAGAATATTCCAAATGTGATCAAGGGCTGAGATTGGTGCCAATTTCTGAATTTGAATTTGCTAATTTTTTTCAAATTTTCACGAGGGTAACCGGTTACTGCATATCTGCTAACCGGTTACTTAGTGCAAAATTTGAAAAAATACTCTTTTTGAATGCACTGCTGTGGTTCGACTCGATTCTTTTGCTCGTCAAAGAAGGCATGGAAATAGACACATGAACCTTGGAGTTTCTTGGAATAATAATCAATTAAATCTTGGAAACTCTTGATCAGATGATTCTTGAATTAATTGCGGATCAATTTTGACTTTGTTCAGATGAAATTCATTCGAGTCGAGGGACTGTTGCTTTGGTATTTTTAACCTATTCTTCCCCTAAAAATGTTAGTGAAAGAAAACAAAAATATTTTTGGATTTTAATTACTGCTTAGTAAACATAAACAAATTAAGCAAAAAAAAAAGCTAACAAACACACACACACACCCAAAGATCCCTACAAGGCGCAATCCTACAAAAGAGGGAACCAATGTGTGATCTTGTTTGTGGTATGAAATGCGAAAAGACATGTGGGATCTTAGGGGTAAAAATTAGGGTATTACAGCTGTCCCTATTTAAGTTTCTTCTATCCGGAGATACGAAGATGGGCATCTTTGTCTCAACGAGATAGAAGAGACTTAAATATAACAAGAAACCCAATTTTTGGCCCTAAGAGACCACACAATGATATGATCATGCAGATGATATGCAGACGCAAGACCTCTGTGGGGAGAATACGCCACAGGAGACAAACACAAACTGGGGAGCAAAGAGAAAAGACTCCACAGGGGAAACTAAAGAGGGAAAGCACGTCCCAACAGGGGAGGAAACAAATCTCCGCCGGGGAAGAATAAAGAGAGAGTAAGATTCCACCGAGGGAAAATTACCAACACCAGAAAATAAAAGACGGATAACATCGTCCCAACATGGAGAGAAACTCCACTAGGGAAAAGATCGTCTAATACCAGACATCCAGTAATAGCATGATCAAAAGGAAAGATTGCCAACTACCAAGCAAGTGATAGTTACAACAAGGCAGTCAATCAAAAGGATACGAGAAGGATTACCTACTACCAACAGAGGGCAGGACGACAAAGGTAACGATCTCAACAAAAAGGTTCGAGAAATATCGCCTACTACCAACTAAAGGGTAGGACGACAAAGACGATAAACTCGAGCGTGGAGAGATTACCAACTATCAAACAAGTGATAGCTACAACAAGGTAACCAAATTGAGCTATATTACCTACTACCAACTAAACGGGCAGGACGACAAAGGTAATAAGCCAGATATACCACCTACTACCAACTAAATGGGTAGGACGACAAAGGTGATAAGCCAGCTATACCACCTACTACCAACTAAATGGGTAGGACGACAAAGGTGATAAACCCAAAACCAAGTGATAGTTACGACGAGGTAATCAACCAAGGGTATGAGAAAAATTACCTACTACCAACAAAGAGTAGGACGACAAAGGTAATAATCTCAAAGGGGTCGAGAAATATCACCTACTACCAATACAGGGCAGGACGACAAAGGCGATAAACTTGAACAAAAAAGGGAGAGATTACCAACTATCAACCAAGTCATAGCTATAACGAGGTAATCAAACCCGACTATATTACCTACTACCAACACAGGGCAGGACGACAAAGGTAATAAGCCAACTATACCACCTACTACCAACTAAATAGGTAGGACGACAAAGGTGATAAGTTTCCATTGCCAAAGCAAGGGACCAAAATTCAACCCGGGAATAAACCAGAGAGAAACGGTCAAACAAGACTCGTCCCAAGGAGGAAATATCTCAACTGGGGATTAATTTCATCCAGACAAATGAACTGGGGAGGAAGGCTAAAACAAAATATCTTCCACGAGGCATAAACTCAGTGGGGAATTATCAAAGATAGGCATTTTCTGCTTACGGGTCAACACTCTAAATGGAGAGAAGACACACATGCTCTACAGGGATAACAGCACCAGAGAGCGCAGAAACACCAACATAGATGCAAAATGCACAATGCAACCACAAAAATGCTATGCACAACAAGAGGATGCGCATGCAATGCGTATGAGTATGAATATGTTGACCAAACAGACATAAAGATACATAGATGGCGGATAAGCATCACAACACCACTGAATACTCGGCTAATCTCAACAAGATGGAGATATCATTAACAGCTCTGTAAGGGATTCATCTGAAGAAATCCTGCAACAGATAAACAAAAGCCATCAAAGGAAAATAAATCCTACTACAAGGCTCAAATCTTGCTGGAGAAAAGAAGATACTCCTTGGGGAAAAACCCAAACAACAATCTTCTAAGGAGTATAACAACATAAACTCTTCTTTGAGGATAGCAGGAAAGCTGTTGGGGAATCATATAACCTAAATCTTTCTGAATCTTCCTGGGGATCATAAAAATTCATAGGAACTTCCATTTCAAAAGGATGAAGCGATCTGCTGCGGAGAAATAATGAATTCGCTGGGGATTGTAGACATATAAACATCTACGCAAACTCCACTAGGAATACAAGGCAGATCTGCTGGAGATACAAGAGAAAAGGTCTCTGAGGATTAACCAATTCTGAGCAAAACACCTTGGACTTGCTGAGGAAAACAACAAGAGGATCAAACTGTGGGGGATTTTAGATCAATACTCATCATAAATGAGAGAAAACCCAACAGGTGACTAATATATCAATATCCCATGAATAGAGATATCATCAGCGACTGGGGAACACCTGAAATAGTGATGCACAATCTTCTCTTGAAAACAAACAAACTGGAGGGAAGTACATTCTGGACTTGCCGGGGATGATAAAAATAACATCACTGCTCTATGATCAGGAAACAATCAGAACAAAAATGCACAGCTTTTGTTAGAGAATTAGCAAAGCTATCATCTCTGGGTAGAACAACCTGGAGAGGAATACATCCATAGGGCAGGGCAAAATCCTACAGGTGGCTACCATGTCAATACCCCTTAGAGGGAAATAACGTTGCTCTGCGCTTGGGGATATCCAAAGTGACCACACATCTAGAAGGTAAAGTTCGGGTGGGAATTCCTTATATGATTCATACTGGGGACAGTAAAAATGAATCTCCACATGAGGACTATCATCAAGGAGAGGTGGACCGTCAAAACTACTCGACTACCTGACCATATCATAATCAGCTGGAGAAGATCTGGATCAAGACCTAGCCGGGGAAAAGCCAAACAACATTGGCCTTTATGAATTCAATACATCATAACACAACTTTGAAGGAACATGTCATCTTGTCAACAACTGGTTATATGAACAAACTCTGCTGAGGAAATAACAACAAACTCTACTGCGTAGATATCGACAAACTCTACTGGGAAGCTGTCAATAAATTCTGCTAGAAGAGTAAGAACAAACCCTACTGAGGAAAACATCGATCTTACCATCCTTAGAATAACCGTTGATATTCCTTTTTGCATTCATAAATCAAAGGAAAATGTTTTTATAATTTTCAACAATTTAAATCAATTATTTACATTTTGTTTCAAAAATCATCATGAAAAATAAATGAAATTCTGCAAACGGAAACAAAATAAGAATTGCAAACAAAGGGACAAGGCCCAAATTTTATTAATAGAATGGTAGTCCGCAAATGGCCTAACTCCATAGATCATTACAAAGTTTGAAAAATGGTGAATACATGGAAAGGGTTACATTGAAATACAATGACCACTATTCTCCCTAACAACTTTGAATTCCACAGTGCTAAGAGCTTCAGTTGAGGATGATTGAAGCAGAATCCTTGATAAACAATGTTGCTTTCAGTGATCAAGACTGGCCAGATGCAGTTACTTGCCATAATCCCTAACTTTTGCCTAGATTGCCCTCTCGGGTTTTCAATCTACCAGGATGATTATTTTTGTTTTTGTCTCTAATTTTTGCCTGGATCGCCCTTTCGGGTTTTCAGCCCACTGAGACGCTCATTTCTGCCTAAGCCGCCCTTTCGGGTTTTCAACTTAGCAAGCTATTCTTTTTATTTTTAGGCGAAGTAATGCACCACCAGAGAACTCTTCACCATCCATAGTTGTAAGAAGTAATGCACCACCAGAGAAGGCTCTCTTAACAACATATGGGCCTTCATAATTAGGAGTCCACTTGCCCCTAGAATCATTGGTAAAAGTTGAGATCTTTTTGAGCACGAGGTCGCCTTCTCTGAAAACACAAGGTCGAACCATCTTGTCAAAAGCTTTCTTCATTCTCTGTTGATATAATTGGCCATGACACAAGGTCGTCATTCTTTTTTCCTCAATTAAATTCAACTGGTCATATCTACTCTGACACCATTCAGCCTCAGACAATTCAGCTTCCATCAAAACTCTCATAGAAGGGATTTTAACTTCTACTGGGAGCACTGCTTCCATACCATAAACAAGAGAGAAAGGGGTTGCCCCTGTTGAAGTGCGGACGGATGTACGATACCCATGTAAAGCAAAAGGGAGCATCTCATGCCAATTCTTGTAAGTAACAACCATCTTCTGAACAATCTTCTTAATATTCTTATTAACAGCTTCAACAACCCCATTCATCTTAGGTCTGTAAGGAGAAGAATTATGATGCTCAATCTTAAACTCATCACATAATTCCTTCATCATCTTGTTATTCAAATTCGACCTATTATCAGTGATAATCTTGCTCGGAACACCATATCGACAGATTATTTGGTTCTTGATAAATCGGACCACTACTTGCTTGGTCACATTGGCATATGATGCCGCTTCAACCCACTTGGTAAAATAGTCAATAGCCACCAATATGAAACGGTGTCCGTTCGGCGCTTTAGGCTCAATCATTCCAATCATATCAATACCCCACATGGAGAAGGGCCATGGAGAGAAGATAACATTGAGAGGAGTTGGAGGCACATGAATTTTGTCAGCATAAACCTGACACTTATGGCACTTCTTCACAAATTTGCAACAGTCGGATTCCATTGTCAGCCAATAGTAACCTGCCCTCAATATCTTCTTAGCCATTGCATGCCCATTGGCATGGGTACCAAAAGATCCTTCATGAATTTCTTTCATCAACATGTCTGCTTCGTGTTTATCCACGCATCTGAGCAAGACCATGTCTTAATTTCTTTTATACAGCACATCATTATTCAAGAAGAAACTACCAGCCAATCTTCTCAAAGTCTTCTTATCTTTCTTGGATGCCCCAAGCGGGTACTCTTGATTTTGAAGAAAGCATTTAATATCATAATACCACGATTTATCATCAACAACCTCTTCAACGGCAAACACATGAGCTGGCCTATCAAGCCGCATAACATCAATTTTGGGCACATCATTCCACCGATTCACCACAATCATGGAGGATATAATTGCTAAAGCATCTGCCATTCGATTTACTGCTCTGGGTACATGGTGAAACTCAACCTTATTGAAGAAAGTTAACAACCTTCTTGCATAATCTCGATAAGGAATCAAATCAGGTTGACGTGTCTCCCACTTTCCCTTAATCTGATTAATCACCAGGGATGAATCTCCATATACATCAAGAATCTTGATTCTTAAATCAATAGCTTCTTCCAAGCCCATAATACATGCTTCATACTCAGCCACATTATTTGTGCAAGTGAACATCAACCTTGTAGTGAAAGGAATATGAGAACCATGAGGAGTAACAATTATCGCTCCAATACCATTGCCATACTCATTAACAACTCCGTCAAAAATCAAACCCCAACGAGATCCAGGCTCAGGCCTTTCATCGGGTAATGGTTCTTCACAATCTTTAACCTTTAGATACATCACATCCTCATCAGGAAAATCAAACCCGATAGGTTGATAATCATCAATTGGCTGGCGTGCCAAATGGTTAGCCAAAACACTTCCTTTTATTACTTTTTGAGTTCGGTACTCGATATCATATTCTGACAACAACATTTTCCAACGAGAAATCCTCCCAGTTAGAGCAGGCTTTTAAAAGATATACTTGATTGGATCCATTTTGGATATCTACCAAGTCGTATGATTCAACATATACTGGCGGAGGTGCTTGGCAGCCCAAGCTAAGGACAACACGTCTTTTCAAGCATTGAATACCGAGACTCACAATCGGTGAACTTCTTGCTCAAATAATAAATGGCAAATTCTTTTCAACTAGATTCATCTTGTTGACCCAGAACACAGCCCATAGACTCTTCCAGCACAGTCAAATACATGATCAAAGGTCTTCCTTCCACAGGAGGAGACAAAATTGGAGGTTCAAGCAGATACTCTTTAATTCTTTCAAAAGCTTTCTGACAATCCTCTGTCCAGACACAACCCTGATCTTTGCGAAGAAGCTTGAAGACCGGCGCACATGTGGCAGTCATATTAGATATAAATTGGGAGATATAATTCAAGAGTCCCAAGAATCCTCTTACTTGTTTCTCTGTCTTGGGCGCAGGCATTTCCTGAATAGGTTTAACTTTACCAGGATTAACTTCAATGCCTTTTTGGCAGACAATAAAGCCCAATAATTTTCCAGAACGGACACCAAAAGTGCATTTATTAGGATTCAAACGGAGCTTAAACTTTCTCAAATGCTGAAACAACTTCAATAAGTACTCACTATGATCTTCTTCAGTCTTCGACTTACAAATCATATCATCCACATAGACCTCAATTTCTTTATGCATCATATCATAGAACAAAGTTGTCATAGCTCTCTGGTATGTTGCACCAACATTTTTCAAACTGAAGGGCATCACTCTGTAACAGAATGTTCCCCAGGGTGTAATGAATGTTGTTTTTTCCATATCCTCGGGTGCCATCTTTATTTGATTATAACCGGATAATCCATCCATAAAAGAGAAGATACTGAATTTAGCAGTATTATCTACCAATATATCAATGCGTGGCAATGGAAAATCATCTTTTAGACTTGCTTTATTCAAATCTCTATAGTCAACGCACATTCAGACTTTTCTGTCTTTCTTTGGAACAGGCACAATATTGGCCACCCATTGAGGATACTCAGAAGTCACAAGAAAACCAGCATCAAGCTGCTTTTGAACCTCTTCTTTGATCTTCACAGCCATGTCGGGATGAGTTCTTCTCAATTTCTGTTTCACAGGTGGACATTCAGGCTTTAATGGCAAATGGTGCTCCACAATATCAATATCAAGACCAGGCATGTCTTGATAAGACCAAGCAAACACGTCAACATATTCTCTAAAAAGCTCCACGATCCTCTTCTTAACATCTGACTGAAGCAGTGCCCCAATCTTGATTTCTTTCTTATCATCATCTGAACCCAAATTAACTAATTCCACCGGCTCTTCATGAGGCTGAATGGTTTTTTCCTCGTGCTCAAGCAACCGAGAAATTTCATCTGGAATCTCCTCAATACCTTCTTCTTCAGCTCCAAACACAGGGAAATCAAAGTTGGGAGAGGGCATAGGGTCATTGTTTTCAATGGGTTTAACAATCAATCTGCACAATGATTTATGTTTGATTTTAGAATATGAACAAGAAGTGCAAGTATTATGCAGATAAAAGTGATTATCACATTATTATTTTTGGTTTTTTTATGTTACCATTTTTCAGAAATAAATAAAAAAGGGAAAACATAATATGGATAAACAGAATAACATTTTATTGATGATGATAAAATTTGAAACAAAGCTCTCACAAATTCACTTTCACCTTGGGCAAAGTGAAAGGATTTTTGAAAGAAACAAAAGCAAATTACTTTGAAATATGAATAATAGTAGAAACATCAATAGCTATCTAATTCTGGCAGATTTGTCCATGTGTCACGAAGTTGGGAAGTTCTTCCTCTTCATCATCTTCAATGATGGCACTGACTTCATATTCAGGTTCCTTAAACTTCTTTCGAGGGGAATAAAAAGGCACATATGCATCCTATGGGGACATATACCCGGGGTCTTCCGAATAAGGCTCCCAGTCTTCAGTAGGAATGACATCATCTTTAGAGCCAAAAGGGATGTAGCCTACGGAGTCATCTTCAAGAATCACGGCCGTAGAATGATCTTTGTTAATGAATTCGGTGTTGTGAAAGGCCTCATTAATACGCTTCAAATCTCTTCTGACTGTTCCAGGCGTAAAGCCTAAACCAGTTTTGCCCAGGTTATCAACCACATCAATAACTCGGCCCTAACCGTCAGACCGATCAGTCACTAACACATGCAGAGCATCTTTCAAGGAAGACATGGGTAGCTCATTCTTCTTAACAACTTTATCATCAACAGAAAGAGCTTGGAATGAAGTTCCAACAGTTTCGTCGGCATCAACATATGAAAAGGATGAAAGATGGCTCACCAGCATCGCTTGCTCACCTCCAACAATTACCAGCTTATCATTCTTAACAAACTTCAATTTCTGATGAAGAGTCGAAGTCACTGCCCCAGCCTAATGAATCCAAGGTCGGCCAAGCAAACAACTATAAGCAGGATGGATATCCATTACTTGAAAAGTAATCTGAAAGAAACATGGTCCTATTTTGATCGGAAGATCAACTTCTCGAATCACAGTCTTTCGAGATCCATCAAAGGCTTTAACAACAACTCCGCTATACCTCATGGGAGAACCTTGGTAAGAAAGCCTTGATAAAGTAGATTTTGGCAACACATTCAAAAAAGATCCAGTATCAACCATCACATTGGAAAGTGCATCTTCTTGACAGTTCATGGAGATATGTAAAGCTAAATTGTGATTTCTCCCCTCCTCGGGTAACTCTTCATCACAGAAACTCAAATTATTGCAAGCGGTGAGATTGGCAACAATTCCATCAAACTGATTAACAGTCACATCATGCTCAACATATGTTGTTCCAATACTTTCTGCAAAGATTGCCTATGAGCTTCAGAATTCATCAGTAGAGACAACACTGAAATCTTGGACGGGGTGTGCAAGAGTTGGTCTACAACGCTGTACTCACTCTTCTTGATCAATTTCAATACCTCATCCTCAAAAGTCTACGAACCACTGGACTGACCAGAAGTATCAACACTATTCTCATCTTGATGTCATTTGCCAGCAACAACATTTTCCACAATCTTTGGAGGCTCAGGAGCAAAGACACGACCACTTCGGGTCACTCTACTCACATCAGCGACGCTTACCACTGAGGACAAAGAAGGAATGGGCACTTATTTACCATCTTTTACCATGGTAGCATTGCACTTATACAGGACAGCCTTGTTAGATTCATAGGGTACCGGACCGGGTAACCGAATAACCAAAGGCGTAGCAGCGGTCTTCCGACTATCATAGGAGATAACAACTCGTTCAGGAATATTAAAGCGTGGTGCAATAACATTCACCTCATTCTGATATTCATCTCTTTTAGCAGTGACTTCAATCAAATTCTCATCCATCATCCTCTGAATATCCCTCTTTACCATTACACAACCACGTGGATTCACGGAACAGATGCAACAAGCCGCATAGTCATGATTAATATCATGGTATTCACTCAAAAGTGCATGCATCTCCTCAAGAGATCTTCAGATCCAACAAATATCAAAAATTTTGAATGTACCAGGACAACCATAAACCATATTGACAGACGCCTTGCCATGATTAGGCAGTGGATTCGATTGTACATTAGGGTTGGAATCTTAGAAAGACAAAATACTACTCCTAGCCAACCTTTGAACTTCCATCTTCAATGGATAACAGTTCTCAGTATCATGTCCAACTCCTCCCTGATGAAAAGCACAACGAGCTTCAGGCTTATACCACAATGGTGAATCTTTTGGAACAGCAGGTGGTGCACGGGTCTGAATGATAACGCGAAATTATATCGTTAAATATAATCGACTTACATGAATTTTACTTACAATTTCTCTATTTTAATTAATTTTATTTACTGATTTATATGTGGATTTTATGTTTGTAGGCCATGTGGGATTTAATTACAAAATAATGAAAAGAAGAAGAAAAATGGAAGAAGGAAAGAAAATGGAAGGAAGGAAAATGAGAGAAAAGAAAAGAAAAGAAAAAAATAAAAAACAAGTGGGGCCCACCACAAATTATATGTGGCGCCTGCCACTTAGAAAACAAAAGGGAAGTGTGGCGGGGGCCACACTAGAATGAAACGTTTTTTTTTTACGTGGGAGTGTCATGCATGCACTACCGGTTCCTCCAATTTTTCCTCCAATCTCCCTATATTTTCTCATCCACTTCTCCGATTCAACGGAGTCTTCCGTTTCTCACGCAGCAATTTTTTCCACGCAACAACTGAGTATAAAAGCTGGTAGACGGTTTCAGAAAAGGCTCTCTCGGTCTTCGCTTTCCTTCGCCCTATTTGTTTCCTTTGTTTTTGCCAGATTTTCATTGTTTTAGAATTAAGCATTTTCGTTTCCTTTACTATTAAACAGTGATAGTTTTCCACATTATGGGGCTATCACATATTAGTTCTTAGGGTTTCATTATTGTATTTTGCTGCTAATTGTAATCGGATCGGGAACTCGAAGCTTGCCTTCATCATTCTAATTCAGGTTTATTAAAGTTCCAGGTTTTCTATTTACTGTCAATTATTATTATTATTGCTGCCTTAATTACTTGTCAAAGCATGGTTATGATTATGATTTATACTCGTATATGCATGTTTGTTTCGAAAGCCATGTTCGGCTAAACCGTTTATATCGGTATGTAAATAAGTCGATCGGAAAGGGATTCGATAAGTCTTGGCTAACCATTAACAATTTATTTTTCCGGTTTCGATTTCTTAAATTAAATGAACTTTTGTTACGAGAGTAAAAAGGTAATGAAGGTTACGATCAATACAACGAGAGTTTGAGGTTTTAACCGGATAGCTGAAATTGGACATTAATTTTAAACACAGCGAGAGCGCTTTAAAATCAATTAGGACTTCTTAGTTATCAAAAAGTACTTTTAAATTCAAATGGCTTAGCGAGAGCAAACATTCTGATTTAGGAGTATAGTCAGAGTCAATAAACACGAGAGTGTGAGGTAAAGACTTTTAAATTAATATTTTCTACTGAAAAATACTTTGACTTATTTATACGCCGACGATTTATTGAATCCCCGATGATTGACGAGTTACATACCGATATTCTGTTATATTTTACTCAAATCCAAATTCTAATTTACCATTAGTTTCTCGTTTGCACCTTAACCTATAAAAGCATCAGCCTTAGCTAAACATAGTAACAATCCGATAGCATTAGTTCGATTATCAGTCCTTGTGGGATCGATATCTTTTAAAACTACGCGATTAGACTGTGCGCTTGCAGTTAGTAACCCCGTTAGACTCATAAAGTCGCGATCACTGAACAAGATTCTTTTGAATTAAACAAGGAAGCAAATCTGTATATGTCATCAGAATTAGATCAAAATCCTTCTGAAAATGGCCCAGCTGATTGTTCTGTTGATTGGAACGTTGTTGTTGAGCAGGAGTTGCCTGAACAACAGGAGTTGAATTGATAACAAGAGTGACAGATGCGACATGCTGCTGACACTGATTATTCTTACTGTAACTCTTCTTGCGTCCTCCATGGGAAATAACATGGGTCTCACCTTCTTTCTTCTTGGCAAGTCCTCCCCCATATTTCTTGGAATTACCAGCTGAATTACCATCTTTTGACAAACGTCCTTCACAGACACCTTCTTCTAATCTCATCCCCATATTAACCATCTTAGTGAAATCATTCGGGGCACTAGCAATCATACGCTCATAATAGAAAGGACTCAGAGTTTTCAGAAAAATCTTAGTCAAGTGACTCAACGGACAAGAGTTTCCCTTATTCTTTTCAAAGTCAGGGACCTTGAACTTATGCGGGATCTTCACATTAGGAACCAAGCATAACTCATGAGCATTCTTTCCAAATAGCTCTTTACCCCTCAAAGCTTTGATCTCTTTCTGTATTTCAGCAAACTGGTCTTGAATCTCTTCCATTCTATCATAAGCACTTACATTTTCACTTGGAACAGTGTGGAAAATCTGCTCTTCACCAAAAGGAACAGTTTGAACCACAGGCGGTGGTACAGACATCACAGGTTGGACAGTAGGAATAGTTGGAACTTCAGGAGGTGGTGGTGGTTGATAACCTTCAGGAACAGAATTACGAGGCATTCCCTAGGGGAAGCAGGAGGCATGGAGTGTTGAGGAACACTAGCAGGCGCCACAGAGATGGGCGTGGAGACAATCTCAGAAATGACTCCTTTGCACAGGAGTTGAAAGTGGATGAGGAGGTGGTTGATTCTGAGGAGCAACCATTGCTTCCATCATAGCAGTGAGTCTCTCCAAACTATCCTTCAAATTTGTCACTTCCTCACGAAGCTCACGGTTCTCTTGTTCCAACTGATCCATCTTTTTCTTCAGATTAGCCCGAGTAGTATACTGGTGCGACAGCTTGGCTGAATGAAGACCAAAGGGAAACAATAAGACACCTAAAAAGGCAAGAAAAAAATGCAAAATGATGCTTGATGTGCAAGATGCAAATGCAAAGTTTCAAGGAATTATAAGGCATATTGCAAACATTGTTATTTGAAATACCAAAATCTCATTCATTAATGATGGAAAAGATTACATCTTGGAAGTACAAATTCAAGAATCCTACAACAATAGAGAATAAAGAAACTAGATCCCTAGAGAATCTCATGAGAAGAATTCCCAGCTCTATCTTTCAGCTTCTTGATGCGGGCCTGCATCTGAGTCTTCTCAATCAGCAACTTATCAATAATCAACTTCCAAGGAGATTCTGAATTCTTCAGAATATCAAAAATGGCTGAATGCGAGAGGAAAATAAATCCTCTTGCGCCTTTCTCTTCTTGTTGGCAAATTCATCTTCATTCTTCTTCTTGAAGTGCTCTTGAAGTCTTGCATTCTGTAACTCAACAATCTGATACTTGTTCTTCCAAGCATCTCTCTCTTGTTGCATCTCGGCTAAAGCAAACTGAAGCTTCTCCGTGTCTTCCATAAAGTAGAGGATAGGCTTCTTAGTAGTTAAAGACAAAGGCTCCTAACGCGCATAAGGCATCTTCAAAGTAATAGCTCTATTTTTAACCCACTCGAGGTAAGATTCAGAAGAGACACAATTCGGATTTCCCAAACTTTCCTTTCCTTTTCTACGAATGTTGCGCCAAGCTTCCACAATTTCTCTCTTGAGAGCAACCTGAGATTCATCTTCCTTGAAAAAGAGACCAGCCAAATGAATGTTCTTCGGTACCTCTCGCAAAGGATATCCACACTGACGACGATCCAACACCGAATTGTAGCTGATTCCTCCCTTTGTACCAAGAAGAGGTACGTTGGGAACATCACCACAACTATCAATAATCATCTCTCCAGAAGGAACACGGCTACACCAATCAATATCAGAATGAGTGAGAGACATGATCTTCCGCGACCAATATAAACCATCCTTGAGGTTCCAGAAAGCTGCAGACTTCGGCAAGTGAGAAATAAACCACTTGTAAAGCAAAGGCACACAACAGATAATCATCCCTTCACCATGGAAATTCTTGAGGTGAATAGAATGGTAAGCATCGGCAAGCAAAGTAGGAACTGGATTCCCAATCAAGAAAATCTAAATAGTGTTGATGTCGACAAAGTTCTCAACATTCGGGAAAAGGAACAGTCCATAAATAAGCAAGGCAAGAATAGCCTCAAAAGCAACTGTGTTCTTCACACTAGCAAAGTGATTAGCTCTATCCATCAAGAACTTAGCGGGTAAACCAAGAATCTTTCCTTTGGTATCCATGCGAGCCTTAATCTCAGAAACCTTAAAGTGAGTAGCCTTCGCAATAACGTGATGCTCGGGAGCAGGATCCAAAGCAGAGAAAATCTGACCATGAACAGGCAAACTAAGCAGGAGAGAATACTCCTCTAGCGTAGGTACCAACCGGTAATCAGGAAAGGTGAAACAATGAAGCAAAGGGTCATAGAACTGAACCAAAGTTGCAAACAATCCTTCAGCCATATCAACCTTCAAGAGAGATAAAAGCCTTCCATATCTGGACTCGAACTTCTTGGTATCAGCAACCAAAGATCCTAGTTCTCTCAAACCCCCTAACTTAGGACTCTTGAAAGTGTACTTCTTTGTGCTTCTCCTTCCAAAATCCATAACAAAAGTATCTGTAATGTTTGCAATAACACCTTTAAGTTCCTTGAAACCTTCCAAAAGAATGCTCATGAATGCAAGAGTGCATGAATGCAACACCCACAAATAAGATCACATAAAGTACACGGGTCAAGGTTCAAGTCACGAGCATGGTGCCAAGGGTAAGAACCAATCCCACAAAGGTATGTACTAAGGTTTTGTCTTCATTGTACCTATAGAAAATAGCGGTTCTAACAGAGTGCCCAGGGTCCACAATCCACTATCAGACACACCACCGCACGGATTTGCTCAGAGGTTGGTAGTTATCCTTAAGAGAATCTAACCTGAGCGTGGCATCGCGTGACAGCTAAGTCGGATTTGTATCCTCATAGCTTCCGCGCCACGATCCTAAAAAGGGTAGGATGGGTTAAGGGTTACTACGGTCCTCAGTGTTACAGGCTTCTATGGAAAAAGTAATGCCTTCAACGATCGCTCGATCGACATCAGTAATTCCAAAGAGGCAACCACCGAGTGGATAGATTCTCAAGTTCTGCTTTTTTGGGATTCGACTCCTTCAAAGCTCCCTTGACTATATTATCCTCCTATGTCAAAGTACACTCAGGTCCGGGTATAGGACCTATCTCACACACAGTGGAACTCCCAAACAGAACAAACAAATAACAAGCAAATCAGACAAAAAGCAGTAAATAAATCAAAGTAGGCTAAACCCTTCAAGGGAGATGTCCCCAGCAGAGTCGCCACTTTTCTGTAGCGGTAAAAATCGTGAGTGTAAGCTATTGATTAACTTAACTCAAGGAAAATAGAGTCGCCACCGCGCTTTTATTTATTCCACAAAGGAAAAGGAAAAAATAGCGAATAAATCCTAAGAAGTCTAAAAAAGCAAAAGCTAAAAAAAGACAAAGAGAAATGGGTAAGGGGGTTGGTTACGCAATGGGAAGGTGTTAGCACCCAAAACGTCTATAGTACTCTATAGGAGCCCTTCGAAATATCTAACGCTTTTGGTCTGAAAAGGTTTGCTTGAAAAGAGATTGAGGAGATGAGAAGAGAAATATTTTTTAGATTTTTGTGTTTGGAGAGACTTATCTCCTCATGCCTACGTACCCACGATGTGCAATGTATGATCAAAACCTCGTAGTTCGTGGTACAAAGAACAAAAATTTGTTTGTTTTGGTTGATTTTAAATGTAAAGACAAGTCGTCATTTCCAAGCAAATAATTCCGCTTAAAGAGATGAATCATGTCTAAACTTATGAAAAAGTTTAAAAGGAAAAAGGTGCACAAAGCACAAAAAGAGTTTGATGAGTTTTGTATTTTTTATGTCTTTTTGAAATGGTCAAAATATGATTAATATTGATTGACATTTATTAAAGAAAATGAAGTTTAAAAATCGCTTGACCAAAGTGAAGGTTTTATTATGAAAGCGGTTTTGAAGTTTGAAAACAAGAAGGTTTTGAAAAAGAGAGGAGATTTTGAAAATTGAAGAAGGGGTGGAGAAGAAGTGACTATCCTAGTGCATAAAATAAGAGCTAAGGATAAGAAAGATCTAACCACATGGACAAGCTCCATAGCATAAGCATTTTTTCCCCTTTGATTTGGTCTTGATTCAAAATAAGTCTTCAAAAGAGGACTCCAAGTATCCAAAATCCAAGGTTTTCCATCACAAACTCCCAAGCATAGGTTAGGATCCTAATTCTAAGTCCATAAGTCCATAGTCAATAGTATAGGTCCTCCAATGCAAAGGATAGTGGCCATAGTCCAACAATTAGGAGCACAAGTCTTTTAGTGGTTTAATCTTTTATTAATGTTTTTGAGTCCAAATGGACAAAAGAAAAACAAAGCACAAGATAATATGGTTCAAGTGGACAAAAGAAAAATGACATAAACATAAACATGATATGATAAAATGGAGTAAAGCATAAAAAATAAAGAGAGATAGAGAGCAAGAAGGAAATGTAAAGTTAGAAGTTAGTAGTTAGTAGCACAAGGCTCTAGTGCCATAAGCCTTCACCGATTATTCCATTTCGCATTTTGAACTATAGTGATTAAACAATGCACTTAGGCCAAGGTTAATGAAATTGACAGAAGATTGGTAAAACCAAAGCCTCTATAATGCCAAGTTTCAAAAATTATGGACCTAATGCAAAAAATTAATCAACATTGGGTTGACGCGACCAATCAAGGTCCGGACCACGAAAGTTCAAATTCCGAATTAGATAAAGAGGGACAAATGTTGCGCTATGTTAAGCAATTGCCGAGTAATTTACGGAGTAATTACCCTACAATGAGGCCGGTCAATAGCTCTTTGTGCTAATGCATGCTGGATAAACGATATGTATATCATCATTCGAAAGCAATACCACACGAAATGAAAATAAGGTAACGATCTCGTCTTGATCAAGAATTCAACAAAGAAATTCCAAGATCCATAAGACTTTCATCGATCAAAATAAAAATAAATAGATGAAGAGAAAGCCAAATTAAACTACAAAAATATGTGATCTAAGGCTAAGAACAAAATAAAAGGGAAGAAAGTGAAAAAAGAACCAAAACAGTCCCAAAAACAAGCCAAAATGTGCATTCTGTTTCGAAGTAACCGGTTACTGCATATCTGCTAACCGGTTACTTAGTTCAAAATAAGCACAATTTTTCAAAATTAACACAGAGTAACCGGTTACTGCATATCTGCTAACCGGTTACTCTGCACCAGAATGCAGAAAATTGTGCAAAATTCAGCATGATCCACTTTCAAAACTTTTTACAAACACTTTGTGATCATGGAACTGAAATTGCACGAAATTTAAAGTAAAATAACAGCAAAAACCAGCAATTCAACACAATTACAAGATCCAAAGGATCAAGTAACAAAGATATCCAAAGATCTACATTATGGAAGATGAAGATGAAGTTTCAACAATGGTGAAAGATGAATTACCACTTCAAATCTGAAAATTCCTTCAAATTGCTTCAAGATCCAAACACCAAAGCCTTGATCTATGAGAATTGATGAAGAAAACAAGTTTGGATGAAGGTTTAGCTCAAAGTTGAACAAGATTCAATGTGAATTCTTGTTAACTTTCAAAAGAAGAAATGTGAGCTTTGAGTGAATTTTGTGGTTGGGGAGAGAATTTGCAAGAGGTTTATTGGCTATCAAAAGCTTGAAGAATGAATGAAATGAAGCCTCTATTTATAGAGTTTAGGCTTGGAAAATTTGGTGGTTTGGAATTAGGCTTGGATGATCAAAGTTAGGATTGGAATTCAAATTTGGAGGGAATTATCAAAAGAGTGGTGATTAGTGAAGGTGCATGGTGGAAAATGATCAAAGTGATTTAGGGGAATTAAAATGAGGTGGTCTAGAATATTTCAAATGTGATCAAGGGCTGAGATTGGTGCCAATTGCTGAATTTGAATTTGCTAATTTTTTTCAAATTTACACGAGGGTAACCGGTTATTGCATATCTGCTAACCGGTTACTTAGTGCAAATTTTGAAAAAATACTCTTTTGAATGCACTGCTGTGGTTCGACTCGATTATTTTGCTCGTCAAAGAAGGCATGCAAATAGACACATGGACCTTGGAGTTTCTTGGAATAATAATCAATTAAATCTTGGAAACTCTTGATCAGATGATTCTTGAATTAATTGCGGATCAACTTTGATTTTGTTCAGATGAAATTCATTCGAGTCGAGGGACTGTTGTTTTGGTATTTTTAACCTGTTCTTCCCCTGAAAATGTTAGTGAAAGAAAACAAAAATATTTTTGGATTTTAATTAATGGTTAGTAAACATAAACAAATTAAGCAAAAAAAAAACAGCTAACAAACACACACACAGACACCCAAAGATCCCTGCAAGGCGCAATCCTACAAAAGAGGGAACCAATGTGTGATCTTGTTTATGGTATGAAATGCGAAAAGACATGTGGGATCTTAGGGTTAAAAATTAAGGTATTACAATACGGACCGGAAGAATTTTGTATTAAGAAACAGAGTAAGTATCTTGGATTTAAGGAAATTTTAGTATGATGATTTATATTTGGACCTAAGAGGATTACAATGGAAAGCGGAGTAAACGCGGTGTGGAAAATGGTATCAATGGTATGTTATGAGGAAGTGTAATCAAGAATGGTTCACCTATGAGAACCCTATTAGTAGGACGTGGAATGAGAAAGTTACACCTTGGTATTAAGAACAAGCGTAGTGGTAGAACCGTGGTCACAAGTGTACATGGTGGATTCTTATTCTTGAGAGTGTGAAGGGACGTACTTGGTGGAACAGTGAGTATTGTATCTTAAGAAGTAAGACTGCAGTAAAACAACGAAAAGCAAATCAGGACTTATTATGGACTAAGTGTAAATCATGGAATGGTTTATACCAGAAAGGTTTTGTAAATAGTTGATGAGAATTGTCGGTTGCGAATCTTCCATTAAGTAATTTGGTGTAAGTGGGATGTGCAATGGATAGTGAAGGGTAAGAAATCCTGGTTAATGTGTATGAAGTGATGGAAAGGTTCTTCCAGAGGATGCATTGTCCTGATTTATTTTCAAGTATAGAGAAACTTCTGTAATTGTGAATAATCAGAATATTCGGAATCTACCTTTTGTGGGACTAAGAACGTTGTTGTATTAATTCTCTCCAAGGAAATTCAAGTGAGAGAACAAGGTTGTATGCTTGATATGAGGTGTCCATATAATGGTTGTGTATTAATTCGCTTTTGTGGTACCGTATAATGGTTGTGTGTTGGATTTTGCTTATGGACGAATCAAGTTTGAGTTGTGGCTAAAACCCTAGGATGTCGTCATTATTGGCTTTCCGCTAGCGTAGTTGTATGAGCAGAAAACGAACTACCCCGCTAAATATTTGTCGGGTGATTGCGTCAGAATTTGGAATTTCTACCTTGTCACTTGGTTGGAGTTTGTCATCTGCATGTTTTACTTTGTTCGGTATTACCTTGAGTGGATCATGGTTAGTGAATGTTATACAAGTTAAAGAGCCGTGAGTTGAGAATGATATTGTGGGTTAGAGCAAGCCGGATTGATCGTTTTGAGGAGGGATGGCTTTAAAATTAAAAGAGACTGGTTTTTATCTTCTGCAGCAGTGTTAATCGATTTACACGTGCAAGGATGGTATTTTACGCTGAATTTTGAGGAGTTAACCGATTAACCTCAAACGGTTAATTGATTAACATGTGTGTAAATTGTGAAATCCCTTAGAATCATCTGTGTTTTGTTACCTTATGTTGCTCCGAGTGGAGAGTATTGTGCGAATGGAAAACGGGATTGCAAGTAAATGAAAGACGGAATTGTGTTTTGAAATCGAAACTTTTGGAAAGGTGTTGCGTAGTTAACCATTTGTTCAGACGACAAGAGAGTTGACTTTTGGGGAAGTAATCTTATGAATCGTGTTGAATGTGAGAAAGTCTTAAGTGTATTGTTATCATTACTATTGAGGTCCTTGAGGACGAAGTTAGGTAATGCTCACAAAGTTTTATCTCACAAGGAATACTTCGGTATTTTAATTATGGTGTTAGTAAGGTATGAGTGGTTGGTCAGAGTTTAGTATTTGTTATCTTCCGCGAGTTCATGGTTTTAGATTTAGACTGTGAGAGTGGTACCAGTTGTGTGCAGCTGTGCTTTACCCAGAGAAGGAAATTCGAAGGTTATCCTTCCAAGTAAGAGTGGGAATGGGGTGTTTCGAAGTTAAGTATGTAAATTGGATTGTATGAGAAATAGAACGAATGAGGAAAGTGAATTCAATTGAGAATGTGGCACGGCCTTCGAAAGTGTGGGTGTATGTGGAGTGTTGTATGGGAATTGGTGAGTGGTATGGAAACTCACAATTGTGCCTTGTATGGGTTAAGTTTCGATAAGTGGTGACTCGCACGTGATTGATGTTCCGTGATGGTGTTATGTGTGACTAGCTGAAATCTTGTGTCTACAAGAAATTTAGAGTGAGTTAGAAGCCCTGTATAAGGAGAATGATTTTGGAGTTGTGTATGTTATGGTTGTAACAGTGTAACTCTTGTACCTTTATCGTCCGGAGAGTGTTGGACCGATGTTAAGATATTGTGTATTGGCGAGGAAATTGTTCTACCATAAGACGTCAGTACGTTCTTATGCCGTTGGTTAGTAAGAACCCAAATGGATAAGTGTGTTTCTCCACTGACTATTAGCTATTTGGTAGTGCTTGAGAATTTGTGGTATTCCACTGTTAGATTTTGGATTGCGCAGTGGAAGGTGACAGATGAAAGAGTTCAGTCAGAATAATAAGGATTGAGGGATTGTTGCGTATAAGTATGGAAACAAGAAGATTTTGTTCTAAGTGTGTTACCTTTTGGTATGACACAAAATAGATGAAATATCGGACGTGATGAGTACTATGTACAGCATCAGACCAGATGGAACTGGAAAAAGGAGTCGTTTGACTAATCATGAAGTGGTTTTGGACGTTGAAAGATTTATGAAAAGATGAATCGTCGATGATTGCATGAAGTTAAGGAATCACAGAATTACCTCATGAGGATTCGACGAGTGTTTGTTATCCTGAGCCAAGATAAGGTGTTATGGTTTTGTTTGTGACTCAGTAGAGGAATATGGAATGGTACATTCTTTCCGAAGGTAGAATGTGACAAAGTGTTTTAGTATGAAAATAACAGATGAATTGAGGAGAAGCAAAGTTAGAAGTTAACCCAATATTGGAATAAGAGTATGACTAAGGATCTGAAGTTTGATAATTTGTGAAAATAAGGATTTTGGTATGTGAAGTCAAGTTGGAATTGGAATACGTCAGAAATTTGAACGGAAGTAAAGTTGAGTATGGATCTAAGACAGTGATACATGTTGTGATTACTGTTGAGTGGAGGAAATTCGGGGGCGAATTTCAATTTAAGGGGGGAGAGTGTAATACCCCGTATTATTCAAACGCTCAATTTGAGATCAGATGGGATCAGATGAGCTTTTGTGTGCTCTATCTTTGGATAATTTGATTAATGGAATCTTCTAAGTGCTATATTAATTGTCCATTGGGATCAATAGAGCAACTAGTGAACTCTAAAGGGATCAATTATTGATGAAAGAGACAAATCAATTATTTTAGTTTAAGAGAGTATTTTATGGTAACTCTAATAATCGATCACTTGGTGTTAGACGATAAAATATCAATTAGAGATGTTTTACCCAATTGAATTTTAGCTACTGGAATGCACAGTGAGAATGGGTAACCGGTTACTCATTATGAGGTAACCGGTTACCACTGTTGTGTTTTTGAAAAATGTTGAAAAATTAATATCTTTTAAACCGTGTTTTTGATCGAGGCATTCTTGATACCGATGGAAAGCTATGAAATTATCCTACGTGATAAAAGTGAGAAATATCGATTTTGTTTCCTGATTAAATAATCGGAGTGTAATGCCCTGTATAATATATACCTAGAATAATACTATACAAGCATTTTATTTGGTACTGACACCATCATAAGTGCCTATTGGCATCATTCACATACTTGACCATTCTAAAAACATAATACAATCTATGGTACAAGATATGGAAACTAGCCAAAATAATAAAATCTAAGATCAATATACAATATCCTCAATTGTATACAAGAAAATAATACACAGCAGAATAAGCTCAACTAAGCTTCTCTTAAAACATTCAAGCATAGCTCCACTTGTAAAACAAACCTGCAAACAACACCTGAAAAATATCAACAATAATGGGGTGAGATATTAACTCTCAGTGAGTTCCCTATCTTATGAATTCTTTTGGCTTTACAGGGTTCTAGCCAAATCCTAACTCAAGTCAAGGGGAAGGGAAATGACCTTGAGTTCTCAATCTCACACTATATGGAAACATGTCTTGAGTCAGTTAACTCAAAAAGATCTCACGAATGGAGTATGTCTTGAGCCTGTTAACTCAAGAATCTCACTAATCGATAACCTTACCAAGGCATCCCCTTTTCCCGTCTGCTTCTACATCTAGAAGTCGACCCGAGTCATGGATCCTTGTAGTTACTTGGCATACGAAATGGATTCGGGATCATCGGCCTGTTAGCCGTGAACCGTCACTTCTCATGGCCTGTTAACCATCGCAAGTCTCTTTACCATATAGACTTCATTCGGACTACACGCGGGAATCAAACCTGCCAAGTAATTATGCTTACGTTTCAGAGGAGCTCGAGACTCATGAAACTGCATCTCAAGGGAAACGGTTACGATTACATGATTATATACACAACGTGATTGTATTCGACAATCACAAGGCCACATTCGCCTTAAGGCCTCTTTTGCCTTTTCTCAATGATTACCATGGTTTACACATGTTCCATACTAGTGTCTTATTCTTTTCTAGACCATTACTCGGCAAGGATGCACCTTTCTTAATCGAATGCACGAGCATCATCGTCTAGGTTAACTACTCTAAGCCATTACTCGTCAAGGATGCACGTTCCTACATCGAATGCACGAGCATCGCCATCTAGAGTTTCTATCAATTCCTAGCCATTACTAGGTTCCACTATCATGTTGTTATGGGGTAAAGTTTCCTCACTCTTTCTATTCCATATTTTAACATGCATACTCTCTCGATCATGTTTAACAACAATATTAGACAAAGCATATTACAATTGCATTTTAGAATTACATATAATAATTTAATCATAAGTTATACAAAAACATATTACAATTTTATAATTGAATCACATATAATGATTCAATTACAAGTTATATCACCCTTAGGTTCCCTCCGATTTATTTAATCGAGTATGAAAAACAATATTTCTCACTCTTATCCCGTAGGATATTTTCACAGCTTCCCAACGGCTATTACTATGCCTCGATCGGACTTACGATCCAAAAGATAGTGATTTTCAACATATCACATAAACATTATTTTCACATAATAGTTCACACACATTTTAAGGCATACAAGCCACTACTTTCCTCTACCAAGTATCCTTGGTTTAATCATAGCCTAACATTACCATTTACTAGCACATTGTATTCTCTATCCAAGGCGTCAAGTCCCATATCAATCGGGTTCTCGATTCATGAATTTCGGTGGACACACAAACCACACCTTTTACATTCACTTCAATATTCATCTCTATCCTATCAATCCATGATATATACCTATGTTTCTACTTCACCATCACATAGAGAATTGAATTAGCTTTCCAACACTTCCGACCGTGCCTCATTCCGAGTTACGGATCAAAAGTTATGAAGGAAACAAAATGGGAAAATTTGTCATGTTCGCTGCCATGTTCGCAAGGCGAACCCTGGGCGAATAGAACAGAACAAAAAGGGCATAAAGTTCGCTAAGTGAACTCTAGGCGAACATTCGCCTTCCCTTCGTTTTGGGTTCGCTAGGCGAACCCTGCGAACCCATAAATTCCAGCAGCGCTAAAATAGGTCATTTAGGGCCAAAAACTCTCATTTCTTCACCCAAAACACTTCCAACTCATACTCTATCAACCCCAATCACAACCCGACTATACTACGCATTTTATATCGCATTTCATCCGTTAGATTTCATTGATTTATCCGTTTAATCATTTTCTCTCAAATCTAGCCTAAGTTCTAAACTTATATTTCTAGAACTTAAGGTGTCTAACTAGAACCCACCTAATAATCGAAGAGGAGGTTGAAGAAGATGATGATCCAAGCTTCTTCCCAAGCTTTTCCTTCTTCTTCCATGGTTTCTGTTCTTTCTCCCTTTCTTCTCTTTTTCCACTTCTCTTCTTTCTCTTCTCTTACTACCTTTTTCCTTTCTTTTCTTTCTATTTCTTATATATATAATACCTATATTATATAATATAATCCAATAGGGTAAAACATCTCCAATTAATATTTTGTCGTCTCAACCAATTGATCAATCATTAGAGTTACCTTAATATACTCTCTTGGATTAATAATGAATGATCTGTCTCTTTTATAAAATAATTGATCTCTTCAGAGTTCATCAGTTGCTCTATTGATCCTAATTGATAATACTTAAAGTACTTAGAGGATTCCATTAATCCAATTTACCAAAGATAGAGCACATAGATACTCATCTGATCTCATCTGATATCCAATTGAGCATTTAAATAATACGGGGTATTACACTCTCCCCCCTTAAATTGAAATTCGCCCCCAAATTTCCTCTACTCAACAATAACCGCAGCTTGTATAATTGTCTTAGTTCCACACTCAACTTTACTTCCGTTCAAATTCTGACGTAATCAATTCCAACTTGATTTCATAGACCAAAATCCTTATTTTCATGATTTATCAAACGTCACGTCCTTAATTATACTCTTGTTCCAATATTGGGTTAACTTTCAACTTGCTCTTCCATAATTCCTCTGTTGTTCCAACCGACCTTAACACTTTATCTTAATTCAGGATAACAAACACTTATCGAATCATCATGAAGTAATTCGGCGATTCCTTAATTTTATGCAATTCATCGATGATTTATCTTTTCATACATCCTTTAACATTCAAAACTACTTCATAATTAGTCAAACGACTTCTTTACCAGTTCCATTTGGTCTGATGCTAAACATTGTAACCATTACATCCAATAATTGATCTCTTTTGCATCACACCAAGAGTTAACACACTTAGAGCAAGATCTCCTTATTTCCATACTTACAAGCAATAATCCGTCTAAATTATTATTATTCTGACATAACTCTTTCATCTATTACTTCTGACTGCGCAATCCGAAATCTCACAACGGAATTGCCACGAATTCTTAAGTACTACCAGGTAGCTAACAGTCTGTGGAGAAACACGCTTATCCATTGCCATCCTTACTAACCAACGGTACAAGAACTTACTGACGTCTTATGGTAGAATAATTTCCTTGCCAACACACAATATCTTAACATCGGTCCAATATTCTCCAGACGGTAGAGGTACATGACTTATATTGTTACAACCATAACATATACAACTCCAATCCTTCTAGAATCGAAACAATATATACAAGGTAGTTTAACAACTTCCGTTTCTAGTTACCACCTATAAAACAATCCTTCTTACGGTTTTCTGACTCACTCAAGGTTCCTTGTTGACACGAGTTCTCGACCAATATTACATAACAACATCATGATACTTCAATCATATGCGAGTCACCACTTATCAAAAATTAAACCATTCAAGGTACAACTGTGAGATTCCATAATACTCACCAATTCACATACAACACTCCACATACACCCACACTTTCGAAGTCCATACCACGCTTCTCCATTGAATCCATTTCTCTTAATCGTTCTGCCCCCACATACAATCCAAGTTACATGTTTAACTTCGGAACGCCCAAATTTTCACTCTTACTTGGAAGGATAACCTTCAAATTTCTTCTCTGGGTAAAGTACAACTGTACACATCTGGTACTGCTTTCACGGTCAAAGTCTGATGCCATAAACTCACGGAAGATAAAAATTACTAATTCTGACCAACCGTTCGTTCTTTACTAACACCATAATTTAAAATACCAAAACGATCTCTACAAGATCAATACTTTGTGAGTATATCTAACTTCGTCTTTAAGACTCCCAGCAGTACTGATAATAGTACACTTAAGACTTTCTCACACTCAACACAGTTCACAAGGTTACTTCCTTAAAAGTCAAACTTTCTTGTTGACTAATTAGATGGTCAACTATGCAACACCCTTCCAGAAGTCACGATTCCAAAAACACAAATCCGTCCTTCATTTACTTGCAATCTCGTTTTCCATTCTCCCAACACTGTCCAATCAGAGTAACATAAGGTAACAAAACACAGATGATGGTTCCTAGGGTATTTCACAATTTACACACATGTTAATCGATTACCCGTCTGAGGTTAATCGGTTAACTTCTCAAAGTTCAGCGCAAAATACCATCCTTGCACGTGTTAATCGGTTAACCACATAGCTTTAATCAGTTAACACTGCTGTAGAAGCTGAAAACCGGTTTCTTCTTAATTCAAAGTCATCCCTACTCAAACCATCAATCCGATTTGTTCTAAATTGAAATATCATTCTCAACTCGCGGCTCTTAACTTGTATGACATTCCCTAACCATGATCCACTCAAGGTAAAACCGACAAGGTCGACGACACACTCCCACCAAGTGACAAGGTAAAATTCCAAATTCTGACGCGGTCACACTATGAAACTTCAGCAGGATAGTTCATTTTTCTGCTCAAACAACTACACTAGCAGGAAGTCAATAATGACGACATTCTAGGGTTTTAGCCACAACTCATACTTGATTCGTCCATAGTAAAACCCACACAACCATTATACGATACCACAAAGCGACAGACATATCATGTTAAGCATACAACCTTGTTCTCTCACTTGAATTCTTGGTGAGAAATAAAACAACAATGTTCTTAGTCCAACAAAAGGTAGATTCTGAATATTTCGATTATTCATAAATACAGAAGTTTCTCTATACTTGAAAATAAATCGGGGCAATGCATCCTCTTGAAGAACCTTTCCATCACTTCGTACACACTAACCGGAAATACTTAATGGAAAATTCGCAACCGACAATTCTCATCAACTCTTTACAAAACCTTTCCGGTATAACACGTTCCATAATTTACACTTAGTCCGTAATAAGTTCTGATTTGCTTCTCATTGTGTACCGCACTCTTACTTCTTAAAATACAATATTCACTGCTCCACAAGGTACGTCCCTTCATACTTGTCTCAAGAATAAGAATCCATCACGTACACTTGTGACCATGGTGCTACTACTACGTTTGTTCTAATACCAATGTGTAACTTTCTCATTCCACGTCATACTAATAGGGTCCTCTTGGGTGAACCATCTTTGATTACACTTCATTAATTTAAGCCTCGAAAACTACTCAATAGTTCTATTGTACATTCGTCCAAAATACATTCCGTTGTCATTTCCTCATAATATACTGTTGATACCGTTTTCTACATCGTGTTTACTTTCGCTCTCCATTGTAATCCTCTTAGGTCCAAATATAAAACCATCATACTAAAATTTCCTTGCGTCCAAGGTACTTACTCTGTTTCTCAACACAACTTCTTCAGGTCCGTATCACTACACTTTCTGTCACTAAATAAAGTTTAAACTTCCTCCGACACAATACCTTATAATGTTCCTTGGGTAATTTAACAAATTCCATATTGGTCTCTCACTGAATACAGAAATTCTTATGTATCATCTCGAACTTAATCTCTTTACACATCTGAATACGCGCGACTTATCTCTTACCCTTCGTTCGACACATACTTGTTTCACTTGAAGCATGTAAACACATCCATGTGTTCCTTCACACACTCCTCTACTACTTTAGGTTCCCATAAAAGTCAAACGTCCTTGACCCTCAACTTTTAACCAGTCGAAAGATATTATTCCGAACACATTCCTTAAGGTACTCTCGTCCATTCAAGATACCATAGCGACCTTAGAAACTGAAGCACCAATACTTATTTCACTTCCGGACCTTACGTCACACATTCCACAAAACAACTTTTCTTTTCCACAGAATGAGGGTACTTGAAATTTTTATCTATAACAGTGGTCAATCCAGCTCTACTAGCAATTTTACATATTCCTCAATACCTTGACCAATCGTCCGATAGAGGTCCTTAACTTTCAGACTCTACTCATCCAAATGATTAGCTTGAACAACACACCACTCTTCATTTCCATGCTACCCAAAGCACAACTTTTACTAAGACCTCAACTGAGCTGACCAAAACTCTTCACTACTAACTCTTGGCTTGAGCCTACCCTCACAGTACAAGTTCCGACCACACTTCGGAATCCTCGTGGTCGCTCAACCATGATTCTACCTATCACATACATAGTATTAGGTTGATCAGGCCCAACACTACATAGTATGATATTAAGATTCATGCTGGCAAGACACACTTAAGAGGCAGGAATAGATTTATTTATGATGTTTCAAGGATAGGTCGAGGACACGACCTGCTCTGATACCAACTGTAATGCCCTGTGTAATATATACCTAGAAAAATACTATACAAGCATTTTATTTGGTACTGACACCATCATAAGTTCCTAATGGCATCATTCACATACTTGACCATTCTAAAAACATAATATAATCTATGGTACAAGATATGGAAACTAGCCAAAATAATAAAATCTAAGATCAATGTACAATATCCACAATTGTATACAACAAAATAATACACAACGGAATAAGCTCAACTAAGCTTCTCTTGAAACATCCAAGCATAGCTCCACTTGTAAAACAAACCTGCAAACAACACCTGAAAAATATCAACAATAATGGGGTGAGATATTAACTCTCAGTGAGTTCCCTATCTTATGGATTCTCTCGGCTTTACAGGATTCTAGCCAAATCCTAACTCAAGTCAAGGGGAAGGGAAATGACCCTGAGTTCTCAATCTCACACTATATGGAAACATGTCATGAGTCTGTTAACTCAAAAAGATCTCACGAATGGAATATGCCCTGAGCCTGTTAACTCAAGAATCTCACTAATCGATAACCTTACCAAAGCATTCCTTTTTCCCGTCCGCTTCTACGTCTAGAAGTCAACCCGAGTCATGGATCCTTGTAGTTACTTGGCATATGAAATGGATTTGTGATCATCGGCCTATTAGCCGTGAACCGTCACTTCTCATGGCCTGTTAACCATCGCAAGCCTCTTTACCATATAGGCTCCATTCGTACTACACGCAGGAATCAAACCATCCAGGTAATTATGCTTACGTTTCAGAGAAGCTCGAGACTCATGAAACTGCATCTCAAGGGAAACAGTTACGATTACGTGGCCATATACACAACGTGATTGTATTCGACAATCACAAGGCCACATTCGCCTTAAGGCCCCTTTTGCCTTTTCTCAATGATAACCATGGTTTACACATGTTCCATACTAGTGTCTTATTCTTTTCTAGACCATTACTTGGCAAGGATGCACCTTTCCACATCGAATGCATGAGCATCGTCGTCTAGGTTATATACTCTAAGCCATTACTCATCAAGGATTCACCTTCCTACATCGAATTCACGAGCATCGCCAAATAGATTTTCTATCAATTCCTAGCCATTACTAGGTTCCACTATCATGTTGTTATGGGGTAAAGTTTCCTCACTCTTTCTATTCCATATTTTAACATGCATACTCTCTCGATCATGTTTAATAACAATATTAGACAAATCATATTACAATTGCATTTTAGAATTACATATAATAATTCAATCATAAGTTATACAAAAGCATATTACAATTGTATAATAGAATCACATATAATGATTCAATCACAAGTTATATCACCCTTAGGTTCCTCCGATTTATTTAATCGGGTATCGAAAACAATATTTCTCACTCTTATCCCGTATGATATTTTCACAGCTTCCCAACGGCTATTACTATGCCTCGATTGGACTTACGATCCAAAAGATAGTGATTTTCAACATATCACATAAACATTATTTTCACATAATAGTTCACACACATTTTAAGGCATACAAGCCACTACTATCCTCTACCAAGTATCCTTGGTTAAATCATGGTCTAACATTACCATTTAATAGCACATTGGATTCTTTATCCAAGGCTTCAAGTCCCATATCAATCGGGTTCTCGATTCATGCATTTCGGTGGACACACAAACCACACTTTTTACATTCACTTCAATATTCATCTCTATCCTATCAATCCATGATATATATACCTATTTTTCTACTTCACCATCACATAGAGAATTGAAGTAGCTTTCCAACGCTTCCGACCGTGCCTCAATCCGAGTTATGGATCAAAAGTTATGAAGGAAACAAAATGGGAAAATCTGTCATGTTCGCTGCCATGTTCGCAAGGCGAACCCTGGGAGAACAGAACAGAACAAAAAGGGCATAAAGTTCTCTAAGTGAACTCTAGGCGAACGTTCGCCTTCCCTTTGCTAGGCGAACCCTGCAAACCCAGAAATTCCAGCAGCCCTAAAATAGGTCATTTGGGGCCAAAAACTCTCATTTCTTCACCCAAAACACTTCCAACTCATACTCTATCAACCCCAATCATAACCCGACTATACTATGTAACACCCCAATTCCCATCGCGAATAAATAATATATAATTAAATCAGAGTAAATAAAAATTTATTTTTCTGACGGAAACAAGGATGCCACAATTAAGGAAAGAAAACACAATCCCTGCTCAATAAATTTGATACATAACACAAAATGGAATAAACGTAAAAGGGAAACTTTTTCCATATAAAAGGAAAGGTCAATTATGGAATAAAGCGGAAAGATCCATAACTGACTTGTTTTACAAAATAAATTGTTTTATAACGTCAAAATATTCCTAAAAAGGTAATACAAACTAGATCAAACAAATGTATACATATATAACAAAAGCGTTCCCCGACTCCCATGTTACGTATCAGAGCAGACAGACTGACAAACGGATGGAGAACTAAGCTTCACAAAAGCCTCCAAGATACTAATCTGCAATTGCCTCATAGAGCAATAAACCACAGCAGAAGGGTGAGAAATAACAACTAAATCAAGATTGCATAATAATATGCAAACACATATAAATTCACATGCATAGTTATTCTCACCACACGCATTACATACCAATACATATAGCAAGCCACAGATACATAACATATTTCTAACAATCCAACAACATAGCATATATCAATTATACCAACATAATCACCTATTCACACATAAGGCATACCACGGTTATAACATATGGAAACACACCACACATCACATCGCATATGTCTATACATAAAACATATCATCCATAACCAATGCATTTATCATATATGCACATCAATTCACCAATCCAATCATAAATCTCAACACATACTCAATCAATTCATAATTTCCCACACATAATCAATCCATTCATGATTTATGCAAATGCAGAGAGACCGACACAATGACTCTATGCAAATGCGGTACCATCCATCCATCATTCTCATCATTAGTTAACTCAGGAACTATTGGAATCATCGCTTGTTACTTAGTGTAACTCCCCGTCGGGCAAACAATGTTCCCCGTCGCTCACACCTCTTTGTATAAAGCACACGATGTTTATGGATCGCTCACACCTCTTTGTATAAGGCACACGACCCGATCGCTCACACCTCTTTGTATAAGGCACACGATCGTCTATAATCATCGCTCACACCTCTTTGTATAAGGCACACAACCTGATCGCTCACACCTCTTTGTATAAGGCACACGATCGTCTATAGTCATCGCTCACACCTCTTTGTATAAGGCACACGACGTTATAACGAATTCCCTCTGGAACCGTTTCGTCGCTCACACCCACTAGGGCACACGACATCACAAGATGCATATCATGATGCTTGGCATACAAGGACTCATGACAATCAAATGCATCTTCACAAATCAGTAATATGGATTATCTCATCACATTATTCATGCATTGGAAATCAATTCAAACAATGCATTTACTTGGCATAAGGCCACCAAATAACACACATTTAATTTCACATAAATAATGCATTTCATCATAATCCACAAGCCACAACAATTAGCATTTTAGCACTCATATCAATTCATATCAAGAATTACTCACCATCAACCACAACAATGCCACAAAACATCATAACAACATACATAGATATTCAATCAAACAATGTATTTTACCATACAACCACATCATTATCACATACGTTCACATCATATAACAGCACACAAGCTATACTTTATATATCAAAAGCATATCACATGATAACACATCAATCGCACATAATTACGAAGTTAAAAATCGGCAAAACGATACATTCCCAAATTCCCGACATAATTAAATCGGCCACAAATCTCAAAACCATTTTTATAAGAAAGAACATTTCATTAGCTTTCCAACGGTACTAAGAACATCCCGATCCGAAGTACGGATCAAAAGTTATGCATTTTCAAAGAAAACAAATTCATTGGAATTCCCCAGGAGCGCCCGGCGGTACATATTTTCGCCCGGCGGTGCTCCCTTCGCCTATGCATCGCCCGGCGAAGCAGCGGCGTACATTCCCCAACCAAAACTTTAAAAGAGTCAGCAGCGTGACAAGGTGCGCCTCTTAGGTATCGCCCGGCGGAGCAACGAATCACCCGGCGCCCAAAGCGTCGCCCGGCGCTCTGCACCAGATGCAGAAAATTTTGCTGCGTTTTACACGGTTCCAAAAACCCAAAAATCGCATTTTCCAACCCAAATCAATTCCAACAGCAAAACAAGTATCAACGATTATTCATAAACACAGTGTGATCATACAACGCAATTTATATCGAATTCCGACCGTGAAAACATCGATTCCAATCAATTGTTCACAAATTCAACCAAATGGAAAACATATGTTTTTCAACTAAAAATTCAAACAAATACATACATATACATATACAAGAAAGATATAATCGAAACTTCTCACCCTTACTCGATTAATCGTGATTGAAACGGAGGGTTTCCTCGATTTTCCTCTTTCTCCTCTTCTCTCTTTCTTTCTTCTCCTTTTCTTTCTCTTCTTTTTATTTTCTTTCTTTTCTTTTTCCTTTCTCTCTTTTTTCTCTCTATTTCTCTTTTTATATAAATATCTAACTAATCAAATGACCATTTTGCCCTTACGCTCAAATATCTCCCAAACGCTCTCAAAATGCGATAAAACATAAACAGCGATGAAATATATTTCGAGAAAGAAAAGTTGAAAAGAAATTATAATTTATTGCAAATATTTTACCTATCAGAGAAATTAACCAATTAACTCAATTAGCAGGTAAAATACAATAAATTCACACATTTCAAAAAATTCACATAAATGAAATAAATAAATACAATTAAACAAATCGGGGCGTTACATACTACGCATTTTATATCGCATTTCATCTGTTAGATTTCATTTATTTATCCGTTTAATCATTTTCTCTCAAATCTAACCTAAGTTCTAAACTTATATTTCTAGAACTTAAGGTGTCTAACTAGAACCCGCCTGATAATCGAAGAGGAGGTTGAAGAAGATGATGATCCAAGCTTCTTCCCAAGCTTTTCCTTCTTCTTCCATGGTTTCTCTTCTTTCTCCCTTTCTTCTCTTTTTCCTCTTCTCTTCTCTCTCTTCTCTTACTACCTTTTTCCTTTCTTTTCTTTCTATTTCTTATATATATAATACCTATATTATATAATATAATCCAATAGGGTAAAACATCTCCAATTGATATTTTGTCGTCTCAACCAATTGATCAATTCTTAGAGTTACCTTAATATACTCTCTTGGATTAATAATTAATGATCTGTCTCTTTTATAAAATAATTGATCTCTTCAGAGTTCATCAGTTGCTCTATTGATCCCAATTGATAATACTTAAAGTACTTAGAGGATTCCATTAATCCAATTTACCAAAGATAGAGCACATAGATAATCTGATCTCATCTGATATCCAACTGAGCATTTAGATAATACGGGGTATTACACGGAGGGAAACCAAGAGTTGTGAATTATGATTGAATTATTATATGTGATTCTATTATGAAAATTGTATTATGGTATGTGTAATCAATTGTTGTTAAACATGATTGAGAGAATATGCATGCTTAAAATGAGTTAGGAAGAGTGAGGAAACTTTACCCCAAAACAAATGATATGATCCTAGAGATGTAACTAGGTCTTAGTAAAGGTTTAAATGAAAATGCTTAGGCATCGATGCTAGAAGAGTATCTTTGATAAGTAGTTGTTAGCAGAGGTTGTGAGCTAGTAATGGCTAGGAATTAATAGAGACTCTAGATGGTGATACTCATGCATTCGATGTAGAAAGGTGCATCCTTGACGAGTAATGATCTAGAGTAGATAACCTAGATGGCGATGCTCGTGCATTCGATGTAGAAAGGTGCATCTTTTACGAGTAATGGTCTAGGAGAGAGTGAAACACTAGTATGGAACATGTGTGAACTTTTGTATTTATGAGGAAAAGGCGAATGTGGCCTTAAGGCGAATGTGGCCTTCTGATTGTCGAATAAAATCACGTTGTGTATATGATCACGTAATCAGAACCGTTTTTATCCCATAATAAATATCTGTGACCTGTGTTGAAGAGCCTCTGGTGTAGGCTGGCCGGGGAAAGTGTTTATTAAGTAAGTGACCATGACCCGTGTCCATAACCTCTTGTGTAGGATGGCCGTGGAAAGTTACTTAGTGGGTGGTATTAGTGACCCGTGTTGAAGGGCCTCTTGTGTAGGCTGGCCGGGGAAAGTACCATGTGTAGGTAACTGTGACCCGTGTTGAAGGGCCTCTTATGTAGGCTGGTCGGGGAAAGTTATCTATGTTAGCTTCCGGGACCCGTGTCCATAACCCCTTGGAAGGACTGGACGAGAATGGATGTCTACGTTTTTAAGGATCCGTGACCCGTGTTGAACTCTCTTGTAGGGTTAGCCGGGGAAAGATGCCTTGGTATGTGATACCGATTAGTGATAAATTTTGAGTTGTTGAACTCATGAACATGTTTCCATATAGTGTGAGATTGTGAACTCAAGGTCATTTCCCTTCCCCTTGACTTGAGTTAGGATTGGCTAGAACCCTATAAAGCCGAGAGAATCCATAAGATAGGGAACTCACTGAGATTAATATCTCACCCCATTGTTGTTGTTATTTTTCAGGCAGTGTTTGCAGGTTTGATTTACAAGTGGAGCTATGCTTGGATGTTTCAAGAGAAGCTTAGCTTTAGATTTCCGCTGTGTATTTGTTGTATACAATTGAGGATATTGTATATTGATCTTAGATTTTGTTTTGGCTAGTTTCCTTATCTTGCACCATAGATTGTATTATGTTTTGAAAATTGTCAAGTATGTGAATTACGCCATTAGGCACTTATAATGGTGTCAGTACCAAATAAAATGCTTGTATAGTATTATTCTAGGTATATATTATACAGGGCATTACAGAGAAGTTTCCTTGTTCTTTTCAACAATCTTCCATTCTCCATTTCCTGCTCGTCTGGTATCCATGTTTTCAAAAATACTATTTTTAATATTTAAGAAATAATATTTCCTATCCTTGAAAGATTTCACAATACCTGTAAAAAAAAGTATTAAGGGAGTGGTGGAAATAATACTAAAAAATTTTAAACACTTAATGCAAAAGATGAATGATATTTCAAATATTTTAAATTGCTAACTTACCAATTGGTAGCCTCCAAGGTTCTGTTTGAAACACATCGATTTGAATAATAGTATTGAGTAGAAATAGTGGCTTATGAATCTTCTTCCTTAGGTAAATGTATATAAGATCCTCATCGCTTGGATCAAACTGCCGACAGAAACAATCATTCAAATCATAGTTAAGAAGTCTATTCAAAGTCATGAGTCCTGTCACCAAAATACATTTACTAGTTTATGCGTGAATATACTCTTTGAATGAATTTGTCGAAAAAAATTCTTACACCTTTATTTATAGATATAATAGATACATTGTATGTTGAATGTAACAAAGGGACAAGGGAGTAGAATGTAGAGACATAATATGGTAAGGCACTAATAAAAAAGGTAGAATTATAACTAATACAATGTAAGAAATTTTAAAATGCTAATCAATTTGATTTTTTTCTTAATATTATATATTTACAAATATTTATAATTAATTTTAAGAACAATAATGGTATATGTATCATATCTAATTTATTTAATATATTATTTATTTTATTGTGTGTGTATATATATATATATATATATATATATATATATATATATTACCAATTAAAAAAATAATTTTATTTTACAAATAAATCTTATAATGTGTGAATATTTCTTGTTAAAACGGTATATTTTATAGTATGAAATCTCAAAAATATAATATCATGTGAAAGCTATTATAATAATGTAGATTCTCCTATCAAAAGAAAGGAGCAAACAAGTTTAAATAAAATTACAAGATTTTCATTAATATTTATAACTCTAGAAATGTTCAAGAGTGATTTGGTACACAATTCAGAAATTTCAAACAAGTCATAATAAATCAATCCTTAAAAAGCTTACTCTATTACAAATTTTATTAACCCCTAAAAATGTTCCCAATTGATAATGATTATATCATGGAAAGGGTGAAGGAGAAAAACTTTGATCCTCCATCGTAAGATCAACTACAGTTGGCAGAACAGTCTTAGAAATGCGATATACAGCTAAAGCAGAAACCTGCAATAAATTTATGTTAAAAAATTTAATTATCAAGGCATTTTAAATAAAAGTTGCATGAATTTTTCGTTCAAAATACAAAAATATATTATTACTATTGTTTTGTTATTTACCTTGGTGGGATGAGCACTTGGAGTGATGCGAAACTCATTCATTAGCCAGTCAGTTTGCACAAGTTCACCTCCTTGTACTTTCTAGAATTTAAGAGTGTTTTTTTATCCCAATGAACATATTGTTGGGTAGAGAAATTTCCTTGTTCTTTTCAACAATCTTCCATTCTCCATTTCCTGCTAGTCTGGTATCCATGTTTTCAAATCTACTATTTTTAATATTAAAGAAATAATATTTCCAATCCTTGAAAGATTTCACAATACCTGTAAAAAAAGTATTAAGGGAGTGGTGGAAATAATACTAAAAAAATTTAAACACTTAATGCAAAAGATGAATGATATTTCAGATATTTTAAATTGTTAACATACCAACTGGTAGCCTCCAAGGTTTTGTTTGAAACACATCGATTTGAATAACAGTATTGAGTAGAAATAATGGCTTATGAATCTTCTTCCTTAGGTAAATGTATATAAGATCCTCATCGCTTGAATTAAACTTTCGACGGAAACAATCATTCAAATCATAGTTAAGAAGTCTATTCAAAGCCATGAGCCCTGTCACCAAAATACATTTACTAGTTTATGCATGAATGAATTCTTTGAATGAATTTGTGAAAAAAAAAATTGTACGCCTTTAATTTATAGATATAATAGATACATTGTCTTCAATGTGTTGAATGTAACAAAGGGATAAGGGAGTAGAATGTAGAGTCATAAAATGGTAAGGGACTAATAAAAAGATGAAAAAGAAGGAGGAAGCAGTCGAGGAAGCAAATCAAACGAAGGAGTCAGTCAAAGACGAAAAGGTACTCTATTCTCAAAACTTTCGAGGAAGAGGACGTGGTCGTGGAGGTCGTGACAATGGTCGAAGTGGTCGAAGCAGCAACTTCGACAGAGGAAGTCGAGCCAGCAAAATTGGCATGGCAGAGGACGTGGTCAAAGAGGTGGTCGGTCGAACTACTCCAACGTCGAATGTTACAAATGTAACAAGCTTGGTCATTTTGCGAAGGATTGCAACTCCTTCAAATGTTACAACTGTGGTAAAGTGGGACATCTTGCAAAAGATTGTCGAGTCGAAAAGAAAGTAGAGAAACAACCAATCTAGCTTTGGAAGTCGAAGCGAATGATGGTTTTTTGTTGATGACTCAGAAGGAAGAAGACGCGGAGAATGACACTATGTGTTATCTCGACTCTGGAGCAAGTAATCATATGTGTGGTCATAAACACCTGTTTAAAGAAATGCAAAAGATTGAAGATGGTCATGTGTCTTTCGGAGATGCATCGAAAGTGAAGGTCGAAGGCAAAGGTACGATTTGTTATTTGCAGAAGGATGACTTGACTGGGTCAATCCAAGATGTTTATTATGTACCAGTTCTCAAGACAAATATTTTGAGTCTGGGACAACTCACAGAAAAAGGTTATTCGATATTCCTGAAAGATCGAATATTACACTTGAAGGACAAGTTAGGGCATTTGATTGCTCGAGTCGAAAAGAGGAGAAATCGAATGTACAAGCTGAACTTGAGGAGTGTTCAAGGAAAATGTTTGCAAGTCAATGTCGAAGACAAAGCGTCGCTGTGGCATTAACGCTTTGGTCATTTACATCATGCTGGTCTGAGAAGGTTAGCGAAGAGGAACATGGTACACGGGCTACCAGACATGGACTATGAAGGAAAGTTCTGTGAAGATTGTGTGCTTAGCAAACAAACAAGAACCTCATTTCAAAAGAAGGCAGAATATCAAGCTAAGCATATTCTCTAACTAATTCATACTGATATATGTGGGCCAATCACTCCAGAATCTTTCAGTGGCAAAAGGTACTTCATTTACTTCATTGATGATTTCTCACGAAAAACCTGGGTTTATTTCTTGAGAGAAAAATCTGAAGCATTCGAGGTGTTCAAAAGGTTCAAAGTGATGGTGGAGAAGGCAACTGGCAGACACATCAAAGCAGTTCGATCTGACAGAGGTGGTGAGTATACTTCGACAACCTTTATGAAGTATTGTGAAGAGCAGGGCATAAGGAGATTTTTAACTGCACCATATTCACCTCAACAAAACGGTGTGGCTGAAAGGAAGAATCGAACAGTTCTTAACATGGTTCGATCAATGCTTAAAAGCAAGAACATGTCGAAGCAATTCTGGGCAGAAGCTGTACAATGTGCAATTTTTGTTCAGAATCGATGTCCACATTCGAAGTTAGAAGATCAGACACCACAAGAAGTATGGAGCGGACATAAGCCAACAATTTCTCATCTCAAAGTATTTGGTAGTGTGGCTTATGCACACGTACCAGATCAACGAAGAACGAAGCTTGAAGATAAAAGTCAGAAGTACATATTCATTGGCTATGATGAGAAGATGAAAGGGTACAGATTATTCGATCTCATAAGTAAGAAGGTGATAGTGAGTAGGGATGTTCGAATAAATGAAGCAAGCAAGTGGGACTGGAACAATTCGACAGAAGTTATCGTCGAAGTTGGAGAATCACCAGTCGCTATACCAACAAGCATTTCGACAGATCTTGAAGATTCTGACAATGAAGATGAACCTCTACAATCCAGAATGCGAAGTCTACAAGATTTGTATGATTCGACAAGTGAAGTACATCTTGTATGTCTTTTGGCAGATGTTGAAAATATTAATTTTGAAGAGGCGCTGCGAGACAAGAAGTGGAAAACTGCCATGGACGAAGAAATCAAGGCGATTAATCACAACGACACATGGGAGCTGGTAGAATTACCAAAAGGTAGTCAACCCATTGGTGTGAAGTGGGTATTCAAGAAAAAGATGAATGTCGAAGGCGAAGTGGAACGTTACAAGGCGAGACTTGTTGCGAAAGGATACAAGCAGAAGGCAGGAATCGACTATGACGAAATTTTTGCTCCCGTTGCAAGAATGGAGACAATTCGACTACTTATTTCACAAGCTGCTCAATTCAAATGGCCAATATTTCAAATGGATGTCAAGTCAGCATTTCTGAATGGTGTGCTCGAAGAAGAAGTTTATGTCGAACAGCCACCAGGGTATATGAAAGCTGGAGAAGAGAAGAAGGTACTGAAATTGAAAAAGGCACTTTATGGGCTGAAACAAGCACCGCGGGCATGGAATACATGTATCGACACATATTTTAAGGAGAATGGGTTCAAGCAATGTCCCTATGAGCATGCTCTTTATGTAAAGAAGAATGAAGGTAACATGTTTCTTGTTGCTCTCTATGTCGATGATCTCATCTTTATGAGGAGCAATGATCAGATGATAAAAGACTTCAAAGGTGCAATGACACGAGAATTTGAGAAGACAGACTTAGGTCTGATGAGATTTTTTCTTGGTATGGAGGTTCGACAAGAAGAAACAGGGATTTTTATTTCTCAAGAAAAATATGCAAAAGAAGTCATGAAGAAAAATAAGATGGAAGGTTGTAATCCGGTTTCGACGCCAATGCAACCAGGTGCCAAGCTGTCGAAATTTTATGGGGGAGATCGTGTCGAAACAAGTAAATTTCGAAGCTTGGTAGGAAGTCTTCGTTATCTCACATGTACAAGGCCGGACATTTCGTTAAGTGTCGGAATTATAAGTCGATTCATGGAGGAACCAATCTGTTCACATTGGAAGGCATTGAAAAGAATCCTTCGATACATCCAAGGAACTGTGTCGCTTGGAATGTTTTATTCAAGAAGAGAAGATTATAAGTTAGTTGGTTACTCCGACAGTGATTGGTGCGGAGATATAGACGATCGAAAAAGCACATCAGGATATGTGTTCTTTATGGGAAATACTGCTTTTACCTGGCTCTCCAAGAAGCAACCAATAGTAACACTTTCGACATGTGAAGCTGAATATGTGGCAGCATCTTGGTGCGTTTGTCATGCAATATGGCTGAGAAGATTGTTGAGCAAGATGGAGTTAAAACAGGAAGGTGCAACCGTGACACACGTGGACAACAAATCAGCAATTGAGCTAACAAAGAATCCAGTGAATCATGAAAGAAGCAAACACATCGACGTTCGATTCCATTTCATTCGAGAACATGTGAAAGAAGGAAATGTCCAATTGAAGCATGTGGCGAGCAAAGACCAAGCTGCAGATATCCTCACAAAGCCATTGTCGAAAGAGCTTTTCGACAGAGGAAATAAAATGATAGGCTTGGTGGACGGTAGAAACATTTAAGTTTACAGGAGAGTTTTGTTTAATAAACTTTAATGTTCTGTTTAGTGGGTCTTTATTAATTTGTTAGTGGAGAATCTAAGAGTCTCATGTAGTTGGAAAGCCAAAAGATAGTGGGCTATTATTAGCTTTTATTGTTTGTTTGAATAGGAGAACCTTTGGGTCTATATAAAGATCAAGATTGTATTTTTCATTAACAAGTACAAGATTAATATAGAATACTTGTGCAAAATACTGCTTCTGTTTTATCATGATGATGGTAGATGTTGTGAAATGACTCATGATTTTTGGCAGGCAAAACCGCTAAATTTGGAAATGGTTGTCAGTCCTTTAGCACCCTTCCCATTCTCTATTCCATTCATATTTGATTTTGTTATTTTGTGTTATTGGTTTATGTTTAATGGTGGTGCATATCAAATGTTGTTGAAGGGAGTTTGCGGTGAAGGTTCATGGTGGTGATTGTGCGAGTTGTTTTTAGGTTGCAGCAGTATGGATGTTGTGAAAGCAAAGTGATATGAAGCTCATGGTCAAAGGAGTATTTCAACACAATTTGAGTGGTTTGAGAGTGTAGAAGATGGTGGTAAGGAGCCGAGTTTTAGAGTAAAAAAAAGAAGGTGGCGGTTGGGAGTTTGTTTACAGGTGTGGTTAAAGTGAAGAAGAAAGTCGTGTGGTTTGTAAGGTTTGTGTAAGGCAAAGCGAAAGGTTGTCTTGAAAGATGACGAGGAGAATTAGAAAGCGGCCAATGGTTTAGAGGGGATGATATCAGAGAAATTTTCTTGTTGAAAACGTTAGAGATGGATCAATAAAAGAAAGGATTAAAAGGTAAGTGATGATGGAGAGGTTATGTGGGTTTTGTTTTTAAAATGAAGAAAAATGAATGGGTGCTAAGATGAGGCGCGTGATTGTATGTTTGGGATGTGTTTTATTGTATGTAGCAGATTTTTTAATGTGTGTAATGGAATATTGTTTGGGTGGTTATGGAAAGAATGAAAAAGCAAGAAAAAAGGTGATGGTCCCTCTATCCAAGAATGTGAGGCCTTTGTCTTGTTCAGCATGTGCACTGCTACGCATGGCATTTTCACAAAAAAAGAATAAAAACAAAAATGGCTTTCTTAAACTTAAAAGACAAGTTTTTTTTACAAAAAGAACAAAAACAAAAATTTAAATATTGAAATAAGAAAAAAGATGAATAAAAATAAAAAATAAAATAAACTATTTCAAAAATCTTCAAATATAAAATCTAATTAAATAAAAAGATTATTAATTGAAAATTAAAAATAAGTCAGTTAAAAACTAGAAATCGGATTAGCATCAAAGTACTCGAAAAAATAAAACAAATACACCAAAATGATCAGCGCAAAATAAAACGACTCGGAATAATACAGCATTTGGTCAAATTTCAAAATAAATTTTCTCCGGTTAAAAGGCTCAGACTCATCAAAACGCGACAAAAAACCAGTCGAAAAATTAAAACGAGCACGACAGGTTAAACTACGCGAAACATAGATTTAAATAGATGACGTCTGCAAGCTCAATTTTGAAACTCCTCGTCCACTGATTTTTACGCACAGTTGACTTTAACTTCGACTGATTCGCTGTAAATCTGACAGGTTTATTTTGGCTGATAATTTGGGCATTATGCATTGTGCAAGACAAGTTATATTATACAGATGATGCAAAGTAAAAATAAAGTAAGATAAATGCAAGTTTTAAAATGCCTGGTCAAAATTTGGGGTATGACAAGACCCTAAGTCTGAGATTTCTTGCTTAAACCCCGAAGGCTTAAGATTTCCTTGCTCAAGTCCTACAGACTCAAGACTTCCTTTCTTAGACCTTAAGCATAAGACTTTCCTGCTCAGGTCCCTCAGACCCGAGACTTCCTGCTCAAGCCCCTCAGACCCAAGACTTCTTACTCAGACCCACAGTCCAAGACTTCCCAACTCAGGTTCCACGAACCCAATACTTCCTTCTTAAACCCCTCAGGTTCAAGACTTCTGCTCAGACCCTAGATCCGAGACTTCCTTTCTTAAATCCCACAGATTCAAGACTTATGCTCAATCAATCCACTTGATTAAGATTTTCATTGCTCTAGTACATAGCAATAGATTTACATGGCTCAAGCATCTTGGCGAGAGAGTTGGTTGCTCAATCAATCTACCTGATTAAGACTTTCAATACCCTAGCACATAGTAGGAGACTTACATGGCTCAAGCATCTTGGCGAGAGACTTAATCTAAACTACTAAACAACATGTTCAGCAGAATAGAGAACAAGGTGTACTTGATACAAATATCAGATGTATAGGGAAATCATCATAACAAAGACCTAAAGCTCTTAAGATTTATAAGATATTAAATATTTAAGAAATCTTAAGGCTTTTACAATTACAACCTACAACAAAAATTCTGCATACTCGATTGTGTTGATAATTGTTGATCTTGTTACTCCTCCATCAGGTTGATCCTTGTTGAAGATTTAGTTTGAGCCTTCAGCTACTTATATAACATTTGCAGAAGACTAGCCATTGGAGAGATAACTTGATCATGTGTCTTTGATTTCTCCATAGTACAAGAGATGTTGAAGATCGATACACCAAAAGATCTTGATCCATTGTGTAACGTGTTTAACCATTAAGTCTTCAAAGAGATCCTGTACTATAGAGCCGTTGAGAGTTATTATCCGTAAAGCATGACAACTCTTCTTGAGCCTTGTGAACTTAGACTCCAGCTGACAAACTGATTTGACAATGCAGCTTAATTTCTGCAGTACAGATAGCTTCAGCTTTATCCCTAACTCTGAATGATCACCAGAAGCCAATTTACATTCACCATGTGTAGAGACAATTATGTTACTTCTTCTGATGCTGAGACCTTCAGCTTCAGAGTCTACGCCAGACATCACTTAGAGAGTGTTCTTCAGATTCTGCACCACCAGAAGCTAGCAATTCAACTTCTCCAAGTGTGCCATTGTATATCAGATTCTGAATATATATCTATAAGTATTAGAACCTGTATACATGAAACACACATCAAATAAAGTCATTGTACTTTTAATACTTTGTTTTCATAAGGATTGTGATTAGTTAATTAAATTAAAAAAGTAATATTTGTCTTTCTTTGCTTGGTTATGTCACCCTTTAATTTATATGCAATAGCTGAATGATTATTATTATTATTATTATTATTATTATTATTATTATTATTATTATTATTATTATTATTTATTTCAATTCTTTTATCTCAATCACAAGTGTAAAATCCAAAATCTCATATATTTGAAATATGTTTAAATAACAAAAAAAAGGTTTTAAATTAATAAAAAAAGTATTACTCATAACAATGGTTTTTGACTTACACTGCAATTATTCTCGATATGGGAAACAAATAAAGCATATTTGTAAAATAACCCTGTGAATATTAGTTTCTTATTAGTATAATTGAAATTCTTGAGTACAAAAAGAAAATATAATTCCCTGAAAAACTAAAATGATAGTAAAATATGTTTAACGTACGTAGGAATTACGAATAAATTTCTAAAAAGATGGTTTGTTGTAACTATTAATCTCTAACTTCAAAGAAGTGAAACATTATGCATTCAAGGAGAAGAAGGGTTGGCTGATTCATCTTCACCCTCCATTGTTAAATCAACATCAGATGGTGCAAAAAAAATTTTCTCTCCCTTTTTCACCTTCATCTTAAAAACTCGATATGCTCCTTATTTTGACTTCTGCAATAAATTTGAACTATAAATTTTAGTCATTATATTTTGCATAAAAGTAGCATGATTTTCATCTGAAAATACATAAATAAAATATTATTATTCTTTATTATTTTTTTACCATGTTAGAATGAATAATTGGACGGATGTGAAACTCCTCCATCATTCATTCACTTTTCACAGCTTGTGTTCCTTTCATCTTCTAATACTCAAAAGTGTTTCTTCTCCCAATGAAGTCAAGGCATTTTAGAGAAACTTCTTTTTTTTTTCTACAATTCTCCATTCACCATTACCAGCTGCTCTTATGTCTATGTTTTCAAACTTACTAAACCTCAGATAAAAAAAATAGTACTTCCTATCAATAAATGAATTTCTAGTATCTGCAAACACATACAAAGTTCATTCTCAAGATTCACAATAAAAAACTATTAAATATTAATTAGAATGCTCAAATAACACAAATAAAATTTCAAATGGTTGGGTCATAGAAAAATATGATTTTTTAAAAAGACACAATGGCCATAAAAATTTATTAAATGGCTAAAAATGTTGGTGTACAAGGTGAATTAATGGATAAAAAGAAGAATATATTATAAAGAGAATGACGGCTACAAAGAAGAATAAAAATCTCTTACAATGACAATTACCACTAGTCTATTTATAAGCTAAAAACTAGGGCTACAAAAGGCAACAAACAAAATACTAAAATACCCTCTAACAAACTTAATGACTAAGTTTGTGAATATAAATTATTATTTCTAATACCATCCCTTAATTTATATTTCCTCAAAACTAACAACACCAATTCCATCCCTTAAGCGAAGAAATTGATCAGTCTTGATAGCTTTCGTCAGAACATCTGCCAACTATTTCTGGGTGCTACAGTGCTCAACTTCTAACACTCCACTTTGAACCTGATTTTTCAGAAAATGATACTTGATCTCAATATGCTTGCTTCTCCCATGCAACACTGGGTTTCTGGCAAGATTGATTGCAGACTTGTTATCAATCATCATCTTCAGAGGCTTGTTTACCTTGATCTTCAGATCCTGCAGCAAGTTCAGAATCCACACAGCTTGGCATGCAGTAACATCACCTGCAATATATTCAGCTTCACAGGTTGACAACGCAACAACAGGTTGTTTCTTAGAACACCAAGAAATAGGGCCTCCCAGGAACTTGAACAAGTACCCAGAAGTACTTCTTCTATCAACTCTGTCTCCACACCAATCAGAATCTGAATAACTCAGAAGTTCTGATTCAATCTTTCTTCCAGAAGGGAATAACACTCCATACTTCAGAGTTCCCTTGATATACCTCAGAATCCTGACAACAGCTTGGTAATGGGACCACTTGGGTTTACTCATGAATCTGCTAACCATTCCAACTGCATAGCAAATATCAGGTCTGGTATTACACAAATACCTCAGAGAACCAACCAACTGTTTGAAGGTTGCATCATCCACATCCTCACCATCAGAATCAGAATCCAGTTTCTGATTTGTATCTGCAGGTGTGATAGCAGCCTTACAATTCTGCAGCTTAAATCTCTTCAGAATCTCACGTTCATACTTCAGCTGATGCAAAATGATACCTTTCTCAGAGTACGTGAACTCCATCCCTAGAAAGTATGTCATTTTCCCGAGATCAGTCATTTCAAACTCATTCATCAGCACCTTTTTGAACATAGCTAGTTCTTGTTCAGAACTTCTTGTCAGCAGTATGTCATCAACGTACAAACACACCAGAATCATATTGCCTTCAGAGATATGCTGAACATAAACACCGTATTCTATCTCACATTTCTGAAAACCCTGCTTCTTGAAAAATGAATCAATCTTCTGATTCTAGGCTCTGGGCGCTTGTTTTAATTTATACAAATCTTTATGTAATCTGTACATTATCCCTTCCTGATTCTTTTTCACAAATCCAGGAGGTTGTGACACGTAAACTTCTTCTTGTAATGGACCGTTCAGAAATGCAGATTTCACATCTAAATGCATCAGAGGCCAATTCCTGTTAGCAGCTATGGCAATCACGAGTCTGATTATTTCATGTCTCGTTACAGGTGCAAACACTTCAGAATAATCCAGCCTAGGTTTCTGCAGAAATCCTCTTGCTACTAACCTCGCTTTATGTTTGCCAATTGATACATCTGGCTTTAGCTTCTGCTTGAAAACCCATCTGACGTTGATGGCTTTCTTGTCCTTTGGAAGTTTTGTCAGCTTCCAGGTCTTGTTTCTCTCTATGGCATCAAGTTCTTCTTTCATGGCTTTCAGCCAGAATTTCTGCTTAAGAGCCTCTTCTGTACTCACGGGTTCAGAGTCTACTAGCATGGCACACTGAATAATTTCTCCTTCAGAATCTACTTCAGTGTCTTGCAGCATGTCAAACTCTGCAAATCTTCTCGGAATGCTTCTGATTCTTTGTGGCCTCTGACCTTGGTCAGAATCTCGTTCGGATGCTTGAACCCCAGAAGTTTCTCCTTCTGAAGTTTCTCCTTCAGAAGCTCTTGCTTCACAAGGTTGACTTCCTCCAGAACCTTGACCATCTTCAGAGTCTGGCATATTCCCAAAGTCTGAATCACCACCAGAATCTGGATCATCATCAGAATCTGGATCATCAGAGTCACCTTCATCTTCTGAGTCTCCTTCAGAGTCAGAATCACCATCAGTTTCAGAAACTCTTAGTTCTGACCTTTCTTCAGAAGTTCTCACATCAGAGTCAGATTGAGACTTATTCCAATTCCAAACTTCTGATTCCTTCACAATAACGTCTCTAATAAATTCAACTTTATTAGTGTCTGGACAATAAAGCTTGTACGCACCTGTACTGTGGTACCCAACCAGTAACATTACTTTGCTTCTATAATCCAACTTCTGTCTTCTGGCCTCTGGGACATGTTTGTAACAAACAGAACCAAACACCTTCAGATGACTAACACTTTACTTTTCTCCAGTCCACTTCTGAATAGGAACTATTTACTTCAGCTTCTTCGTTGGACATCTGTTGAGCACATATGCTGCGGTGGCAACAGCTTCTCCCCACAAGTTGTGAGGAAGCTTCTTCTCCTTCAGCATGCTTCTCGTCATATCAAGCAAAGTACGATTTCTTCTTTCAACAAGACCATTGTGTTGAGGAGTATAAGGAGCAGTAACCTCATGCTCAATTCCATTCTCCTCACAGAACTTCTGAAACTCTTTGGAGTTATACTCACCCCCACCATCGGTTCTGAGAATCTTCAGAGTCTGACCACTCTGATTCTGAGCCTTCATTCTGAACTTCTTGAATTCAGAAAACACCTCATGTTTGAACTTAATAAGGGATACCCATGTCATTCTCGTGAATTCATCAACAAATGACACGAAGTATTTATTCCCTCCGATCGATGCTACTGGAAATGGACCACACACATCAGAATGCACTACTCCCAAGGCATGTTTTGCTCTTAGAGCTACTTCTGACGCAAATGGCAATCTTGGTTGCTTTCCTTCCATGCACACTTTGCATGACTTCTCAGGCTTCTTAATTGCAAGAATTCCATGTACCAGCTTCTTCGAATTTAGATGCCTTAAGCTTCTGAAATTTAGATGACCAAATCTTTTGTGCCACAGCTCACTTTCCTCCACAACACTTGTTGCACTGAGGCATTCAGAGTCTGCAGTTCTGACATTCACCTTGAATGTTCTATTCCTTCCCTGTTCTGACTCTATAATCAGCTTCTGATTACAGTCACATAGCTTCAGAAGATTGTCCTTCATGGTAACTGAAAAACCTTTCTCAATTAATTGTCCCACGCTCATCAGATTGCTTTTTATGATAGGTACATACCACATTTTCTGAATCAATGCTGTTTTCCCATTGTTCAGAACGACTCTGACATTTCCCATACCTTCAGCGTTAAGATATTTGTCATCAGCACATCTGATCTTTGTCCTCTTTTCAGAGTCAAAATCAACCAGCCATTTCTTATTTCCAGTAAGATGATTTGAGCAGCCAGTGTCCATATACCACCAGTCTATCAAATTCGTATCATCAGATTCAAAAGCCATCAGTAGCACAGATTCATCATCAGAACTTCTGGCTATATTTGCTTCTTCTGACTTCCTTTCTTTGTTTGACCAACAATCTCTAGCAAAGTGACCAAACTTCTTGCAACAGTAACATTGGATCTTCTTCTTGTCATACTTCTCTTTTCCCTTCTGAGCATTCTTTTTCCTATCAGAAGTTGAGGTTTCTGACTTCTGACCACCATCAGATCTTCTCCTAGCTTCTGACCAAGACTGCTTCTGATGCTTCTTATTAGAAACTGCTTTCAGAGCCTGCTTCTCTACTTCCCTTTCAGAAGTTCTCTCAGCCAGACGCAACTCTTACGCCTCTAGACTGCTTTGCAGCTCTTCAATTCTCATGGTGCTCAGATCCTTAGAATGTTCTATTGCTACCACAATGTAATCAAACTGAGGGGTAAGGGATCTCAATACCTTCTCAATGATTACTTGTTCAGAAAGGGTTTCTCCACACGCCTTCATCTCATTAGTGATCAGAATCACTCTGGAGATGTACTCATAAACTTTCTCATTGTTCTTCATGTTGAGATTCTCATACTGCTTACGTAGAGACTGAAGCTTCACCTTCTTCACTGATGCGTCACCACCGTAACATCTAACCAGTGTGTCCCACGCAGCCTTTGCCGTCGTTGAATCAGCGATTTTCTCAAACACATTTGCATCCACACACTGATGGATGTAAAACAATGCTTTCTGATCTTTCTTCCTTGTATCCTTCTGCGCGTTCTTTTGTTCCTCCGTTGCATCTGCTGCTACTGGAACGTAACCTTCAGTGACAAGATCCAGAACATCTTGAGCACCGAACAGTACACGCATCTGAATCATCCAACGAGTCCGGTTTTTGCCATCAAATACTGGAAGCTTGGTGTTCATACCGCCGTTTCCGTTCATCTTCAACCTTGTACAGTCACTCAGATCTCACCAAACACAGTGTTTCCCAATCCCACAGAATCAGAAAATGTGATTCTGTTCATATTTTTGTTCAAGATTCAACACGAATTCAAGAACCAAAAATCAATCACACAACGCCTCACGTTTCACTCGTGTTTCCCGTGTTTCCCCGTGGATCCGAACCGGAGCTCTAGATACCAATTGTTGGTGTACAAGGTGAATTAATGGATGAAAAAAAGAATATATTATAAAGAGAATGACGGCTACAAAGAAGAATAAAATCTCTTACAATGACATACCACTAGTTTATTTATAAGCTAAAAACTAGGGCTACAAAAGGCAACAAACAAAATACTAAAATACCCTCTAACAAACTTAATGACTAAGTTTGTGAATATAAATTATTATTTCTAATAAAAAGAACATCTTAATATAAATAAAGTGCGTTTTTTTACTTACCAAATGGTAGCAACCATGGTTCAGTTTAAAACACATCAAACTGAATAATTCCAGGAAACGTGAGAGGTTGGTTAAAGATCTTTTTCCTCAGATAAAAGCTCATGAGATCATCATCTGTTGTATCAAACCTATATCCAACAGGCAATTGAGAAACACAATTTATCGAATCACAATCAACATATCTTCTCACACCCATGGATATCACCAAAAAACACTATTCTTAGATTTGTATGAAGAAAGAACTCTTTAGATATGAATATGTGAATCCATAGCATCTTCTTATGACTTAAATTTATAGTTAGAAGAAGACATGTAGTGTCTTCAATATTGTTTTGAATGGTGCGATACAATCAGAAAAGGAAAAATCATAACTATAATTCTAATGTGTAAATAATTTTGAAATTCTAATTGACTATAGTTTTTTCCTTCTTCATTTTATTTATTTCCTATGTGTCATGGAATTTACAAGACAGGTACATTGAATATATATCTAATGAATGGTCGTAATTTTTTGTTGTTGACCAATGTGAACAAATATATTAAAAATAATATTTAGAGTTGAAATATGAATCAAAAATTAATTTATTAAAACATTCCTCATAAACGGTTAAGTTTAATTATATTTTTTTTTTATAAGCAACTTGTATAAAAGGGAGAAAAAGGGATTCTCCAGCCCCATACAAAAAACCAATCAAAAAGAGAGGACAAACAACTCAAGACGGATTACAAAAAGTCAAGAGGGTGTTTAGTCCAATCGTAAAAATTACATCTAGAACGACCTAACTCCAACCATCTCCAAGAGAGAATCACTACACTACAAAAAATTGGCTCGACATCGCAAACGGCATCCTTGAAAATGATATTGTTCCTCATGAACCATAAACTCCAAACCGTGACGAACCACACGAAGCAGCTCATGTCTTCCTTACCCTTATCAAACAAGGCCAAAAACCAAAGTAAGGCATGCTTACTAATAGAATCAGTATCGAAACGGGGCACTCCCATCCAATCAAAAATTTTAGACCACAAAGAATTAGATTTGGAGTAAGTAAAAAATAAGTGCATCACATCGTCCTCCTCTTGAAAGCACAAGACGCAGACTTTGTCGTGACTAGAATTCACAATGCCTCTCTTAGCTAAGTTAAGGCGAGTCGGCAGCCTATCACAGATCAATCTCCAAACGAAGATCTGAACCTTAGGAGGCACGCGAGTTTTCCAAAGAACCTTAAGAAGGAGGGAATCCGCTTCTTCAAAATGGAACCCCTCAACACCTGAAATAAGATGAGCGTAAAACGAATTAACGGAGAAAACAAGACTAGTGTCCAGCGGCCATTCCCAGGAGTCATCAACGATAGGGAAAATCTTATGGTTTGACGCCAAATTCTGCAGCATCGAAACTGAAGCAGGGTCGACAGCAGACCCGTCCGTCCAGCAGGACTCAAAATTCCACACCCAATTACTGTTATTCCACTGACCTAAATCAGCTATAAAACTATCTTTTTTAACCGCAGCAGAAAAGAGAGCAGGAAAAACAGTTTTAAACACCAAATCCCCACACCAAGGCCAATTCCAGAACTGAACATTCTTATCGTTTCCAACCATGACTTTCACGAAGGACTGAAACGAGAGAGGACCCCCAAAATCTGATATTTTACGCAGGTCCTTAAGCCACAACGACTCAGCCGAAGGAGTACTACCCAAGTCCGAATCCATCACCCAATCTCTCAGGCAACCGTATCTAGCAGTCAAAAAAGTCCTCCAAATTTTAGAACCACCAGTTAGGAATTTCCATAACCACTTAGAAAGCAAAGCTATGTTGAAAAAGCCTATATGCCTTATACCAAGCCCCCCTTTATCCTTAGGCTTGCACAGTGAGCTCCAATTAACCCAAGGAATGCCGCTCTTAGTCACCGAACCAGACCACAAAAACCGACGTTGAATAGCTATCAAAACTTTAATAACTTTAGTGGGCGCCTTGAAGAAGGAAAAGAAATGGATCGGTAAATTCACTAAAACAGAGTTGATCAAAGTAACTCGTCCACCCATCGACAAATTCCGACCAGCCCAAGAAGTAAGCCTAGCTTTAAAACAATTCAAGACAGGTCTCCAGAAAGAAAATCTCCTGTGATTTCCACCAATTGGAATACCGAGGAATTTGATGGGGAAAACACCGGAATTGCAACAAAGAAAACACTTTGCAGCTTTGATAAAATGTGGATCAAGACCGATGACAAAGATACAGCTTTTCGAGAAATTAATTTTAAGGCCCGAAACCAATTCGAATCCCCGGAGAATGGTCTTCAAAGCCCACAGATTAGAATAATCACCATCACAGAAAATCAGTGTATCATCAGCGAATTGGAGAAGCTCAACAGAAACATCATTCTTGAATTTGAAACCGGAGTACAAATTGAGGGAAGAAGCGCGCCTAACCATCACAGCCAACATTTCCGCGACTAACACAAAAAGGAAAGGGGAAAAAGGGTCGCCTTGCTTTAACCCTCTAGAAATCCTGAAATCCCTAGTCGGACTACCGTTAATTAGAATAGAAACAAAGGAGTTGCAAACATTACCTTTTATCCATTTAATCCAATTAGGTCCGAAATTCATAGCACTAAGAATGTGAAGCAGAAACTCCCAATCGACGCAATCATAGGCTTGAGCGAAGTCGACCTTAAAGATTAAACACTTTTCCTTCTTCCTTTTTGCCAAATCAATAACTTCATTGGCAAGGAGCACACCATCCAACAGGTTCCTACCTGAAATGAAAGCAGTCTGGGAAGGCGAAATAGGTTTAGCAATGACAGAAGCAAGTCTGGATGACATCAGCTTAGAGATAACCTTGGATATACAGCCCACGAGGCTTATAGGTCTGAAGTCCCCGAAATCGAAATGACTGTCCACTTTAGGGATTAGAGCCAAGAACGAGGAGGAGAACGCCTTCGGCAGGGAGCCGGTTATAGAGAAATGTCCAACGCAATTAGCAAAATCTGAACCCACAATTTCCCAACAGTCTTTGATGAATTTAAAAGAAAAACCATCCGGACCCGAAGATTTACAACTATCACAATCAAACACGGCGGCACGAATTTCATCAAAGGTGAAGTTAGCATCCAACATAAAACTATCCGACAGACTTAATTTAGGGATATCACCAAGAAACAGTGAAGGCCTTACAGTGTCTACCTTGCTGAACTTGCGTTTGAAAAATTCAAAACAGCTTGTTTGATAGTGGTTGGGTCTTCAATCAAATTATCGGGCGTCCCCAGAGCAGTGATGGAGTTAAGTCTGGTCCTAGCCTTTAATTTAGAGTGAAAAAATCTGCTATTGATATCACCCTCCTTCAACCATTTCGACCTAGATTTCTGGAAAATCATACTCTCTTTAAATCTAAGACTGCTCCAAAACCTCTCTTGATCCTCACTTCTCCTTTTAGTCAAATCCTCTGGCAATCCTTCAATATTCCTTTCCAACATCTCATCAAAGACATTAAGGTTCCCACCAAGAGTCTCAATTTTAAGATCCAGCCACCCGAATACATGAGTATTCCACCATCTCAGTTTAGTTTTAAGAGCGAAAAGCTTCTCTTTAAGAACGAAAGTCGGCGATCCTTGGAACGAGAACGAATTCCAAGTAGCCTTGAGGAAAGGCAAGAACTCCTTATGGTCCAACCAGCAATTAAAGAATTTGAAAGGCTTGGGCCCGTAGTTTAAGGTATTGGATTTGATCATAACTGGACGGTGATCGGATACATCTCGTTTCCCAACAAATTGGCCCCTAAAGCCCCAGCAGTCAATTAAGGAATCATCAACTAAGAACCTGTCTAACTTACTACAGCTCACGCCATTGGAATTAAACCAGGTGAACCTACTTCCCAGGAAAGGAAGGTCGACCAGCCCCACTTCTCCGATAAAGGAATTGAAATCAGAACACTCCCTAGTCGAAGAAACACGCCTACCCTTTCTCTCGTCACCAGATTTCACTGAATTAAAATCTCCTCCAATAATCCATCTGCATCCAGGATTGTTATTTTTGAATCCAATAAGAGCATCCTAGAGCCTCATTTTTTCACTCAAAGCACAAGGAGAGTAGACGTTTATAACACAAAGAACAGAGTCGTTCCAAAAGAACTTCGAACACAGAAAACCTTCCCCCTTACAGGTAGCAATAGGTTGAAATAACCCCTTCCTCCAGACTGACAGAATACCTCCGGAAGCACCAACAGAACCACTAGCGGACCACTCAAAATTACCAGAACCCCAAAGACTATTAACCAACTCCTCTCTCATTACAGGAATCTTGGTCTCTTGAAACAGACAAAAATCAACATTACCTTCCAAAAGAATTTGACGAATTCTTCTCCTTTTGTAAGATAAGTTACACCCACGAACATTGAATGACATAAAGATCATTGAGCACCAATGTCAACAGCCTTCGAACTAGCGAAAAATTTCCCATCACGATCCTCAAGCTTGCTAATGGTTGCGACACAGAGCTCCTCATCACCCACCGCTTCAATGCCCAAAGTCTTAGCCGTCTCCAAAATTTTCCGAGGAACACCGTTCAAACCCTCCTTGCATCTTAGATTACTTTTAAGGATATCAGAATCGGACAAAGATAAACCACTCGAAACCTGGGGAACCTCCGAATTGGTGCGAGCCTCAGGAATAGGCAAACGCCTCCTGTAACTTCACTTCTTACTAAGATATCTTTTACCCAGTTTGGATTTGAGACACTTAGTTGGACCTTTAATCTTAACGTTGAGCAGCGAAGAGTAAAAGGAAGGGAGGAAAGGAGACTGAGTGTGAGAGTAGATAGAAGCTATGGACTTCTTCAATTTCTTTTTTCCTTTCTCCCTCGGCCCAATAGGATACCCATAACAAAAAGGTTGGGATAAGGAAATAGGGTCCGACTCTACAAGGCCCATAGAGTTAGCAAGAGATGGCCCAAACTCAAGGCCCTTTACCCCAGATGGGCCCACAACAGGATCAGGAAGAACCTCATCAGAAGGGACAGCTTTAAAAGTTGAGATAGCCTCGGGAGAAGAATCCAAAAGGTCATTGACCTTAGCCTGGGTATCGTCCCCCCTAGGAACCCTACTTCTGACTCTATCCTCACCGGCTGATAGCGAATCACCAACGATAGAAGTAGGGAAAGCTGCATTACTTTCTATAGCAGAAAACTATCCTTAGAAACCAAGAAATTATCCAGCTCCCTATGCTTATTAGGACAAGCCTCAACACCCTCGCCTTCGTCATCAAAATAGCAAGGCCTGTCGCTATCAACATCTTCTGTTGTCGATGATATCCTAGTGTCTCCATCCGTAACTCCCTCCAAAAAGTTTTCCTTACAAGGGCCTGCAGGGACTTCAAAGAAGCTAACGGTGAACTCATGCTCGTTAAACTCAACTGAGAATTCTTTGTTGATCACGTTCCTCCGGTTAGTTTTAATGAGGAGTTTGGCGTCACAAAAACCAACTTCCTTGTCAAACACAGGATCATATTTGACTATCGAACCGAATCTTTCAAGCAAACACCCAAATACCTCACGCGACCAAGCGAAACAAGGAACTCCAAAACATTTGATCCACATAAACCTGAAGGGATCCACAGTGTCTAAACTCCACGGTTTAATCTCAGCAAACCACTTCTCACTCCAAGCTGAAGCCTGCCTGATAAAATCCTGAATACCATCATCTTCCTTAGCTTCTAGTAAACACAGAGTCGCTCCCAAAGGCGTAGCCTGGATATCGAAATACCCATCCTCGAATAAGTACTGTTGGATCAAAAAAGGATTGACTCCCTCGTGAACAACACCCACCCAAGACTGAACAAACCTAGAAATAAATCATTGCAAAAAATGCATGCATAAAAGTTTATATTATAATATTCAAAATTTTTTTTTGAAACTTTCCTAAATATTTTAAATGGATGATGATTGATAATAAATATTCTTATAAAATTTTGTATAATTATTGAATTTAAAATGAATATTTTATTAACATTTAAAGGAAATGAAAACTTGAAAAACAAGAAAAATAAATATACGGTAATATATTTGGAAGAATTAAAGTTTCTTGTTAAAAAGAATTCAATTATTTTTATACTTCTAAAATATTAATTGTATTATTATTTTTTATTTTTAATTAATTATTTATTGTTATTTTATTAAGTTTAAATTAAAATATATTTCATGTTCAACGCTCACGAACCACCCATAAAATTTGACAGAATCCGTAAATCTGCTCCAAGTTGAAATACACCAATCAATGGTGTGCCTGTCGACCTTCATTAACGGAAGCCACGCAAAGGAACGCCCTCCTACCATTAGAGTAATTTATAATATGCATTTAAGGATTGTTTCCGCTCCACGCCGAACAAATCAAAGAGCCACGCAAAGGAACACCCTCCTACCATTAGAGTAAAAACCTAACCACCAAGCTAAAAGCCTGTTCGTGGCGGTCATCAACCTCTCATCAATTCTATGTTCTAATACAAAATAATGGCGATAATTTTAGGAATAATCACCTGTTCTATCACTCGAAATCTAATTTGTTTCAATCGAATTTCGTAACTTGAACCGTCAAAATAATTTTAGTTACAACTCAGAGTAACCGTAATTACGTCCTTTTTCTTCTTCAATGATAGGTTCCTATTGCAAAAACCGCTAAAGAATTATTGTTAAACATTTTTAACCTACTGTTACAAAAAAGCACAAGGCTCATTTGCATAGAAGAAAATCAGGAGAAGATTTCAACTGAGATTTCAGTTAAAGGTTTTGCAACATGGTAACAACAAAGTTATTCTAATGGATGCTCCCAATGACATTCGTTTGCAATTGTCAAGAGCTCAAGAGTTATCAAGGAGGCATGACCCTCCTCACTGATACAACAATGACTAGTACACAATTTCTTTTTTAATAAGATTCTTAAGTCGGCTAACATCTTACCTGATTTAAAAAATAGTGTGTTGGTTAATCACCTTAACTTTCTTAAGTCTAGATCCATTTTAGTCGATATTTCGAATGTAAAAAATATTTAGATCAATTTCCTTAAGTCAGTTTGTTGACCAACTGATTTAACAAACGTTTGTGTAAGTCTGGTCTTTGAACGCTAACAAAAGTTTTACTATTTAAAAATAATAATTTTTAAATTTTTAAATAATAATAAACATATTATTTATTTTTCATTGAATCTCTTCTATTCCACACAAAAACCAATCGAATAAATAAATAAGAAAGAAAGGGAACATTCACCAAGTTAATTAAAAAACAGAAAGAGTGAAATATCTTTTTCCTTTCGTCTCATTTCAAGAAAACATAGCTCTCTCCCTCTCTCTCAACCTAAATGCACAATCATGCATTCCCTCACAAACCTCCGACTGTCGTGATGCCAGAAAGAGAAACAAACTCCATTTTTGAAATCCTATACTCATGGCCTCTCATTTACACCCAGTAGATGATCGATTTAAGCACACTTGACTTCCTTCCTCTTTTCCAATTTTCGGTCGTCGTGGTCATAAAGGAATGAAGGAAAACAATTTTGAGCAAGTGGATTCATTGAACCAAGTGGATTCATTGAACCAAGTGGATTCTCTACTTGAGCAACTTCAGTGATAACCCTTTTTCTCTAGTATCACGGTATCAAAACTCTTTAACCTTGCATACTACAAGTTTCATTTTCCTTTAAGTACATTAACTTATGTATTAAGTTCCACTACTACAAACATGCCTATTTTATCACATATGTGAATGGGATTTTATGTCGGTTACAGAGGCGAGGTAACGAAGAGCTTCATGAAAACATCCATATTACACCTCGGTTCAGAATAACCAAGGGGATAGGTGAAAATGTCATTGGTTCGAATCCCAGCAACAAATTTTTTATATTTTCAAAACAATGTAGTGCCCGCTATATTTCTTCTAGTTTTTGTTTATAAGTGAGAGAAATATGCCCCTATATACGTCAGATTTTGTTAATAATCAAAGGGTATAACCACTACTATAAATAATACTTTTTATGATGAAATTTTCACCTCGACCCACCAGTAACAAAGGAATATGTCCCGACAGCGTCATTGTTTTTGTATAAATATAGACAACCCATACCCTCGATTATTACCAAAACTGAGGGAATATATATATATATATATATATATATATATATATATATATATATATATATATACACGTGGGAGTTTACTTAAAAGCCTAGTTATTACATTTAATATTTTATATTTATTTTTAATTTGTTTCCAGTCGCCTGGCGGCTTTGCTGTTTCCTTTTTTTTTCTTTCTATTTTTTATTTGTATTACCCTAGGTTATAATGGGCAAACGAGGGGTTAACTTTTGCATGAATATTTTAAAATACCTTTTTTATACATTATTTAAATTATTTTTAATTATTAATTAATCTTTTAACTTGGTTGTTACTAAAAACCAGCGTGATAGTTAATTTAATTGAACTCCTAAAATATGAGGCTATATGAGGCTTTTACATTTTATTTTATTTTATTTTAAATTGATATATTCTCTTAGGTTTTCCTAAAAATAGACGTGTTTGATCTTTTCATTGAATACTTTAGAGAAATAGACTATAAATTTTCATTTACTAATCAAAACTACATGTTTCATCATCATTCTCTTCGAAAAAACCTAGACGATTTTCATCAAAACTCTTCCAACATCAACTCGAATATCATCTCATTTCAACGTCAACTCTTCCAACATCAACTTTTCAAAACTCATTGAAGATTAGTTATCATGTTTGTGGCACTTAATTCACCACTGAAATGTTCATATAATTCTTCATTGAAATGGTAATACCAATAACATGTTGTTTGAAATGTTGGTACCGCTTGAATATTGTTTGATAATGTGTTAGAAATGTAATACCACTGAACTGTTTCAATGCCAACTTTTCCATATATGTTTCATCATAACTTGTTATGTATGTTTCTAGTTATCATAATTCTGATTGTGGTTTAGTTTTTGTGTTTCTTCTCTGGGTATTAAATTTAATCTTCTTTGTTTTTCGAAGCAAACATTTGGAAATGTTGCCATTCTTTCCATTAGTAAACACTGTAAAATTTATGATGTCCAAATATATAGAAAGAAAAGTGATCGTGAAGGCTGGATCAGATCCTGTAGAATCAGGCCGCCAAGTGCGTCAGGGATGCTGGTCGTATGGAGAGGAGGGGGTGTACCTGCAAGGTACTCCGACGCTCAAGAAAGGGTTAGAGAAAAGGAGCAAGTACAAAGTATGAATTCTTAGGGTGAATATTGGATACCTGACCCTCTCAAGCGAGAGGGTTTAGATAGAGCCCCCAGCGCGTGGCCAACGGTCCTATTTTCGGGGCGAAATAACCTTTTTCCTGAAAGAATAGGTAACTACCCAAACTAGCCGTTATGTCGGGCAGAGTGTCCAAAACTAGCCGTTATATCGGGCATAAGCGTGGTTTCGAGCACCTGCCCTTAGCTGTTCGGGGAGCGATGAGGCCGTGCGTAACGGGCAGTAATTCCGGGGAGGAACGTTGCATTCCTTGCCCGGTTGGAGGGGCAGAAAGGTAACTTTTTCCCCTCTGTGGATTGGACTTAGGCAATTTGGGCCGCTCTGGAGTAGAAGCGGATTGGGCCAATTCTAGCCATTGGTCCAGTCCAGAACAGGAGCCCCCAAGTCATTGCTCCCGAGCATGGGAGTGATGACTTAAGGACTGCTCGTTGATCTGGGGAACCAGTATGGAGTCGTCGTTTGAAGACGAGGAGGATTGTCTCAAAGTGTTCGTGACCCCCAGATGTTCGTGAGATTCGTGGTCGTGACATCATTGCCCGGTGTTCGGGGAGGCTAATGGTCAGACATAATTGGAAACGTTGGGACGCCACGTGTGCCTAGAGCTCCGTGTAGCAGTTAATAGGCAATGATGGCTAGTGGATAGTCATAATGGCCTACGGGCGCGTGTTTGCACGTGCCCCTTTGTATAAAAGGGGGAAAATCGTTCCATTTGGAACTTTTCAGTCCGATTTCTCTTCGCTTCCTTCAAGCTTTTGCCCGACACCGTTTTCTGCTTCTCCGACCACCGTTACAAGCTTCCGAGCAGCACTTTCTTCTACTCAAAACTAGTAAGTGTTCCGATCCTTTGCTTGTTCTACTTCTGTTAGTTGTTAATGGTAGATTGCATGCGGTTAGGGTTAGCTTTAGAGGACAAAATGAGTGAGTCTCCGGCGATTGTTGGTAGTGGACGGTGGCTGTGCCATTTTTCTACTTCTAACATGTCACCGGAGTTGGTAGTATGTTTTGGTTAGGAGGGCGGTTGACGGCGTCGTCGCGATGGCGACGCCTATGTAACCGTCGTGACTTTTTGTCTTCTGGGCGGATGATGAGTTTTCCGGTAGAACGCTCCCAGATTCCGGTGAAGCTTTGCGATTTCCGGCGAAGCTTCAAACGGAAACTGGGTATGAGTGCGGGGAAGCTCCTCGCTAGGGGATGATTTATTTCGAGCGTCTCCTTGCGGGGAGGTTTCAACTCCATATTTGATGTTAGGGCTTAAGCCGGGGACCTTGTCCTCAGCCCTTTGCGTGCCCTTTCACTTGACTTAGCGGTGGAAGGGTGGCTTTGATTTGTTGTCGAATTCACTTTCTTCTCTGCTTTTCAGGTGATCGACATGGCGACGGGGCCAGATAGAGAAGTTATTTTAGACACCTCTGAGGAAGAAACAGGATCCTCGGACAACACTAGCTCGACGACTTCGAGCTCGGCGTCTTCGAGCTCCCCAAGTGATTCGGGGAAGAAGAAGAGGCTTTGGACGATATGGACGAGGATGTTGCTGATGATCCCGCAGAGGAATGGGAGGTGGTCGAGCCTGCTGAGCATGTGTCCAAGCTTGTGGGGGACGTTTTTACTGAAGTCGGGCTGGAGGGAGAGTGGAAGGTGCACTTCCCTTCCGAGGACGAGCGGGTCTGCACAAACTTTGGTGACCTGCTTTACGATGTACGAATATGCCTTCAAGGAGCTGGGCTTGAGGCTGCCGTTCACCGATTTCCAGCAGTCAGTGTTCGAGCATTTGAGGTTGGCCCCCACGCAGCTGCATCCGAACTCTCTGGCCTTTATCCGGGCGTTTGAGTTGGTGTGCGAGCATCTTGCTATAGGGACTACTCTCCCTCTATTCTTCACTGACTTCCATCTTCAGCGGTAACTGTCGAGGAGGAAGTACGGTTGGGTTTCGTTGAAGCAGCCCCGCAAGCTGTTCAAGCCTTTTTCGGAGTCAATAAGGACGTTCAAGGAACGTTATTATGTCGTTGAACCCTTGTCTGAAGCTGCCCAGGATAGCACATACGTCTGGGAGATAGAGGTTGACGAGGACGGGAACGAGCTACACGACGAGGAGGGGAGGTATATTGGGCGAAGACTTTACAAGTTCCCCTTCCACTGGTCACCCGACCACTTCACCAAGAAGCCCAGTGATTATGTCTTCCAACCGAGTGAGCTACTCGGGAAGGACGCCGCGGCGTATGAGGCGCTGGTGAACTGGGTCAACTCCTTCCGGCTCGCTGAGTACTGGACGAGAAAGGGCAGTCCGATCTTCAAGGGGGACGGGAGCCAGAGAGTTGAGTGTAGATTCATCAATATTAAGGCACTGCTGGAGTGCAAGACTCCTCAGGACGTCGGAAAGCTGCTCGGTAGTCTTAGTTGCTTAATTTTGTTTGTGTCATTTCTTTTCCTCGTATCTAACATGCTCGTATTTTGTCTGTGCAGATGAGATGCCTCAGGCCCATGACAGAGTTGTGAGGAATGCTCTTGCAAGGAACAAGACTGGGGTGGCTCCTCCGAAATCCCAATTTGCTGGTGCTCGTGCTCCTCCTCCTGTTCAAACTGCTGCGGGGACCTCTTCTTCTCCTACTTCTGCTCCCCGGGGGTCTCCCCTTCCTTTGGCTGGTCGACCCAAGCGGCAAAGGTTTAATGATGTTGTGGACCTTACCCGGGCGTCGGAGAAGGGGAAGTTCGAGCTTCCTCCTTGCATTCATGACCGGAAGTTCTTCGAGGGGAACTATCTGATTGTGCCTCGGGCGGAGTCTCTTCGCTTAGAAAGCATGGATCGCCCGAGCAAGAGGGCGTTGGTGGCCTAGGATGCTTCTGCCTTGGTCAGGATGTTAGAGATGGCAGTTGTGTACGCCGAAGGGGATTCGGCGACTGAGGCCGAACTTACTGCTGCCCGTGCTACCATGGCGTCCCTCAAGGAAGAAGCTAAGGGTGCCGACGATGCTCAGAAGAAAGCTGAGGAGGAGGTAGCTCGTTTGAAGGAGGAGAACTCGACGCTGGCGGCGGAGAAGAAGTTTGCCGAGGAGTTGATCCAGCGGCTGAAGGCGGCCAATGCCCCGGGTGACGATGAGCCGGAGGATGTGAAGGCATTGAAGACGAGATCCGAGCTGGTTGCCCGTTTACTGACGGCCGAGGATGATGGCATTATTGTCGCGGAGGAGTCTTTTGGGAACGTCGTCGCTCAACTGTGGGTGGTGAACCCTGGGCTCGATTTTTCTGTCGAGGCTACTCACTACCTGGCGCATGTTGAGGACGGTCGTATTGTCATGCCCGACGGTCTCCTTGAAGGTATCCCCGAGGATCAGCCCGCCGAGGACCAAGGACCTCAGCCAGAGCCAGCCGAGCATGCAGACGAGTGAGGAGCTTGTATTTTTTTAATGTTGTTGTAATATGTCCGGCCTGCGTGCCGTGGAATTATTGTAATTTATTTTCTTTTCGGGGGGCATGGCCCCTATTTAATGTAACTAAGTACAATTGTGGCCCTTGTGGTCACCCATTATGTTAACTTATTATATTTCTGGCTTCGTCGTCTGCATGATTTTACTTGCATTTATTTTTGCTAAGTGTTGTATGCATGCTCGCTGTGAATGTATGTCCGCCTGTGATAGGGGCTATTTGACTTGTGCGAATATTTTGGGGGGATTGCTCGTAATAGATGTGTTCGACAATGTGGGGAACTGGTCGAACTGTCGGGGAATACCCTGGTCGGGGAGCGGAGCTCAGGTCGCGCTTGAGGCTTGAGTTCGCGGCGTGAACGTCCCATCGCGAGTTGGGGTTCTGCCAATCATGGTACTTTGACAATGGCAATGCTCGATCGAGGACCACTGTCGAGCAATTTCCCGGCTCGTTACTGAGCGGGGTTATGCTTTAATCGTATGCGACGCTTGTACCTAGACGCGCATAGTGGTCGGTAGCGGACGTTCGTCGTTGCGACGGGTCGAACCGAGAATTTAGCTGTAATATTGTTTTAGCTTTTCAACGTTCAACAGTCGAGCAAGTTCTTCCCCAGAGAGATACTCCAGGTAGTAGGCCCCATTTTCCGTTTTTGCTCGGACACGATAGGGTCCTTCCCTGTTGGCTGCTAGTTTGCCTTCACGAGAGTCTTTGTGGTTTCTTCTTAGAACAAGGCTTCCCACGTCGAACTCTCACCGTATCACCTTGGCGTTGTGCCTGATGGTAATTTTTTTTTTAGCGAGGCTTCGCGAAGGGATGCCTTGGTTCGGATTTCCTCGACGAGGTCTAGCTCTTCTCTCAACGATTCGTCATTCATCTCCTCGTCTAGGGGCGACTCTGTCCGCCTAGAGGGTACGTGAACTTCGACGGGAATTATAGCCTCGGTCCCGTATACTAAACGGAAAGGTGTTTCCCCGGTCGTTGAGTGCGGAGTTGTGTGGTACGCCCACAGTACGCTGTGTAGTTCCTCGACCCATGCCTTTTTTGTTTCATCCAGCCTTCGCTTGAGGCCTCAAAGGATGACTCGGTTGGCTGCTTCGGCCTGCCCATTTGTTTGAGGGTGCTCCACGGATGCGAAGTGCTGCTTCGTGCCCAGTTGGGCGACAAAGTCCTGAAACTTCCTGTCCGTGAATTGCGTCCCGTTGTCCGTTACTATTGCTTGGGGAATACCAAAACGTGCGAGGATGTTTCGTTTGTAAAAACGCAGGATGTTGAGGGCAGTTATTTTGGCTAGACCTTCTGCCTCTATCCATTTTGTGAAATAGTCAACGCCCACTATGAGATATTTGTTCTGACTTGATCCTACCACGAAGGGTCCTAGGATGTCTAGGCCCCACTAGGCGAATGGCCACGGGGAGGACATAGCCTTGAGCTCGTTAGACGGAGCCAGGTGCATGTCCCCGTGTCGTTGGCATTTGTCGCATTTCTTCACGCGTTCTTTTGCATCGTTTTGCATGGTTGGCCAGTAGTATCCTGCACGGAGAGCCTTTCGAGCAAGGGACATTCCGCCGAAATGTTGGGCGTTGATTCCTTCGTAGATTTCATGCAGGATGTGTGCGGCCATTTCCTCCTCGACACATTTGAGCAGCGGAATGGAGAATCCCCGTCTGTAGAGTTTATCTTCGACCAGGACATAAGAGCAGTCTCTTCGCCTGACTATGCTGGCCTCCTTTGGGTCGGACGAGAGTTCATCTTTGGCGAGATAGTTGTAGACTGGGGTCATCCAACAGTTGTTGTCGCCGATCACCTGCACGTCGAGTGTCACAGAGGCCTTCTCGATGCTGGGTCGAGGAAGTACTTCCTGTATGACAGATTTGTTTTCGCCTTTCTTCTTTGTACTGGCTAGTTTAGATAACACGTCTGCTCGTACGTTATGTTCGCGTGGAACGTGTTTCAGTTCCACTGTTGTGAACTTCGCCATTTCCTTCTTTACCAGGGCCAAGTATTCGGTCAGGTTGTCGTTTTTGTCTTGTTATTCTCCCCGGACCTGGAGGGTCACGAGTTTTGAATCTGTGCACATGACGACTTCCTCTGCGCCTAGGTCCTCGGCAAGGCGTAGCCCAGCGAGGAAGGCTAAGTATTCAGCCTGGTTATTGGAGGTTGGGAAAGACAGTGTGAGTGAAACCTCGAAGATAATTCCTTCGTTGCTCTCCAGTATGATGCCCGTGCCACTTCCTGCAGAGCTTGAGGCGCCGTCGACGAAGATGGTCCATCTGCGTGCTTCGCTCGCGGGGGAGTCTGCGAACGTCATCTCCACGACGAAGTCGTCCAGAGCTTGGGCCTTGAAGGCTTTTCTGCCTTCGTATTGGATGTTGAATTCGGACAGTTCCAGCGACCATTTGAGCATACGGCCTGTAATACCCCAAATTTTGACCACTTAGATTTCCCATCATTGTGAAAATCATCATCACAATATGGATGAACCATCATGCTTCATCAGTCTCCCCAAAGATGGGTGAGCATCCAATACAATCAGAATTAGGGTTTCAAGCCCTCTCTGAGTGCTTAGACAAAGGATCAATCAAGAAATGACATGATCTTCAACTTGTCTAATCTCTTAAATATCCACAATGGATCAAAAAGGACTCCCACTTCAAGGATTAAGCACAAGGCTGCTCCCTTCTAGGTGGATCAAGTCTCAAGATCGACAGTGTCACCAAATTAGGGTTTTGGTCGACCAGGGCCTCCAGATGGAAATTTTCATCTGGGCACAAGGCAATGATCCAAAACATGACCTAATATACTTCATGGAACCTCATGAACCCATGCATCAAGTCAATTTTGCCTTAGGGGATGCATTCATCAAAAATCAGGAATTAGGGTTTCTTGACCTAATTCACCCCTAAGTTGACTTTTGGGACAAACCATGAGCCAAGACCTCAAGACATGATTTGAGGGTCTCTAATATACCATATTGATCCATTTGGAACAATGGATTGATCCAAGAAGTTTGAGCAACAAGTCTCAATTTCATCTGCACCACAATTAGGGTTTTAAGAGAAAAGTCAACTGTAACTTTGACTTTTGACCAGGACATGCTCCCAAACCCTAATACATGATTGAATATACCCTATGACACCCATGGAACATGTCCATCAAGTTTGATTTAGGTCAAGGACATGATTTCCTGAAGAATTGCACAGTTTGGAATTCATCTGATAAAAAGTCAACCGTGCACAAAAGTCAACTTTGACTTTTTGAGATTTTTCACCAAAATAGATTTTTAACCCTAAAATGATGTTAATGTATGATTTGAATCATCATTCATCAAGAAAAATCAAGAAAAGTGAGATAACTTGTAAAAGGGGTAACCATAAAACTTAGAAATTTTTCTAAGTTAAAAATAAAGTGGCAAAGGTACCAACTTTGGAGGACCATAACTCCTAAACCACAAGGCGCATTTTTCTCATCCAAATATGGATTTGTAGCCCTCATTATCACCTACAAAAACTTCAACTACAAGTCATTCCAATTCATTAAGGATTTTGAGTTATGGAGTGATCAAAGTGGCTGAAAAGTGAAAATGTCACTTTTTCCAACACTTAGTGAAATTTTCACTAAGTCAGATTCTGCCTCACTTTTTGCCAAATGTAGGGGGATTTTTCACTTGGAATCAAAAGGGATCAAAACCAAACTTGTTCAAACAGTTGTTGTATCATGTAAGAGCTTTCCAAAATGGCCAAGAACATTGCCAAATTCAACCTACACCATGAGATACAACATTGCCAAGTTGCCTTGCTGAAATCTGTCAAGGCAAGGCAGAATTTGCAACTTTGGTCGATTTTCCAAAATCAGCCAAATTCAATTGCTCCTATCCACTTGGACACCTCAGAGGATTGAATCTAAAGGGGACAATCACTGAGCCAAGCCTCCAAAGTCCATGGAACAAGAAATAGCATGTTGAACCTAGAATGGCCAAAATAGGGGCAAGACTTCAAATTTGGAATGAGGCATTCAATGGAACCATCAAGGTGGCATGGACTGAGCCATTCTCATCTAAAATCAGTCAAGACTTATCCAAGTCCAAGGGAACCAAAGCTCTGTGCCCTAACCTCTAGTCAATGGCTAGAGGAGACTTGGATTTTCATTTGCCAACATTGGCCAAACCTACTTACCAGCTGCCATGCACTATTCCTTGCGAAACAAACTTGCTCTACTATAAATAGAGCTCAATTGTGGTCAGTTTGAGTACACCAAAGCCATCTAACAGATGCTTTCCTCAAAATCTCTTCTTTCACTCCAATTTTGCCTTCTAAGGCAAGTCACTATCGGGTTTTGAGTTTGAGAGCAATTCCAATCAAACCAATCACTCACACACGTCACATACATCACATATGAGCTGATCAAACACTTAGATTACTTCTGAAACATCAATTTCACAAAATCACCAGCTGGTTGCTCAAGGTTTCAACCAAAGTGCAGCTGAGGTACCACAAAATGATCCAGCCAATTTCAATCAAGTCTGTAGCGAGCGATTTTGGACGCGGTTCTTAAGCACTGGTCGCTCTCTGCGGTTGAGCTTAAAACTACAGGCCGATTTATTTTTTATCCTATTGTGAGCTGAATAAGGAAGGGAAATAGATGTCTCCAATTAACCCTGCTTGCATACTGAGTTTAAACAGCGGTCTGTTAGGTTACGGATGCTATCAATGTGGGGGGGCCTTTGTACTGGTTATTCGTATTTCGCCAATACAGGTTCTTTCTTTCTAGGGCTTGGGCAAAAGGTTTCTGGCGGGGAACAAGGATTAGGATGTTAGGACTGATGCTTTTGAATTACTGCTTTTGATTGATGGAGATATGGGATTTGGGTTTTTTGTTGATTGCGCTCGCTAAGATCTTTTCTTTCGATCTTATGCCTACGTATTCCCGTTTACCGAAACAGGGAAATCAGATCGTTCGTAGTTCCTCCTATTCTATGGGAGGAAATGGGGTTTTTGGTGTCTTGTTCAAAGCCCAAGACATGAAGCGAAAGGTGGTTTGTATCTTGTTCAAAGCCCAAGATGCGAAGCTAAAAGGTCTATTTGTGTCTTGTTCAAAGCCCAAGACGTGAAGCTGAAAGACCTCGGCTTTAGAGAGAATTTGTCATCTCTAAAGAGGGGAGAAGGAGAATTACTTTAACTGGGATACGCGGATCCGAGAAATGCCATAATTTCCGAAGAAAGGGTTTTAACCTGAATGAGAAGACTTTAACTCAGTGTAGAGCAATGCCATCTTTCCTTAGGAATTTCTCATGCTAAAAGAGGGACATTGGCATGGATGTAGATGATCCAGAGGCTTGCCGCTTACAGCGATTAGATGAAGGGAAAGGAGTTGTTGATGTTTGTGTACTGTGAACGAGGCACAGCTTTGATGTTAAAAGGTTGATTGGATCAACCAGTGGTTTTCTTATACAAAGCCTAAGAGGAGGCTAATTTCCGCTAGGAAAATCATTATACAAAGCCTAAGAGGAGGCTATTTTGTGTCTCGTACAAAGCCCGAGAGAGAGGCTAAAAGTTTTTGACCCAGTGGGGCATATCGTTATACAAAGCCTAAGAGGAGGCTAGCAAAGAGTTGACTCAGTTGGAGAATCTTTTATACTCAGTAAGAGAGTGTTTTTGTATCTCGTATAAAGCCCGAGAGAGAGGCGAAAAGGTTGTTTTGACTCCATTGGGGAGAATTTTGGTATCTCGTACGAAGCCCGAGATGGAGGCTATTGTAACTGTTTCAGTTGAGTGACAGATCCAATATACTGATTTAAAAGAGAAAATCAGTTCTTATATGAGCAACACTGTACTCAGGGATTTGATTTGAGGATCAGGGATATTTCCTTCTCTTTGAGGAAACGGGAAATCCAAAGGGTATTGAGACTGTCCGAGTCTGCGGGTTTCCTTCCTATTTAACGAAGGGTGCTTGAGAATGTCTTTGAGACTCAAGGAAATTAGACTGTCTGTGTCTAGAGTTTTATCTTTTGTACTATGCTTCGAGAAACAGTAGTAGACTCTATGAAAGGACTGTTCTATGAGGATGACTAGGTTCTGTTCCTATACCTCTAGGAGGTCGTCGGGAGAATTTGTACGAAGCCCAAGAGGAGGCTGGGAACTTTTAAGAAGCTGACGGGTCCTTGTACGAAGCCCAAGAGGAGGCTATCATTCCCGGAGGAAGATATCATTATACGAAGCCTAAGAGGAGGCTGTGAATACTTCTAAGAAGCCGTAGGGTCCTTGAATAATGCCCAAGAGGAGGCCGATGCTTTTAAGAAGCCCGTGGGTCTATCATCTCCTTTCCATTAGGAGAGATAACTCTTTTAAAGATGAAAACCACTGGTAAACGTGCGAGGTTTACTATCTAGCGACTTTTAGCTTTTAAAGAGGGTTCCTTAGTTAAGGTCCAAGATTATGACCGTAGTGGGTACCCAAACCCCGAGACATTCAAGGCAAGCTATCCACAAGGAATAGATCAAGTCAGGAAAGTTCGAGAATTGGGAAGAAACTCAAAGATGCCATTCACGTAGAATACATTCATCTTGGGGAGTAGAGCTTCTTGACGATTCCTAAGGAGGACAGCCGAAGAGAAGACTGTATCTGGTGCTCCTATTGGGGATCTAGGCGTCTATTTCTATGAATAAATGAAACGGCGTCACTTAATTCTAGACGTAGTTGCCGGGGAAACTCGAAATATCTATACTATTATTACACAGTAGATATGAGTTTATGAAAGGAGACTTACAGTGAGCAGCCCCACAATACAGTTTATAATATGAAAACAGTAAATGAAAGCGATAACCACTTACTCGGTTGTAGTGCTTCCATGCTGTTTGGTTAGTTGTTCAACAAAGAAAGATTGAAAACAACAGTATATTCAAAATCAAAGGAGAAAGTGCTTTGAAAAAGAAAGATTTGGGGCTTACAGCTCAAGGAGAGGCCCATGGTTTTATCAGTGAGCGTACTGTTGTTTTGAATTTGTACAGAGGGACTTATACAAGTGACTGAGGCCCAAAAAGGTTTTCTGTACAAAGGGATGGGTCTTACACTCTCTCAAGAGGCCCAAAAAGGTTTAAAGAAAAGAGAAATGGGTCTTACTACTCGAGGGTAGGCCCAAATGGATTTTATTTTTAAACGGGCGACGATCGCGCTGTTTACTTGTACAGAGGGACTTATACAATGAGTGAGGCCCAAAAAGTTTTTGTACAAGGGGGGATGGGTCTTACACTCTCTCAAGAGGCCCAAAAAGTTTTGAAGAAAAGTAAATGGGTCTTACTACTCGAGGGTAGGCCCAGATGATTTTTGAAAAGGCGACGATCGCGCCGTTTGTTTTTTGACGGTATCGGGACTTATACAATAAGTGAGGCCCAAAAATGATTTGGTCAAAAAAAGGATTGGGTCTTACACTCTAATAGAGGCCCAAAGTGTTTTGAAAATGATTTATGAGGGTTGAATTAATCCAAAACCCTATTTTGTTTTCAAAATGTATTTAATTGAATAAAAATTCAATTAAAATGATCAAAAATTGTTTAACACATGGAAAACAAATTGTGATCTTGGATTAATGCTTCAAAAATTAAGTATTGACCTACAAAATAATTAGAAAGCATTAAAAGTTGCAAAATCAATGTAGAAAAAATATTTAAAATGCCAAAAACAATCAAAATATTAATTCTTTACAAAAATATCAATTATATGAAATAAATAATATTTTTGGGATTTTTTGATAAAATAAAATATTTTAACATTTTTGTGAATTATTAAAAAAAGAATCAAACCAAAATCATTAAAACTCAGAGAGAAATTAATTTTTGAATCAATTAAACAAAATCACAAAATTCAAATATTTGAATTTGAAAAAAAAGGCACCAAGAACAAGCTGAAGAACACGCGCGTGTTCTTGGTTTCTCAGATTTGTGTTTTCTATCCAATCTCCATGAATACGTAATCATATCATGCAATCCACATATCATTATGCTCGTCTCAACCTCACGATCATGTCTATGTACTTTAATTTCATTTAAATTAAACATACAACAAGAAATCACGAAGAAACCTCAAGAACCCTAATTTCTGCATGAAGGCTAGGATTTTTGATACACGATTCAAACAATGCAATTAATTGAGGGAAAACATTCCATGCATGATTATGAACATATGGCCAAATTATTGTGCGAGGAAATATGCATAGATTGAGAGATGACCAAGTATGTGCTTACCTCCAAGCCGTGACAGCAAGTTCAGAGTGATTTTTGATTTGGAGGTGTTACAGATGAGTGGTGATGATCTGAACAGCTTCCCTACACCATATGGAGTGTGTTTGGATGGTTGGACTTGATTGAAATTGGCTGGATCATTTTGTGGTACCTCAGCTGCACCTTGTTTGAAAATTTGAGCAACCAGCTGGTGATTTCATGAAATTGATGTTTCAGAAGTTGTGTGAATGTTTGATCAACTCATATGTGATGTATGTGAGGTGTGTGAGTGATTGGTTTGTGCAGAATTGCTCTCAAACTCAAAACCTGATAGCTACCTTGCTAAGAAAGGCATTTTTGCCAAGAGAAAGAGATTTTGAGGAAAGCATCTGTTAGATGGCTTTGGTGTACTTAAACTGACCACAATTGAGCTCTATTTATAGTAGAGCAAGTTTGTTTTGCAAGGAATAGTGCATGGCAGCTGGTAAGTAGGTTTCCTCAATGTTGGCCAATGGAAATGCAAGTCTCCTCTAGCCATTGACTAGAGGTTAGGGCACAGAGCTTTGGTCCCCTTGGTCTTGGATAAGTCTTGACTGATTTCAGATGAGAATGGCTCAGTCCATGCCACCTTGATGGTTCCATTGAATGCCTCATTCCAAATTTGAAGTCTTGTCCCTATTTTGGCAACTCTAGGTTCAACATGTTATTCCTTGTTCCTTGGACCTTGGAGGCTTGGCTCAGTGATTGTCCCCTTTGGATTCAATCCTCTGAGGTGTCCAAGTGGATTGGAGCAATTGAATTTGGCTGATTTTGGCAAATCGACCAAAGTTGCAAATTCTGCCTTGCCTTGACAGATTTCAGCAAGGCAACTTGGCAATGTTGTATCTCATGATGTAGGTTGAATTTGGCAATGTTCTTGGCCATTTTGGAAAGCTCTTACATGATACAACAACTGTTTGAACAAGTTTGGTTTTGATCTCTTTTGATTCCAAGTGAAAAATCCCCCTACATTTGGCAAAAAGTGAAGCAGAATCTGACTTAGTGAAAATTTCACTAAGTGTTGGAAAAAGTGACATTTTCACTTTTCAGCCACTTTGATCACTCCATAACTCAAAATCCTTAATGAATTGGAATAACTTGTAGTTGAAGTTTTTGTAGGTGATAATGAGGGCTACAAATCCATCTTTGGATGAGAAAAAATGGCCTTGTGGTTTAGGAGTTATGGTCCTCCAAAGTTGGTACCTTTGCCACTTTATTTTTAACTTAGAAAAATTTCTAAGTTTTATGGTTACCCCTTTTACAAGTTATCTCACTTTTCTTGATTTTTCTTGATGAATGATGATTCAAATCATACATTAACATCATTTTAGGGTTAAAAATCCATTTTGGTGAAAAATCTCAAAAAGTCAAAGTTGACTTTTGTGCACAGTTGACTTTTTATCGGATGAATTTCAAACTGTGCAATTCTTCAGGAAATCATGTCCTTGACCTAAATCAAACTTGATGGACATGTTCCATGGGTGTCATAGGGTATATTCAATCATGTATTAGGATTTGGGAGCATGTCTTGGTCAAAAGTCAAAGTTACAGTTGACTTTTCCCTTAAAACCCTAATTGTGGTGTAGATGAAATTGAGACTTGTTGCTCAAGCTTCTTGGATCAATCCATTGTTCCAAATGGATAAATATGGTGTATTAGAGACCCTCAAATCATCTCTTGAGGTCTTGGCTCATGGTTTGTCCCAAAAGTCAACTTAGGGGTGAATTAGGTCAAGAAACCCTAATTCCTGATTTTTGATGAATGCATCCCCTGAGGCAAAATTGACTTGATGCATGGGTTCATGAGGTTCCATGAAGCATATTAGGTTATGTTTTGGACCATTGCCTTGTGCCCAGATGAAAATTTCCATCTGGAGACCCTGGTCGATCAAAACCCTAATTTGGTGACACTGTCGATCTTGAGACTTGATCCACCTAGAAGGGAGCAGCCTTGTGCTTAATCCTTGAAGTGGGAGTCCTTTTTGATCCATTGTGGATGTTTAAGAGATTAGACAAGTTGAAGATCATGTCATTTCTTGATTGATCCTTTGTCTAAGCACTCAGAGAGGGCTTGAAACCCTAATTTTGATTGTAGTGGATGCTCACCAATCTTTGGGGAGGCTAATGAAGCATGATGGTTCATCCATATTGTGATGATGATTTTCACAATGATGGGAAATCTAAGTGGTCAAAATTTGGGGTATTACAGATGCCCCTATTTAATCTTCTTGGACCCGAAGGTATGAATGACGAAGGGATTCGGGCATTCGGGGTGCAAGAGGATTAAATATCGGAATATCCAAAATTTTGATGGTGGTTATGAATGGTAGCTTACGCATTCATCTTCTTTAGCTAAGCAATGATGCTTAGAAAAGGTAAACTTCCCCTCGATCCTGGTTTCCAACCAAGGAACTGGTCTCAGTTTCTGATTTAAACTTCCCCTCGATCCTGGTTTCCTACCAAGGAACTGGTCTTAGTTTCTGATTTAAACTTCCCCTCGATCCTGGTTTCCTACCAAGGAACTGGTCTTAGTTTCTGATTTAAACTTCCCCTCGATCCTGGTTTCCTACCAAGGAACTAGTCTTAGTTTCTTTTGTCAATAAACTTTACTGACAAGGGACGCTATTCGTAGCGGCTTTCCTCAAACTTCTCGCCGAATTTTCCCGGAGAGATGTCGTTTGAGTGGAAAAACTTTTGATGTCAGACCTGCTGGGGAACCCAGTCGTCTGAGTTGTAGAGTTGTACAAACTTCTCTGTTGGAGACGCCATTTATTTCTACTGGGGAAAGCGAGTCTCTTGAGACTATTTTCATTTGGGATCTTTCATCATACTTTTCTCAGGATCTTCCTGGAGAAACGCCATATGATGGGGTCCAATTTTGAGGTGCCGATGACCTTTTCGGAGCAAAACTGGCGTGCTGCCGAATCTCTGATCACGAGGCTTTCTCTGTGGATTTTCCTTAATCCAGGAAAGCAAGTATATCATCTTCGATGGCGAAGAGTGACATTTGTTGAAGGTTCTCTGATCTTTCAGAGGTTCAAGTTATCAAAGTGGCCAAGTGCCGACTCTGATCTAAAGATACACTGGTGGCGAGATTGTGCAGACGCAACACTTCCTGACGAGGAAAGAACTGACAAACTCGATTGAGAAAACTGTTTATCACTAGGGGATAAGACCGACTTAAGTGATAGTGATGCAATACGAAATGCGAACGCAAATAAAATGCATGAAGTATGTATGTATATGCTGACAAAACAGACGCGACATACAGACTAATGGATGAACACAATTGGATACTCGGCCATCGCGGGGCGAAGAAGTACCGTTGATTCAAAATAGCAATTTCACCTTGCTTAGGAGAGATAGTCCCGTTGGGAGCTATGTTGATCGGGCTTAAGAGATGAGAACTCGGCCGAGGATGTCAGACAAAACAAGGTCTCTGACACAGTTGATCCCTTCATTCAGGCATACTGGCTTAGAAGGAGTACTTTGATTCTGCACTTTGAAGTTCGCTTACTTCGGAAGAAGCGATCGATGTTCTTCTGATGTTCAACAGTCAAAAGAAATTGCCATCTTTATTTTAAAAGCAGAAAAAGTTTTAACAAGTAAATTCATTTTTGTTTTATTTCAAGAATCGCTGATTAAGTTTAAACAACGTCATTCTGTAAAGCTAAAACAAGTTAAGAATTACAAACAAAAGCACAAGGGCTCAAATTTTATTGATACGATGGAGATCAGCCAAACGCGTGATTCCAAAGAGTATATACAAAGTTAGAAAACGGTAATTTACAGGGAAAAGGGCTACGTTGAAACATAACGACCACTATCCTTCTACCAACTTTGAGTTCGGGACATCCTGAGCTTCTGTCGAAGATGACCTTTGACTGGAGTTTTCCTCCGATGGATGATGTAACTGCTGCTGCTGAGGGACTTGCCTCTGTTGAACATAGTTACTTGCCATTATCCCTAAATTTTGCCTGGATTGTACTATGAGATTTCCAATCCATCGGGATGATTCTTTTTTTTTCATGTCTCTAACTTTTGCTTGGACCGCCCTTTCGGGTTTTCAATCCACCGAGGCGTTTTTTTTTTAGTTTTAGGCGAAGTATTTCTTGACTACATCAACATTCGTGGGGTAGGCAAATTCCTCTCAGTCCATGGTTGCAAGTCTCAAGGCGCCGCCTGAGAAAGCTTTCGTGACCACATAGGGGCCATCATAATTTGGGGTCCATTTGCCCCGAGAGTCAGTGAGAAATGATTGTATCTTCTTGAGCACGAGGTCTCCTTTTCTGAAAACACGAGGTCGGACCTTTTTGTCGAACTCCCTCTTCATTCTTTGTTGATACAACTGACCGTGGCATAGTGCCGTGATTCGCTTCTCTTCGATCAGGTTCAGGTCGTCGTGTCGACTTTGACACCATTCAGCTTCGGTGAGCTTAGCTTCTATCAATACCCTGATTGATGGGATCTCTACTTCTATGGGGAGAACTGCCTCCATGCCATATACTAGAGAGAAAGGGGCAGCCCCTGTTGAAGTGCAGACAGATGTTCAATAACCGTGAAGAGCAAAGGGTAGCATTTCGTGCCAATCTTTATAGGTTACAACCATCTTTTGAACAATCTTCTTGATGTTCTTGTTAGCCGCTTCTACCGCTCCGTTCATCTTGGGTCGGTAGGGAGATGAGTTATGGTGTTCGATCTTGAACTCTGCACACAACTCTTTCATCATCTTATTGTTCAAGTTAGATCCATTATCAGTAATGATCTCGCTTGGAACACCATAACGGCAGATGATATTGTTTTTGATAAATCGGACCACCACTTGTCGGGTTACATTGGCGAATGACGCTGCTTCGACCCACTTGGTGAAATAGTCAATGGCTACCAGGATGAACCGATGTCCGTTTGAAGCCTTGGGCTCAATCATACCAATCATATCGATTCCCCATATGGAAAATGGCCACGGGGAAGAAAGAACTTTGAGATGTGATGGCGGTACATGAATTTTGTCGAAGTACATCTGACACTTGTGACACCTCCTCATGTACTTGTAGCAGTCGAATTCCATTGCCAACCAATAATACCCGGCCCTGAGAATTTTTCTCGCCATTGTGTGTCCGTTGGCATGAGTGTCAAAGGATCCTTCATGAATTTCTTTCATGAGCATGTCTGCTTCTGGTCTGTCGACGCATCGGAGCAAGACCATGTCAAAATTTCTCTTATAGAGAGTGTCACCGCTCAGGAAGAAGTTTCCAGCCAATCTTTTGAGGGTTTTCCTGTCTTTCCTGAGTGCCCTAGATGGGTACTCTTGTTTCTGAAGGAAGCATTTGATATCGTGATACCAAGGTCTGTCGTCTATGACTGCTTCAATCGCGAAGACGTAAGCGGGCCGTTCAAGGCGCATGATGTCGATCTTAGGTAGGTCGTTCCATCGACCTACATTAATCATGGAAGAAAGAGTGGCTAATGCATCAGCCATGTGATTCTCATCACGAGGGATGTGATGAAAGCCGACTCTGTTGAAGAAGGGTAACGACCTTCTTGCATAGTCTTTGTAAGGAATCAATCTTGATTGGTATGTGTTCCAATCTCCTTTTATGTGGTTAATAACCAGGGTTGAATCGCCGTATAAGTCCAAGTTTTTGATCCTTAAATCAATCGCTTCTTCGAGACCCATGATACATACTTCGTATTCGGCCTCGTTGTTCGTACATTTGAACGTAAGTCTGGCAGTGAAAGGAATGTGGGAACCCTGAGGGGTAACAATGATTGCCCCAATTCCGTTTCCATAATGATTAACTGCTCCGTCAAAGATGAGTCCCCACTGGGAACCTGGTTCTGGCCCTTCACTGGGTAGCGGTTCATCGCAATCTTTCATTTTTAGATACATGACATCTTCGTCTGGGAAGTCAAACCCGATTGATTCTTGATTGTCAATCGGTTGATGAGCCAAATGATCGGCTAAAATACTTCCTTTAACGGCTTTCTGAGCATGGTACTCTATGTCATATTCTGATAGTAACATCTGCCAACGGGCAATCCTTCCCGTGAGAGCAGGTATTTCGAAAATGTACTTGATTGGATCCATTTCGAAGACCAACCAAGTAGTATGACGAATCATGTACTGGCGAAGACGTTTGGCTGCCCAAGCCAAAGTGCAACAAGTTTTCTCAAGCATTGTGTACCGAGTCTCGCAGTCGGTAAACTTCTTGCTCAGATAGTAAATGGCAGACTCTTTCCTTTTGGTTTCGTCCTGTTGGCCAAGTACACATCCCATTGAGTCCTCTAGGACTGTGAGGTAAATGATCAGTGGTCTTCCTTCCACTGGAGGTGATAGAATCGGAGGATTCAATAGATATTCCTTGATACTGTCGAAGGCGGTTTGGCAATCTTCTGACCAAACGTAATCCTGGTTCTTTTTGAGTAATTTGAAAATCGGCGCACATGTCGCAGTCATAAGGAATATGAATCTGGAGATGTAGTTCAAACGTCCCAGGAATCCTCTGACTTGTTTTTCAGTTTTCGGAGAAGGCATTTCTTGAATGGCCTTGACCTTGTCAGGATCAACTTCAATTCCTTTCTGGCTGACGATGAACCCTAGTAATTTCCCTGAACGGACACCGAAGGTGCACTTGTTAGGATTTAAGCGGAGCTTGAATTTTCTTAGACGTTCGAACAATTTTGACAGATGTTCAACGTGCTCATCCTCTGTTCTTGATTTTGCAATCAAATCATCGACATATACCTCGATTTCTTTGTGTATCATGTCATGAAACAGAGTAGTCATGTCCCTTTGATAGGTTGCCCCGGCATTCTTCAAACCGAACGACATTACCTTGTAACAAAAGGTACCCCATGGGGTAATGAACGAAGTTTTCTCCATGTCTTTCGGCGCCATTTTGATCAGGTTATAGCCCGAGAATCCATCCATGAAGGAGAATACTTTGAACTTTGCTGTGCTGTCAACCAACATGTCAATGTGTGCTAAAGGAAAGTCGTCCTTTGGACTTGCCTTGTTTAGATCTCTGTAATCAACACACATTCTGACCTTTCCGTCCTTTTTGGGAACGGGTACGATGTTGGCTAACCATTGAGGATATTCAGATGTAGCGAGGAAACCCGCGTCGATCTGTTTATGTACCTCCTCTTTGATTTTGATGGCCATGTCCGGGTGAGTGCGTCTCAACCTCTGCTTTACTGGCGAACATTTCGATCTCAACGGTAAGTGATGTTCCACGATGCTGGTATCCAACCCTGGCATATCCTGATAGGACCAAGCGAATACATCGGGGAATTCTTTGAGAAGCTTTATCAAACCCTCTTTGACAGTTGGACTGAGCAGTGCTCCGATCCTGATTTCTTTTCTCTCTTTTTCTGAACCCAAGTTTACCGTTTCCAACGGCTCTTTGTGAGGTTCAATGGACCTTTCCTCTTGTCTGAGTAGTCGGGAGATCTCTTCTGGATTTTCGTTGTCATTTTCTTCTTTAGCCTCGAATACCGGGAACTCAAAGTTGGAAGAAGGCATCGGATCGTATGTTTCAACGGGGTATAAAACAAGCAATCTGCATGACGTGATGATTCGTGTTTAGAAGAGATAGAGAAAATGCAAGTGTGTGCAGTGTTTTTATTTTACTGCTTGTTTTTATTATTGAATGTTTTTTAGGATTACCATTTTCTGAAAAAGCAAAAAGAGAAAACAGCAATTAATGCGGAAATTATAGAACGACGTTATTTTATTAATGAACAAGTCGATTCTTGAAACTACAGCCCTATAAAACAAAACTCTGTCGCTTTGGGCAAAGCGAAGAAGGAAATTTACAGAAAACGAGCCCTATCAAAACATCTGTTTCACCTGGGCAGGGTGAAAGGTTAAAGATGGCAATTACTTTGACTGATGAACGACCTTCGGAACCTCGACGACAACCCATTGGCGGCGAACTCCTCGGTGAATCACAAAGTCTGGCACCTTCCTTGATTTGTCTTCAGAAATGACGCTGATTTCTGGTGGAGCAGGATCGTTGGAATCTGTCTCCCAGGCAGAATTGTCGTAGGAGGATTCCTCTGTTGCATTTTGCATAGTATTTGTACTCTCAGTTGTATCTCCCCATCCAGTTGGCTGGATATCTTCGAGCCTGATACGAGAGCTTGCGGGAGCGGTGTACTTGACCATAAAGTCGTATTTTCCACTTGGTTGTTCCAAAGTGTCCCAAACTTCTTTGGAACTGGAGAAGTCATCCCTCTCGATGACGTTGACCTCAGGAAAAGCATAGTTGATGAACTCTAGTCCTACAAACGTTGCGAATTCATCTTCATGTTGAGTAATTTCTGAATGACCTGAGTGTTGATCCCATGACATAGCGGGGACACAGGTATTCTGTTCAATGACGCTCAGCTGAGTTTCATTACTCGGCTTACTTTCTTGCCCCAAGTTTCCTGGGTAAGGCTGCCACATTGGCAGACCATCCATTGGGCCATAGTAATTGTAATCAAGATTGCCTTTCATCAGAGTGTCTTCCTCTAATGAATTTGGAGGAGCATGGCATCCTTCCGGATCACAACCTCCATATATCATTTCGACATCTGATCATGGTATAAATCTCAGACTTTCTGTAGGAAAGCAAAAAGGCATAGGCACCTCTTCCTGAGACATATAGTCGTCCTCATTAAGGTAGGACTTCCATTCTTCATCTGTGTCAGAGGGATCTTCCTCATTAATAGCATGAACTGTCTGAGACACTGGGTGAAGAAAACCTCCACTGTGGAAGAAGTTTTGAAGGGGATGAAGACTTTCATCGCTAGCAGTTGTCTGGGTACAGGTTGCAGAAAAACCAAGACCCTTCTTTGTTTTATTGTCAATAGGAATGACAAGCCGTCCCCATCCTGTCGTATCGGTACTCTCGACCACTTTAATAGCATCTTTGTATGAATAAATTGAAGTTCCTTCTTTGTACTGATCGTTCTTGTTCACCGATAGTGCTTGGAACTGAGTTCCAATAACCTCCTCGGGTTCCACACAAGTAGATGATGATAGGTTACTCACAAGCAAGGCTTGTTCCCCACAAACCGTGACAAGTTGATCGTTCTTGACGAACTTTAGCTTTTGGTGAAGGGTTGAAGTAACCGCTCCAGCCTGATGTATCCAAGGTCTTCCTAATAAACAACTGTATGTTGCCCGGATGTCCATGACCTGGAAAGTGATTTGGAAAGTGTGAGGACCAATAGTTATGGGAAGATCCACTTCGCCGATAACCATTTTTCTGGATCCGTCGAATGCTTTGACGACGACCTTGCTGACTCTCATTGGAGGGCCCTTGAATGATAATTGCGTCAAAGTGTACTTCGGCATAACATTCAGGGCTGACCCTGTGTCTACCAGTACGTTGGCTAAAGCATCGCCCTGGCAGTTAACTGTGATATTGAGCGCCATGTTATGACGGCGACCCTCTTCAGGTAATTCCTCATCACTAAATGCCAAATTATTGCAGGAAGTGATGTTAGAGACAATACTATCGAACTGTCTGATTGTTACATCCTGTTCCACAAAGGCTTGCTCCAAGACTTTCTGTAGAGCCTCTCTGTGTGCTTCTGAACTGAGTAACAGTGATAATACTGAGATCTTTGAAGGAGTCTATAACAGTTGATCAACAATGTTATATTCACTCCTTTGGATGAGCTTTAGCATCTTATCTTTGTCTTTTGAAAAGTCGGGATTACTAGATTGACCGACTGGCGGATCAGGAATTTCTGCCTGAAGTTCCTTTTCTTTGTTGGATTCTCCAACCCCTCGGTTGAAGATTCTACCACTCCGTGTTACACGGCTGACGTCTGCAATATTCACGACGGAGGGTAATGGAATTTCCTTTCCATTTTCAATTATCGTTGCACCGTATTTGTAAGGGATTGCCTTAGCTGATTCATACGGTAGTGGTCCCGGTAGATAGATGACTATGGGAACCTTCAGATTTTTCTGACCATCATAAGTAACCTTGATCCGTTCCTGGTTGGGAACTCTAGATTCGTCAAGTAGAGGGATGATGGCAAAAACATCCCTGGTCCGGTGATGACCAGAGATCATGACAACATCCTCGACTTGATCGGCAAGGTAGTTCGGCGTCCAGTTGATGGGTCCAGAACCTGGATATGGATGAATTTCTCCATGATCGACCTGACCCTGAAGAGCTGCTCTCACAAGGTAACACCCTTGGTTACTTTCCGAACAGACGCTACAACTGTCATAGTTGTGTAGTGGCACCTGGCCACGGCCACTTTGAATGCAATGTAACCTCACTAGGTTATCTTCCATTGATCGGACATCCTGACTTTGACGACGAGTAGGATTCCTGTTATTGATACTAATCTGCTGAGTATCTTCGTCCATATAGATTGGCATCCACCAATGATTTAACAAGTGCTGAAGTGCCTCCTGGACAAGAGTACAACCTCGATCGTTTTCGCAACCCGCTTTACAATTTTGATAGTCATGTGATATTAAGAATCCAAGTCGGACCTGCTCAGCATGTAACTCTACCAGATTGGTATTCATCACGCGAATGTCAAAGATTTGAACCATGTTGATTTGATAGGAGTTCCTATCATGGTAGTCTTGGATCCATCCAAGATCCATCTGACGCTGGAGGGCCTCTTGTATGAAAGAGCATCCCTGTTTGTTTACCGAGCAAATCAGACAGGAACTGTAATCGTGCCGCGGCAGATTATGATACTGGCTTTGCCTTGAGTGTATCGCCACCAAGTTGACATTCATCGCACGGATGTCATGGTTTTGAATGACGTTAGAATTCGTGTAAACCATGTTAACTCCACGAACTCGGTGCTCTTGGATCCATCCAAGATCCATTTGTTCCTGTAGAGCTGCTTGCACTACAGAACACCCCTGGTTGTCGTTAGAGCAGATATCATACTGGTGATAATTATGAGGTGGCACATGGCCATATCCACTCTGTCTACAATGCATCTTGACCAGATTGGTCCCCAGTAAGAGTACATCGTGAATTTGATAGACATTGTTAGTCTCTTTTTCAATCAGATTGACTGCAACCTTCTCATGTTGAGGCAGCGGGTTCGTAAGAACATTAGGATTCGTATCTTTGAAAGATAAGAGCCCGCTCCTAACAAGATTTTGCACGTCGGATTTGAAATTGAGGCAAGTCTCAATGTTATGCCCTGAACCTCCTTGATGATAAGGGCATGTTTGATCCACTTTAAACCAGAAAGGCGGATTTTCCGGAACTGAAAGGGGAGACTTAGTCTGGATGTGCCCCTTGGCTAGCAGTAACGGAAACAGTTCTGCGTACGTTACAGGTATAGGATCAAATCCTGGTGGCCGTATTGTACGGTTGTTGTTATATGGAGGACGAGCCTGCTGAAGAGGCTGTTGTGTCCTTTGTTGGTCAGGTTGGCTCTGCGCAACCTGAGGTTGATACATAGGAACAGGCGCGGGGCCGAGAGCAGGAGTAACAGCTACGACTGGCTGATAACGTCGCCTTTGCTTTCCGAGAGAGATATTCCCAATATCTTGCTCTTTTTTCTTAGGGAGAGCACTACCATATTTTTTAGTACCGCTCGTTGATCCAGTATCTTTTACCAAACATCCTTCTCGGACGGCTTCCTCAAGACGTACACCCATGCCGACCATTTCGGTGAAATCACTGGGTGCACTGGCAATCATTCGGTCATAGTAAAATGAGCTTAAGGTCTTTAAGAAGATTTTTGTCATCTCTCTTTCCTCAAGAGGTGGACAAATTTGAGCGGCAATTTCACGCCACCTTTGAGCATACTCCTTAAAGGTTTCCTTGTCCTTTTGCGACATTGATCTGAGTTGATCTCTGTCGGGTGCCATGTCCAAATTGTATTTGAATTGTTGGACGAAGGCAGTACCAATATCTCTGAAAGTGCTGATCGTAGTACGGTTTAAACCCATGTACCATTTTAAGGCAACACCGGTTAAACTATCCTAAAAGTAATGAATCAGCAGGTCCTGATTCTCCGTCTGGGCTGACATCCGCCGAGCGTACATCACCAGATGGCTCTGAGGGCAAGAGTTACCCTTGTATTTTTCAAAGTCGGGCACTTGGAACTTGTGCGGGACTTTCACATTTGGGACCAATCAGAGGTCTGCGGCGTCCTTTCCAAATAGATCCTGACCGCGAATGGCTTGCAGCTCTTTCTGCATTTCCAGGAACTGTTCCTGGAATTCATCCATTCTATCAAACATAGTTTCCTTCTTACTAGAAGGTGTTGGTGGAATCTATCCTTCCGGGACAGTGTGCACCACAGGGGGTGTTACCGTGACTACGGCAGTAAGTCTTGGCGCCTCCCGAAGTTTGTAACCTTCAGGAGTCTTCAGTATGCCCCTGGCATCTTCGCTTTCCCGAAGTTTGTAACCTTCAGGCCCAACGGCTTCTGTTGCGATTCCCTGATCTTCAGTGATCGGCGGAACATATCCTTCCGGGATATAGTTAACAGGCATGCCCCAAGGACGATCTTTCGGCATTTGATACCTAGGATCATACTTTTCTATGATGGGCGTTGAGGTGATCTCTGAGATCACAGTTCTTTGTAGCTGAGCTTCTGCCATGGCTTGCATGTCGTTACGAAGCTTTCTCATATCCTCTCTCAGAGTGTCGATCTCTTCTTTCAACTCTCTGTTTTCTTCCTCAAGATCATCCATCTTTTTCTGACGATTGGCCCGAGTATTATACGAATGAGACAGTTTGACTCTAGAATCGAGACACAAACGTGAGATTCGTAGGGAAGAAGAATATGCGATGTGAGAATGATGAATGCAATGATTATATTAATTGTTTTTAGGTTTAATCAAAATAAACTTCGACAATTAGATTGCAAATATCAAACAGTGGGAAAACCCCTTTTTATTAAATTCCAAAGGATTACAGAAATGGAAATACAGTAGATTACAAAGTGCAGAAACAGAAACCTAAACTAATGGGTCCCGAGTCCTCTTCTTTGACCGGGGCGCTTGGGTCGTTGTCGGGTTGTCATTCCTTTGCCAAGTGAAAGGAGTGAGCAAATTCCTTTGGTCATCCTGATTCTCTACAGCATGCTGCTCCAAAATTTCAATCAGAGCATCTTTCTCTTTTAGTAATTGATGTATTTGGATACACTCTACGTCGAGGGTGCGGTACTTGTTCTTCCAAGATCTTCTTTCCTTTTGAACTTTGTTGGAAGTAACCTGAAGCTTTTCAGTTTCCGTCATGAAGTACATGACAGATTCCCTCGGCGGAAGAATTCCGTAACGAGGATAAGGCATTTTTAGCTTGAGAGCTCTGGTTTGTACCCAATGGAGATAAGGCTCCACCGAGACACAGTCCGGTTTTCCCAGAGACTCTCGTCCTTTCTTATGAACCTGTTTCCAAGCTTGCACTATTTCCATCTTTAGTGCTCTGTCACTTTCTCCTTCTTTGAAGAAAAGACCTTCCAGATGAACACCTAGTGGGATGTGTCTCATCGGGTATCCAAATTGACGAAGAACTAATATCAGATGATAGTTGATTCCTCCTTTAGTTCCTATGAGGGGTACGCTGGGGAAGTTTCCACAACGGTCAATGATTCTGATTCCCTCATAAATCCTATTACACCAATCTATATCGTAATTGGTGAGAGACATGATCTTCTGCGACCAACGTAAGACACTCTTGCAATCCCAAAAAGCAGCAGACTTGGGCAAGTGAGAGATAAACCATTTGTAGAGCAAAGGTACACAGCATGTGATCTCCCCTCCGCTGTACAAATTTCCTAAGTGTACAGAATGACACGCATCTGCGAGCAAAGTCGGCACAGGGTTTCCAAGGAGAAAAACCTTAATAGCGTTGATATCGACGAAGTTATTGATGTTGGGAAACAAAAATAATCCGTAGGTGAGCAAGACAAAGATGCTTTCAAAAGCAGTCCCGTTCCCTATACTAGCGAAGTATAGAGCCTTTTTTGTCAAGAACTGGGCTGGCAAACCTTGGATGCCATCCTTAGTAATCATGTGAGTCTTGACCTCAGACTCGTCCAAATGAATTGCTCTTGCAATAGTCTGATTCTTTGGAATTTCTTCCAGTCCAGAAAATGGAGCTCGATCAGTGATATGTAAATCAGTCAGATGAGAATACTCCTCAAGCGTTGGTGCTAGCTGGTAATCCGGGAATGTGAAACAGTGATAAACCGGATCATAAAACTGAATGAGCGCGTCCATGATCCCCTTAATCACATGGACTCTTAACAGTGGTAGCAAACCACCGTGCTTGGCTCTGAAAGCCTCTGGGTTAACGATCATCCTCGCTAACTTTCTCAAATCGCCTAGTTTTAGGACCTTGAAGGTATACTGGCGAGTTCTCCTTCTACCGAAATCCATTAGCGTAATCTTTTTCTCTGATATTTGCAATCACAGTCTTAGTTTAATTTGAAAAATAGAGAGACTATAAGAGAAAGTTTTTTGAATGTTTTAATGTTTTATTAAATGAATGCATGAATGCAGCACACAAAAACATAGAAAAAACATGGGGTCAAAGGGTCGTAGTCATGAAGTCAAGGCTCTACCCATCCCCAAAGGTTTATACTAGGGTGATTTTTGTACCTGTACTCATTATCATCAGCTCCTCCCAGGAAGGCAGACAACAAGCGGATCGCCAGCGAGTTGTGTGCAATCTTAGAGTAAGTGCCATTCACCGAGAATAGATCACCAGCCTCAAATGAGGGTAGTATCACGTAACAGCTATTTCCGATAGCTTCCGCACTACGAAAAAGGTTGGCTTTTCTTAAGTGTATACTCAATCTCACCACATGCGGCATCACACGCATTCCCAGTAGCAGAAAAATAAACACGTATAGCAATTAGGAAAAGCAGTATATATATTTGTCCTAATCATCCTAGACTTATAAAGCTATGAATCTTAAGTTCCTGACAGAAATGGGTTCCCCGGCAGAAGCCCCAATCTGTAGTTCCCTGCCTAAGAGATGGACCAGCATAGGTCAATCTTTCTCTTCGGTAGAGTTCCCATTTTCCGTAGAAAACGGGGATGATGCCCTAAGGCAGAAAGATCTTGGCAATGACTCCCCAGCAGAGTCGCCATTTTACAAGGAAAACAGAAAGAAAGAAAGATCGGCCCCACGGTGGGCGCCACTTTTCTGTAGCGAGCGATTTTGGACGCGGTTCTTAAGCGCTGGTCGCTCTCTGCGGTTGAGCTTAAAACTACAGGTCGATTCATTTTTTATCCTATTGTGAGCTGAATAAGGAAGGGAAATAGATGTCTCCAATTAACCCTGCTTGCATACTGAGTTTAAATAGCGGTCTGTTAGGTTACGGATGCTATCAATGTGGGGGGGCCTTTGTACTGGTTATTCGTATTTCGCCAATACAGGTTCTTTCTTTCTAGGGCTTGGGCAAAAGGTTTCTAGCGGGGAACAAGGATTAGGATGTTAGGACTGATGCTTTTGAATTACTGCTTTTGATTGATGGAGATATGGGATTTGGGTTTTTTGTTGATTGCGCTCGCTAAGATCTTTTCTTTCGATCTTATGCCTACGTATTCCCGTTTACCGAAACAGGGAAATCAGAGCATTCGTAGTTCCTCCTATTCTATGGGAGGAAATGGGGTTTTTGGTGTCTTGTTCAAAGCCCAAGACGTGAAGCGAAAGGTGGTTTGTATCTTGTTCAAAGCCCAAGATGTGAAGCTAAAAGGTCTATTTGTGTCTTGTTCAAAGCCCAAGACGTGAAGCTGAAAGACCTCGGCTTTAGAGAGAATTTGTCATCTCTAAAGAGGGGAGAAGGAGAATTACTTTAACTGGGATACGCGGATCCGAGCAATGCCATAATTTCTGAAGAAAGGGTTTTAACCTGAAGGAGAAGACTTTAACTCAGTGTAGAGCAATGCCATCTTTCCTTAGGAATTTCTCATGCTAAAAGAGGTACATTGGCATGGATGTAGATGATCCAGAGGCTTGCCGCTTACAGCGATTAGATGAAGGGAAAGGAATTGTTGATGTTTGTGTACTGTGAACGAGGCACAGCTTTGATGTTAAAAGGTTGATTGGATCAACCAGTGGTTTTCTTATACAAAGCCTAAGAGGAGGCTAATTTCCGCTAGGAAAATCATCATACAAAGCCTAAGAGGAGGCTATTTTGTGTCTCGTACAAAGCCCGAGAGAGAGGCTAAAAGTTTTTGACCCAGTGGGGCATATCGTTATACAAAGCCTAAGAGGAGGCTAGCAAAGAGTTGACTCAGTTGGAGAATCTTTTATACTCAGTAAGAGAGTGTTTTTGTATCTCGTACAAAGCCCGAGAGAGAGGCGAAAAGGTTGTTTTGACTCCATTGGGGAGAATTTTGGTATCTCGTACGAAGCCCGAGATGGAGGCTATTGTAACTGTTTCAGTTGAGTGACAGATCCAATATACTGATTTAAAAGAGAAAATCAGTTCTTATATGAGCAACACTGTACTCAGGGATTTGATTTGAGGATCAGGGATATTTCCTTCTCTTTGAGGAAACGGGAAATCCAAAGGGTATTGAGACTGTCCGAGTCTGCGGGTTTCCTTCCTATTTAACGAAGGGTGCTTGAGAATGTCTTTGAGACTCAAGGAAATTAGACTGTCCGTGTCTAGAGTTTTATCTTTTGTACTATGCTTCGAGAAACAGTAGTAGACTCTATGAAAGGACCGTTCTATGAGGATGACTAGGTTCTGTTCCTATACCTCTAGGAGGTCGTCGGGACAATTTGTACGAAGCCCAAGAGGAGGCTGGGAACTTTTAAGAAGCCGACGGGTCCTTGTACGAAGCCCAAGAGGAGGCTATCATTCCCGGAGGAAGAGATCATTATACGAAGCCTAAGAGGAGGCTGTGAATACTTCTAAGAAGCCGTAGGGTCCTTGAATAATGCCCAAGAGGAGGCCGATGCTTTTAAGAAGCCCGTGGGTCTATCATCTCCTTTCCATTAGGAGAGATAACTCTTTTAAAGATGAAAACCACTGGTAAACGTGCGAGGTTTACTATCCAGCGACTTTTAGCTTTTAAAGAGGGTTCCTTAGTTAAGGTCCAAGATTATGACCGTAGTGGGTACCCAAACCCCGAGACATTCAAGGCAAGCTATCCACAAGGAATAGATCAAGTCAGGAAAGTTCGAGAATTGGGAAGAAACTCAAAGATGCCATTCACGGAGAATACATTCATCTTGGGGAGTAGAGCTTCTTGACGATTCCTAAGGAGGACAGCCGAAGAGAAGACTGTATCTGGTGCTCCTATTGGGGATCTAGGCGTCTATTTCTACGAATAAATGAAACGGCGTCACTTAATTCTAGACGTAGTTGCCGGGGAAACTCGAAATATCTATACTATTATTACACAGTAGATATGAGTTTATGAAAGGAGACTTACAGTGAGCAGCCCCACAATACAGTTTATAATATGAAAGCAGTAAATGAAAGCGATAACCACTTACTCGGTTGTAGTGCTTCCATGCTGTTTGGTTAGTTGTTCAACAAAGAAAGATTGAAAACAACAGTATATTCAAAATCAAAGGAGAAAGTGCTTTGAAAAAGAAAGATTTGGGGCTTACAGCTCAAGGAGAGGCCCATGGTTTTATCAGTGAGCGCACTGTTGTTTTGAATTTGTACAGAGGGACTTATACAAGTGACTGAGGCCCAAAAAGGTTTTCTGTACAAAGGGATGGGTCTTACACTCTCTCAAGAGGCCCAAAAAGGTTTAAAGAAAAGAGAAATGGGTCTTACTACTCGAGGGTAGGCCCAAATGGTTTTTATTTTTAAACGGGCGACGATCGCGCCGTTTACTTGTACAGAGGGACTTATACAATGAGTGAGGCCCAAAAAGTTTTTGTACAAGGGGGGATGGGTCTTACACTCTCTCAAGAGGCCCAAAAAGTTTTGAAGAAAAGTAAATGGGTCTTACTACTCGAGGGTAGGCCCAGATGATTTTTGAAAAGGCGACGATCGCGTCGTTTGTTTTTTGACGGTATCGGGACTTATACAATAAGTGAGGCCCAAAAATGATTTGGTCAAAAAAAGGATTGGGTCTTACACTCTAATAGAGGCCCAAAGTGTTTTGAAAATGATTTATGAGGGTTGAATTAATCCAAAACCCTAATTTGTTTTCAAAATGTATTTAATTGAATAAAAATTCAATTAAAATGATCAAAAATTGTTTAACACATGGAAAACAAATTGTGATCTTGGATTAATGCTTCAAAAATTAAGTATTGACCTACAAAATAATTAGAAAGCATTAAAAGTTGCAAAATCAATGTAGAAAAAATATTTAAAATGCCAAAAACAATCAAAATATTAATTCTTTACAAAAATATCAATTATATGAAATAAATAATATTTTTGGGATTTTTTGATAAAATAAAATATTTTAACATTTTTGTGAATTATTAAAAAAATAATCAACCCAAAATCATTAAAACTCAGAGAGAAATTAATTTTTGAATCAATTAAACAAAATCACAAAATTCAAATATTTGAATTTGAAAAAAAAGGCGCCAAGAACACGCGCGTGTTCTTGGTTTCTCAGATTTGCGTTTCCTATCCAATCTCCATGAATACGTAATCATATCATGCAATCCACATATCATTATGCTCGTCTCAACCTCACGATCATGTCTATGTACTTTAATTTCATTTAAATTAAACATACAACAAGAAATCACGAAGAAACCTCAAGAACCCTAATTTCTGCATGAAGGCTAGGATTTTTGATACACGATTCAAACAATGCAATTAATTGAGGGAAAACATTCCATGCATGATTATGAACATATGGCCAAATTATTGTGCGAGGAAATATGCATAGATTGAGAGATGACCAAGTATGTGCTTACCTCCAAGCCGTGACAGCAAGTTCAGAGTGATTTTTGATTTGGAGGTGTTACAGATGAGTGGTGATGATCTGAACAGCTTCCCTACACCATATGGAGTGTGTTTGGATGGTTGGACTTGATTGAAATTGGCTGGATCATTTTGTGGTACCTCAACTGCACCTTGTTTGAAAATTTGAGCAACCAGCTGGTGATTTCATGAAATTGATGTTTCAGAAGTTGTGTGAGTGTTTGATCAGCTCATATGTGATGTATGTGAGGTGTGTGAGTGATTGGTTTGTGCAGAATTGCTCTCAAACTCAAAACCCGATAGCTACCTTGCTAAGAAAGGCATTTTTGCCAAGAGAAAGAGATTTTGAGGAAAGCATCTGTTAGATGGCTTTGGTGTACTTAAACTGACCACAATTGAGCTCTATTTATAGTAGAGCAAGTTTGTTTTGCAAGGAATAGTGCATGGCAGCTGGTAAGTAGGTTTCCTCAATGTTGGCCAATGGAAATGCAAGTCTCCTCTAGCCATTGACTAGAGGTTAGGGCACAGAGCTTTGGTCCCCTTGGTCTTGGATAAGTCTTGACTGATTTCAGATGAGAATGGCTCAGTCCATGCCACCTTGATGGTTCCATTGAATGCCTCATTCCAAATTTGAAGTCTTGTCCCTATTTTGGCAACTCTAGGTTCAACATGCTATTCCTTGTTCCTTGGACCTTGGACGCTTGGCTCAGTGATTGTCCCCTTTGGATTCAATCCTCTGAGGTGTCCATGTGGATTGGAGCAATTGAATTTGGCTGATTTTGGCAAATCGACCAAAGTTGCAAATTCTGCCTTGCCTTGACAGATTTCAGCAAGGCAACTTGGCAATGTTGTATCTCATGATGTAGGTTGAATTTGGCAATGTTCTTGGCCATTTTGGAAAGCTCTTACATGATACAACAACTGTTTGAACAAGTTTGGTTTTGATATCTTTTGATTCCAAGTGAAAAATCCCCCTACATTTGGCAAAAAGTGAAGCAGAATCTGACTTAGTGAAAATTTCACTAAGTGTTGGAAAAAGTGACATTTTCACTTTTCAGTCACTTTGATCACTCCATAACTCAAAATCCTTAATGAATTGGAATGACTTGTAGTTGAAGTTTTTGTAGGTGATAATGAGGGCTACAAATCCATCTTTGGATGAGAAAAAATGGCCTTGTGGCTTAGGAGTTATGGTCCTCCAAAGTTGGTACCTTTGCCACTTTATTTTTAACTTAGAAAAATTTCTAAGTTTTATGGTTACCCCTTTTACAAGTTATCTCACTTTTCTTGATTTTTATTGATGAATGATGATTCAAATCATACATTAACATCATTTTAGGGTTAAAAATCCATTTTGGTGAAAAATCTCAAAAAGTCAAAGTTGACTTTTGTGCACAGTTGACTTTTTATCAGATGAATTCCAAACTGTGCAATTCTTCAGGAAATCATGTCCTTGACCTAAATCAAACTTGATGGACATGTTCCATGGGTGTCATAGGGTATATTCAATCATGTATTAGGGTTTGGGGGCATGTCTTGGTCAAAAGTCAAAGTTACAGTTGACTTTTCCCTTAAAACCCTAATTGTGGTGCAGATGAAATTGAGACTTGTTGCTCAAGCTTCTTGGATCAATCCATTGTTCCAAATGATTCAATATGGTGTATTAGAGCCCCTCAAATCATCTCTTTAGGTCTTGGCTCATGGTTTGTCCCAAAAGTCAACTTAGGGGTGAATTAGGTCAAGAAACCCTAATTCCTGATTTTTGATGAATGCATCCCCTGAGGCAAAATTGACTTGATGCATGGGTTCATGAGGTTCCATGAAGCATATTAGGTTATGTTTTGGACCATTTCCTTGTGCCCAGATGAAATTTTCCATCTAGAGACCCTGGTCGATCAAAACCCTAATTTGGTGACACTGTCGATCTTGAGACTTGATCCACCTAGAAGGGAGCAGCCTTGTGCTTAATCCTTGAAGTGGGAGTCCTTTTTGATCCATTGTGGATGTTTAAGAGATTAGACAAGTTGAAGATCATGTCATTTCTTGATTGATCCTTTGTCTAAGCACTTAGAGAGGGCTTGAAACCCTAATTTTGATTGTAGTGGATGCTCACCCATCTTTGGGGAGGCTAATGAAGCATGATGGTTCATCCATATTGTGATGATGATTTTCACAATGATGGGAAATCTAAGTGGTCAAAATTTGGGGTATTACAAAGTCCAACCATCCAAACATAATCCATAGGGTGTAGGGAAGCTGTTCAGATCATCATCACTCATCTGTAACACCTCCAAATCAAAAATCACTTTGAACTTGCTGTCACGACTTGGAGGTAAACACATACTTGGTCATCTCTCAATCTATGCATATTTCCTCGCACAATAATTTGGCCATATGTTCATAATCATGCATGAAATGTTTTCCCTCAATTAATTGCATTGTTTGAATCGTGTATCAAAAATCCTAGCCTTCATGCAGAAATTAGGGTTCTTGAGGTCTCTTCGTGATTTCTTGTTGTATGTTTAATTTAAATGAAATTAAAGTACATAGACATGATCGTGAGGTTGAGGCGAGCATAATGATATGTGGATTGCATGATATGATTACGTATTCATGGAGATTGGATCGAAAATGCAAATCTGAGAAACCAAGAACACGCGCGTGTTCTTCAGCTTGTTCTTGGCGCCATTTTTAGAAATTCAAATATTTGAATTTTGTGATTTTGTTTAATTGATTCAAAAATTAATTTCTCTCTGAGTTTTAATGATTTTGAGTTGATTCTTTTTTTAATAATTCACAAAAATGTTATAATATTTTATTTTCACAAAAAATCCCAAAAATATTATTTATTTCATATAATTGATATTTTTGCAAAGAATTAATATTTTAATTGTTTTTGATATTTTAAATATTTTTTCTACATTGATTTTGCAACTTTTAATGCTTTCTAATTATTTTGTAGGTCAATACTTAATTTTTGAAGCATTAATCGAAGATCAAAATTTGTTTTCCATGTGTTAAACAATTTTTGATCATTTTAATTGAATTTTTATTCAATTAACTACATTTTGAAAACAAATTAGGGTTTTGGATTAATTCAACCCTCATAAATCATTTTCCAAACTCTTTGGGCCTCTTGAGAGAGTGTAAGACCCATCCCCCCTTGTACCAAAACTTTTTGGGCCTCAGTCATTGTATAAGTCCCTCTGTACAAGTAAACGACGCGATCGTCGCCCGTTTAAAAATATAAAAAAAACTGGGCCTCTCCTCGAGTTATAAGACCCATTCAAAACTTTTGGGCCTCTATTAGAGTGTAAGACCCAATCCCCCTTTTAACCAAAACATTTTGGGCCTCACTTATTGTATAAGTCCCTCTGCGTTAAAAGAAAACCTCGGCGCCATCGCCATTTTTAAACGAAAAATCATTTGGGCCTACCCTCGTGTTATAAGCCCCTCTCTTTTCTTTAAACCTTTTTTGGGCCTCTTAATAGAGTGTAAGACCCATCCCTTTGTACAGAAAACCTTTTTGGGCCCCAGTCACTTGTATAAGTCCCTCTGTACAAATTCAAATAGTGCGCTCACTGATAAAACCCTGGGCCTCTCCTTGAGCTGTAAGCCCCAAATCTTTCTTTTTCAAAGCACTTTCTCCTTTGATTTTGAATATACTGTTGTTTTCAATCTTTCTTTATTGAACAACTAACCAAACAGCATGGAAGCACTACATCCGAGTAAGTGGTTATCGCTTTCATTTACTGCTTTCATATTATAAACTGTATTGTGGGGCTGCTCACTGTAAGTCTCCTTTCATAAACTCATATCTACTGTGTAATAATAGTATAGATATTTCGAGTTTCCCCGGCAACTACGTCTAGAACTAGGTGACGCCGTTTCATTTATTCGTAGAAATAGACGCCTAGATCCCCAATAGGAGCACCAGATACAGTCTTCTCTTCGGCTGTCCTCCTTAGGAATCGTCAAGAAGCTCTACTCCCCAAGATGAATGTATTCTCCGTGAATGGCATCTTTGAGTTTCTTCCAACTTCTCGAACTTTCCTGACTTGATCTATTCCTTGTGGATAGCTTGGCTTGAATGTCTCGGGGTTTGGGCACCCACTACGGTCATAATCTTGGACCTTAACTAAGGAACCCTCTTTAAAAGCTAAAAGTCGCTGGATAGTAAACCTCGCACGTTTACCAGTGGTTTTTATCTTTAAAAGAGTTATCTCTCCTAATGGAAAGGAGATGATAGACCCACGGGCTTCTTAAAAGCATCGTCCTCCTCTTGGGCATTATTCAAGGACACTACGACTTCTTAGAAGTATTCACAGCCTCCTCTTAGGCTTCGTATAATGATATCTTCCTCCGGGAATGATAGCCTCCTCTTGGGCTTCGTACAAGGACCCGTCGGCTTCTTAAAAGTTTCCAGCCTCCTTTTGGGCTTCGTACAAATTGTCCCGACGACCTCCTAGAGGTATAAGAACAGAACCTAGTCATCCTCATAGAACAGTCCTTTCATAGAGTCTACTACTGTTTCTCAAGGCATAGTACAAAAGAAAAAAACTCTAGACTTGGACAGTCTAACTTCCTTGTGTCTCAAAGACATTCTCAAGTGACCCCTTCGTTAAATAGGAAGGAAACCCGCAGACTCGGACAGTCTCAATACCCTTTGGATTTCCCGTTTCCTCAAAGAGAAGGAAATATCCCTGATCCTCAGATCAAGTCCCTAAGTACAGTGTTGCTCATATAAGAACTGATTTTCTCTTTTAAAATCAGCATATTGGATCTGTCACTCAACTGAAACAAACCTTTAGCCTCCATCTCGGGCTTCGTACGAGATACAAAAACACTCTCTTGTTGAGTCAAACTTTTAGCCTCTATCTCGGGCTTCGTACGAGACACAAGGACTCCCTCGTAGAGTCAAACTAACAATAGCCTCTATCTCGGTCTTCGTACGAGACACAAAGACTCTATCGTCGGGTCAAAATCTTTTAGCCTCTCTCTCGGGCTTTGTACGAGACACAAAATAGCCTCCTCTTAGGCTTTGTATTATGATTTTCCTAGCGGAAATTAGCCTCCTCTTAGGCTTTGTATAAGAAAACCACTGGTTGATCCAATCAACCTTTTAGCATCAAAACTGTGCCTCGTTCACAGTACACAAACATCAACAACTCCTTTCCTTTCATCTAATCGCTGTAAGCGGCAAGCCTCTGGATCATCTACGTCCATGCCACTATCCTTCTTTTAGCATGAGAAATTCCTAAGGAAAGATGGCATTGCTCTACACTGAGTTAAAGTCTTCTCCTTCAGGTTAAAACCCTTTCTTCGGAAATTATGGCATTGCTCGGATCCGCGTATCCCAGTTAAAGTAATTCTCCTTCTCCCCTCTTTAGAGATGACGAATTCTCTCTAAAGTCGAGGTTTTTCAGCTTCACGTCTTGGGCTTTGAACAAGACACAAATAGACCTTTCAGCTTCACATCTTGGGCTTTGAACAAGATACAAACCACCTTTCGCTTCACGTCTTGGGCTTTGACCAAGACACCAAAAACCCATTTCCTCCCATAGAATAGGAGGAACTACGAACGCTCTGATTTCCCTGTTTCGGTAAACGGGAATACGTAGGCATAAGATCGAAAGAAAAGATCTTAGCGAGCGCAATCAACAAAAAACCCAAATCCCATATCTCCATCAATCAAAAATCAGTAATTCAAAAGCATCAGTCCTAACATCCTAATCCTTGTTCCCCACCAGAAACCTTCTGTCCAGGTAAAAGAGAAAGAAAACAGTATTGGCGAAAATAGAAATAACCAGTACAAAGGCCCCCCCACATTGATAGCATCCGTAACCTAACAGACCGCTGTTTAAACTCAGTATGCAAGCAGGGTTAATTGGAGACATCTATTTCCCTTCCTTATTCAGCCCACAATAGGATAAATAATGAATCGACCGGTAGTCAAAGCTTAAACCGCAGAGACCGACCAGCGCTTAAGAACCGCATCCAAAATCGCTCGCTACAGAAAAGTGGCGCCCACCGTGGGGCCCTTCTCTATTTTGCTTTAGGGCATCGTCCCCATTTTCCATGGAAAATAGCAACTCTGCTGAGGAGAAAGATTGACCTATGCTGGTCCATCTCTTAGGCTGAGAACCACAGATTGGGGCTTCCGTCGGGGAACCCATTTTCTGTCAGGAACTTAGGATTCATAGCTTTAAAGGTCTAGGATGGTTAGGACAAATATATATACTGCTTTTCCTAAATGCTATACGTGTATATTTTTCTGCTAATGGGAATGCGGGTGATGCCGTATGTGGAAAGATTGAGTATACACCTAGAAAAGCCAACCCTTTCGTAGTACGGAAACTATCGGAAATAGTTGTTACGCGATACTACCCTCATTTGAGGCTGGTGATCTATTCTCGGTGAATGGAACTTACTCTAAGATTGCACACAACTCGCTGGCGATCCGCTTGTTGTCTGCCTTCCTGGGAGGAGCTGATGATAATGAGTACCGGTACAAAAATCACCCTAGTATAAACCTTTAGGGATGGGTAGAGCCTTGACTTCATGACAACGACCCTCTGACCCCATGTTTTTTCTATGTTTTTGTGTGCTGCATTCATGCATCCATTTAATAAAACATTAAAACATTCAAAAAACTTTCTCTTCTAGTCTCTCTGTTTTCAAATTAAACTAAGACTGTGATTGCAAATATCAGAGAAAAAGATTACGCTAATGGATTTTGGTAGAAGGAGAACTCCCCAGTATACCTTCAAGGTTCTAAAACTAGGGGATTTGAGAAGGTTAGCAAGGATGATCGTTAACCCAGAGGCTTTCAGAGCCAAGCACGGTGGTTTGCTACCACTGTTAAGAGTCCATGTGATTGAGGGGATCATGGACGCGCTCATTCAGTTCTACGATCCGGTTTATCACTGTTTCACATTCCCGGATTACCAGCTATCACCAACGCTGGAGGAGTATTCTCATCTGGCTGATTTACATATCACTGATCGAGCTCCATTTTCTGGACTGGAAGAAATTCCAAAGAATCAGACTATTGCAAGAGCAATTCATTTGGACGAGTCTGAGGTCAAGACTCACATGATTACTAAGGGTGACATCCAAGGTTTGCCAGCCCAGTTCTTGACAAAAAAGGCTTTATACTTCGCTAGTATAGGGAACGGGACTACTTTTGAAAGCATCTTTGTCTTGCTCACCTACGGATTATTTTTGTTTCCCAACATCAATAACTTCGTCGATATCAACGCTATTAAGGTTTTTCTCATTGGAAACCCTGTGCCGTCTGTGCTCGCAGATGCGTATCATTCTGTACACTTGGGAAATTTGTACAGCGGAGGGGAGATCACATGCTGTGTACCTTTGCTCTACAAATGGTTTATCTCTCACTTGCCCAAGTCTGCTGCTTTTTGGGATTGCAAGAGTGTCTTACGTTGGTCGCAGAAGATCATGTCTCTCACCAATTCTGATATAGATTGGTGTAATAGGATTTATGAGGGAATCAGAATCATTGACCGTTGTGGAAACTTCCCCAGCGTACCCCTCATAGGAACTAAAGGAGGAATCAACTATCATCAGATATTGGTTCTCCGTCAATTTGGATACCCGATGCGACACATCCCACTGGGTGTTCATCTGGAAGGTCTTTTCTTCAAAGAAGGAGAAAATGACAGAGCACTAAAGATGGAAATAGTGCAAGCTTGGAAACAGGTTCATAAGAAAGGACGAGAGTCTCTGGGAAAACCGGAATGTGTCTCGGTGGAGCCTTATCTCCATTGGGTACAAACCAGAGCTCTCAAGCTAAAAATGCCTTATCCTCGTTACGGAATTCTTCCGCCGAGAGAAACTGTCATGTACTTCATGACGGAAACTGAAAACCATCAGGTTACTCTCAACAAGGTTCAAAAGGAAAGAAGATCTTAGAAGAACAAGTACCGCACCCTCGACGTAGAGTGTATCCAAATACAGTAACTACTAAAAGAGAAAGATGCTCTGATTGAAATTTTGGAGCAGCATGCTGTAGAGAATCAAGATGACCAAAGGAATTTGCTCACTCCTTTCACTTGGCAAAGGAATGACAACCCGACAACGGCCCAAGCGCCCCGGTCAAAGAAAAGGAAGATACCAGAATCAGCACCCGGTTTCTCCTCAGAGAGGACTCGGGACCCATTAGTTTAGGTTTCTGTTTCTGCACTTTGTAATCTACTGTATTTCCATTTCTGTAATCCTTTGAATTTCAATAAAAAGGGGTTTCCCCACTGTTTGATATTTGCAATCTAATTGTCGAAGTTTATTTTGATTAAACCAAAAAACAACAATTAATATAATCATTGCATTCATCATTCTCACATCGCGTATTCTTCTTCCCTACGAATCTCACGTTTGTGTCTCGATTCTAGAGTCAAACTGTCTCATTCGTATAATACTCGGGCCAATCGTCAGAAAAAGATGGATGATCTTGAGGAAGAAAACAGAGAGTTGAAAGAAGAGATCGACGCTCTGAGAGAGGATATGAGAAAGCTTCGTAACGACATGCAAGCCATGGCAGAAGCTCAACTACAAAGAACTGTGATCTTAGAGATCACCTCAACGCCCATCATAGAAAAGTATGATCCTAGGTATCAAATGCCGAAAGATCATCCTTGGGGCATGCCTGTTAACTATATCCCGGAAGGATATGTTCCGCCGATCACTGAAGATCAGGGAATCGCAACAGAAGCCGCTGGGCCTGAAGGTTACAAACTTCGGGAAAGCGAAGATGTCAGGGGCATACTGAAGACTCCTGAAGGTTACAAACTTCGGGAAATGCCAAGACTTACTGCCGTAGTCACGGTACCACCCCCTGTGGTGCACACTGTCCCGGAAGGACAGATTCCGCCAACACCTTCTGGTAAGAAGGAAACTATGTTCGATAGAATGGATGAATTCCAGGAGCAGTTCTTGGAAATGCAGAAAGAGCTGCAAGCCATTCGCGGTCAGGATCTATTTGGAAAGGACGCCGCAGACCTCTGCTTGGTCCCAAATGTGAAAGTCCCGCACAAGTTCCAAGTGCCCGACTTTGAAAATTACAAGGGTAACTCTTGCCCTCAGAGCCATCTGGTGATGTACGCTCGGCGGATGTCAGCTCAGACGGAGAATCAGGACCTGCTGATTCACAACTTCCAGGATAGTTTAACCGGTGCCGCACTCAAATGGTACATGGGCTTAAACCGTACTACGATCAGTACATTCAGAGATCTTGGTACTGCCTTCGTCCAACAATACAAGTACAATTTGGACATGGCACACGACAGAGATCAACTCCGATCAATGTCGCAAAAGGAAAAGGAAACCTTTAAGGAGTATGCTCAAAGGTGGCGTGAAATTGCCGCTCAAATTTGTCCACCTCTTGAGGAAAAAGAGATGACAAAAATCTTCTTAAAGACCTTAAGCTCATTTTACTATGACCGAATGATTGCCAGTGCACCCAGTGATTTCACCGAAATGGTCGGCATGGGTGTACGTCTTGAGGAAGCCGTCCGAGAAGGACGTTTGGTAAAGACACTGGATCAACGAGCGGTACTAAAAAATACGGTAGTGCTCTCCCTAAGAAAAAAGAGCAAGATATTGGGAATATCTCTCTCGGAAAGCAAAGGCGAAGTTATCAGCCAGTAGCAGCTGTTACTCCTGCTATCGGCCCCGCGCCTGTTCCTATGTATCAACCTCAGGTTGCGCAGAGCCAACCTGACCAACAAAGGACACAACAGCCTCTTCAGCAGGCTCGTCCTCCATATAACAACAACCGTATAATACGGTCACCAGGATTTGATCCTATACCCGTAACGTACGCAGAGCTGTTTCCGTTACTGCTGGCTAAGGGGTACATCCAGACTAAGTCTCCTCTTACAGTACCGGAAAATCCGCCTTTTTGGTTTAAAGCGGATCAAACATGCCCTTATCATCAAGGAGGTTAAGGGCATAACATTGAGACTTGTCTCAATTTCAAATCCTACGTGCAAAAGCTTGTTAGGAGCGGGCTCTTATCTTTCAAAGATACGAATCCTAATGTTCTTACGAACCCGCTGCCTCAATACGAGAAAGCTGCAGTCAATCTGATTGAGAAAGAGACTAACAATGTCTATCAAATTCACGAGGTACTCTTATTAGGGACCAATCTGGTCAAGATGCATTGTAGACAGAGTGGATATGGCCATGTGCCACCTCATAATTATCACCAGTGTGATATCTGCTCTAAAGACAACCAGGGGTGTTCTGTAGTGCAAGCAGCTCTACAGGAACAAATGGATCTTGGATGGATCCAAGAGCACCGAGTTCGTGGAGTTAACATGGTTTACATGAATTCCAACGTCATTCAAAACCACGACATCCGTGCGGTGAATGTCAACTTGGTGGCGATGCACTCAAGGCAAAGCCAGTATCATAATCTACCGCGGCACGATTACAGTTCCTGTCTGATTTGCTCGGTAAACAAACAGGGATGCTCTTTCATACAAGAGGCCCTCCAGCGTCAGATGGATCTTGGATGGATCCAAGACTACCATGATAGGAACTCCTATCAAATCAACATGGTTCAGATCTTCGACATCCGCGTAATGGATACCAACCTGGTAGAGTTACATGCTGAGCAGGTCCGACTTGGATTCTTAATATCACATGACTATCAAAATTGTAAAGCGGGTTGCGAAAACGATCGAGGTTGTACCCTTGTCCAGGAGGCACTTCAGCACTTGTTAAATCACTGGTGGATGCCAATCTATATGGACGAAGATACTCAGCAGATTAGTATCAATCACAGGAATCCTACTCGTCGTCAAAGTCAGGATGTCCGATCAATGGAAGATAACCTAGTGAGGTTACATTGTATTCAAAGTGGGCGTGGCCAGGTGCCACCACACAACTATGACAGTTGTAGCGTCTGTTCGGAAAGTAACCAAGGGTGTTACCTTGTGAGAGCAGCTCTTCAGGGTCAGGTCGATCATGAAGAAATTCGTCCATATCCAGGTTCAGGACCCATCATTTGGTCGCCGAACTACCTTGCCGAGCAAGTTGAGGATGTTGTCACGATCTCTGGTCATCACGGGACCAGGGATGTTTTTGCCATCATCCCTCTACTTGACGAATCTAGAGTTCCCAACCGGGAACGGATCAAGGTTACTTATGATGGTCAGAAAAATCAGAAGGTTCCCATAGTCATCTATCTACCGGGGCCACTATCGTATGAATCAGCTAAGGCAATCCCTTACAAATACGGTGCAACAATAATCGAGAATGGAAAGGAAATTCCATTACCCTCCGTCGTGAATATTGCAGACATCAGTCGTGTAACACGGAGCGGTCGAATCTTCAACCGAGGGGTTGGAGAATCCAACAAAGAAAAGGAACTTCAGGCGGAAATTCCTGATCCACCAGTCAGTCAATCTAGTAATCCCGACTTTTCAAAAGACAAAGATGAGATGCTAAAGCTCATCCAAAGGAGTGAATATAACATTGTTGATCAACTGTTACAGACTCCTTCAAAGATCTCAGTATTATCACTGTTACTCAGTTCAGAAGCACACAGAGATGCTCTACAGAAAGTCTTGGAGCAAGCCTTTGTGGAACAGGATGTAACAATTAGACAATTCGATAGCATTATCTCTAACATCACTTCCTGCAACAATTTGGGATTTAGTGATGAGGAATTACCCGAAGAGGGTCGTCGTCATAACATGGCGCTCAACATTACAGTTAACTGCCAGAGCGATGCTTTAGCCAATGTACTGGTAGACACAGGGTCAGCCCTGAATGTTATGCCGAAGTCCACTTTGACACAATTATCATTTAAGGGCCCTCCGATGAGAGTCAGCGAGGTCGTCGTCAAAGCATTCGAAGGATCCAGAAAAACAGTTATCGGCGAAGTTGATCTTCCCATAACTATTGGTCCTCACACTTTCCAAATCACTTTCCAGGTCATGGACATCCGGGCAACATACAGTTGTTTATTAGGAAGACCTTGGATACATCAGGCTGGAGCGATTACTTCAACCCTCCACCAAAAGCTAAAGTTCGTCAAGAACGATCAACTTATCATGGTTTGTGGGGAACAAGCCTTGCTTGTGAGTAACCTATCATCATCTGCTTGTGTAGAACCCGAGGGGGTTATTGGAACTCAGTTCCAAGCACTATCGGTGAGCAAGAACGATCAATCCGAAGAAGGAACTTCAATTTCTTCATACAAAGATGCTATCAAAGTGGTCGAGAGTACCGATACAACAGGATGGGGACAGCTTGTCATTCCCATTGACAATAAAACAAAGAAGGGTCTTGGTTTTTCTGCGACCTGTACTCAGACAGCCGCCAACGATGAAAGTCTTCATCCCCTTCAAAACTTCTTCCACAGTGGAGGTTTTCTTCACCCAGTGTCTCAGACAGTTCATGCTATCAATGAGGAAGATCCCTCTGACACAGATGAAGAATGGAAGTCCTACCTTAACAAGGACGGCTATATGTCTCAGGAAGAGGTGCCTATGCCTTTTTAATTTCCTACAGAAAGTCCGAGATTTATACCAAGATCAGATGTCGAAATGGTCTACGGAGATTGTGATCCGGAAGGATGCCGTGCTCCGCCAAATTCATTAGAGGAAGACACTCTGATGAAAGAAAACTTTGATCACAATTACTATGGCCCAATGGATGGTCTGCCAATGTGGCAGCCTTACCCAAGAAACTTGGGGCAAGAAAGTCAGTCGAGTAATGAAACTCAGCTGAGCGTCATTGAACAGAATACTTGTATCCCCGCCATGTCATGGGATCAACACTCAGGTCATTCGGAAACTACTCAACATGAAGATGAATTCGCAACGTTTGCAGGACTAGAATTCATCAACTATGCTTTTCCTGAGGTCAACGTCATCGAGAGGGATGACTTCTCCAGTTCCAAAGAAGTTTGGGACACTTTGGGACAACCAAGTGGAAAATACGACTTTATGGTCAAGTACACTACTCCTGAAAGCTCTCGTATCAGGTTCGAAGACATCCAGCCAACTGGATGGGGAGATACAGCTGAGAGCACCAATACTATGCAATATACAACAGAGGAATCCTCCTATGACAATTCTGCCTGGGAGACAAATTCCAATGATCCTGCTCCACCAGAAATCAGCGTCATTTCTAAAGACAAATCAAGGAAGGTGCCAGACTTTGTGATTCACCGAGGAGTTCGCCGCCAATGGGTTACCGTCAAGGTTCCGAAGGTCGTTCATCAGTCAAAGTAATAGCCATCTTTAACCTTTCACCCTGCCCAGGTGAAACGGATGTTTTGATAGGGCTCGCGTTTTGTAAATTTCCCTCTTCGCTTTGCCCAGAGCGAGTGAGTTTTGTTTTATAGGGCTGTAGTTTCAAGATTCGACTTGTTCATTAATAAAATAATGTCGTTCTGTAATTTCCGCATTAATTGCTGTTTTCTCTTTTCGTTTTTCAGAAAATGGTAATCCTAAAAAAAATAATTCAAAAATAAAAACAAGCAGTAAAATAAATACACTGCACACACTTACATTTTCTCTATCTCTTCTAAACACGAATCATCACGTCATGCAGATTGCTTATTTTATACCCCGTTGAAACATACGATCCGATGCCTTCTCCCAACTTTGAGTTCCCGGTATTCGAGGCTGAAGAAGAAAATGACGACGAAATTCCAGAAGAGATCTCCCGACTACTCAGACAAGAGGAAAGGTCCATTGAACCTCACAAAGAGCCGTTGGAAACGGTAAACTTGGGTTCAGAAAAAGAGAGAAAAGAAATCAGGATCGGAGCACTGCTCAGTCCAACTGTCAAAGAAAGTTTGATAAAGCTTCTCAAAGAATTCCCCGATGTGTTCGCTTGGTCCTATCAGGATATGCCAGGGTTGGATACCAGCATCGTGGAACATCACTTACCGCTAAGATCAGAATGTCCGCCAGTAAAGCAAAGGTTGAGACGCACTCACCCGGACATGGCCATCAAAATCAAAGAGGAGGTACAGAAACATATCGACGCGGGTTTCCTCGCTACATCTGAATATCCTCAATGGTTAGCCAACATCGTACCCGTTCCCAAAAAGGATGGAAAGGTCAGAATGTGTGTTGATTACAGAGATCTAAACAAGGCAAGTCCAAAGGACGACTTTCCTTTACCACACATTGACATGCTGGTTGACAGCACAACAAAGTTCAAAGTATTCTCCTTCATGGATGGATTCTCGGGCTATAATCAGATCAAAATGGCGCCGAAAGACATGGAGAAAACTTCGTTCATTACCCCATGGGGTACCTTTTGTTACAAGGTAATGTCGTTCGGTTTGAAGAATGTCGGGGCAACCTATCAAAGGGCCATGACTACTCTGTTTCATGACATGATACACAAAGAAATTGAGGTATATGTCGATGATTTGATTGCAAAATCAAGAACAGAGGATGAGCACGTTGAACATCTGTCAAAATTGTTCGAACGTCTAAGAAAATTCAAGCTCCGCTTGAATCCTAACAAGTGCACCTTCGGTGTCCGTTCGGGGAAATTACTAGGGTTCATCGTCAGCCAGAAAGGAATTGAAGTTGATCCTAACAAGGTCAAGGCCATTCAAGAAATGCCTTCTCCGAAAACTGAAAAACAAGTCAGAGGATTCCTGGGACGTTTGAACTACATCTCCCGATTCATATTCCTTATGACCGCGACATGTGCGCCGATTTTCAAATTGCTCAAAAAGAACCAGGATTGCGTTTGGTCAGAAGATTGCCAGACCGCCTTCGACAGTATCAAGGAATATCTGTTGAATCCTCCGATCCTATCACCTCCAGTGGAAGGAAGACCACTGATCATTTACCTCACAGTCCTAGAGGACTCAATGGGATGGGTACTTGGCCAACAAGACGAAACTAAAAGGAAAGAGTCTGCCATTTACTATCTAAGCAAGAAATTCACTGACTGCGAGACTCGGTACACAATGCTTGAGAAAACTTGTTGCGCTTTGGCTTGGGCAGCCAAACGTCTTCGCCAGTACATGATTCGTCATACTACATGGTTGGTCTCCGAAATGGATCCAATCAAGTACATTTTTGAAAAACCTGCTCTCACGGGAAGGATTGCCCGTTGGCAGATGTTACTATCAGAATATGACATAGAGTACCATGCTCAGAAAGCCGTTAAAGGAAGTATTTTAGCCGATCATTTGGCTCATCAACCGATTGACGATCAAGAATCAATCGGGTTTGACTTCCCAGACGAAGATGTCATGTATCTAAAAATGAAAGATTGCGATGAACCACTACCCAGTGAAGGGCCAGAGCCAGGTTCCCAGTGGGGACTTATCTTTGACGGAGCAGTCAATCATTATGGAAACGGAATTGGGGCAATCATTGTTACCCCTCAGGGTACCCACATTCCTTTCACTGCTAGACTTACGTTCAAATGTACGAACAACGAGGCCGAATACGAAGCATGTATCATGGGTCTCGAAGAAGCAATTGATTTAAGGATCAAAAACTTGGACGTATACGGCGATTTAGCCCTGGTTATTAACCAGATAAAAGGAGATTGGAACACATACCAATCAGGATTGATTCCTTACAAAGACTATGCAAGAAGGTTGTTACCCTTCTTCAACAGAGTCGACTTTCATCACATCCCTCGTGATGAGAATCACATGGCTGATGCATTAGCCACTCTCTCTTCCATAATTAGTGTAGGTCGATGGAATGACATACCTAAGATCGACATCATGCGCCTTGAACGGCCCGCTTACATCTTCGCGATTGAAGCAGTCATAGACGACAGACCTTGGTATCACGATATCAAATGCTTCCTTCAGAAACAAGAGTACCCATCTGGGGCACTCAGAAAAGACAGGAAAACCCTCAGAAGATTGGCTGGAAACTTCTTCCTGAGCGGTGACACTCTTTATAAGAGAAATTTTGACATGGTCTTGCTCCGATGCGTCGACAGACCAGAAGCAGACATGCTCATGAAAGAAATTCATGAAGGATCCTTTGGCACTCATGCCAACGGACACACAATGGCGAGAAAAATTCTCAGGGCCGGGTACTACTGGTTGACCATGGAATCCGACTGCTACAAGTACATGAGGAGGTGTCACAAGTGTCAGGTATACTCCGACAAAATTCATGTACCGCCATCACATCTCAAAGTTCTTTCTTCCCCGTGGCCTTTTTCCATATGGGGAATCAACATGATTGGTATGATTGAACCTAAGGCTTCAAACGGACATCGGTTCATTCTGGTAGCCATTGATTATTTCACCAAGTGGGTCGAAGCAGCGTCATTCGCCAATGTAACCCGACAAGTGGTGGTCCGATTTATCAAAAACAATATCATCTGCCGTTATGGTGTTCCAAGCGAGATCATTACTGATAATGGATCTAACTTGAACAATAAGATGATGAAAGAGTTGTATGCAGAGTTCAAGATCGAACACCATAACTCATCTCCCTACCGACCCAAGATGAACGGGGCGGTAGAAGCGGCTAACAAGAACATCAAGAAGATCGTTCAAAAGATGGTTGTAACCTATAAAGATTGGCACGAAGTGCTACCCTTTTCTCTTCACGGTTATCGAACATCTATCCGCACTTCAACAGGGGCAACCCCTCTCTCTCTAGTATATGGCATAGAGGCAGTGCTCCCCATAGAAGTAGAGATCCCATCAATCCGGGTATTGATGGAAGCTAAGCTCACCGAAGCTGAATGATGTCAAAGCCGACACGACGAGTTGAATCTGATCGAAGAAAAATGGATAACGGCACTATGCCACGGTCAGTTGTATCAACAAAGAATGAAGAGGGCGTTCGACAAAAAGGTACGACCTCGTGTCTTCAGAAAAGGAGACCTCGTGCTCAAGAAGATACAATCATTTCTCTCTGATTCGCGAGGCAAATGGACTCCGAATTATGATGGCCCCTATGTGGTCATGAAAGCTTTCTCAGGCGGCGCCTTGAGACTTGCAACCATGGACGGAGAGGAATTTGCCTACCCCACGAATGTTGATGTAGTCAAGAAATACTTCGCCTAAAAAAAACGTCTTGGTGGATTGAAAACCCGAAAGGGCGGTCCAGGCAAAAGTTAGAGACATGAAAAAAAAATCATCCCGATGGATTGGAAATCTCATAGTACAATCCAGGCAAAAATTAGGGATAATGGCAAGTAACTATGTTCAACAGAGGCAAGTCCGTCAGCAGCAGTTACAGCATCATCTATCGGAGGAAATCTCCAGTCAAAGGTCATCTTCGACGGAAGCTCAGGATGTCCCGAACTCAAAGTTGGTAGAAGGATAGTGGTCGTTATGTTTCAACGTAGCCCTTTTCCCTGTAAATTACCATTTTCTAACTTTGTATATACTCTTTGGAATCACGCGTTTGGCTGATCTCCATCTTATCAATAAAATTTGAGCCCTTGTGCTTTTGTTTTTAATTCTTTACTTGTTTTAGCTTTACAGAACGACGTTGTTTAAACTTAATCAGCGATTCTTGAAATAAAACAAAGATAAATTTACTTGTTAAACTTTTTCTGCTTTTAAATTAAAGATGGCATTTCTTTTGACTGTTGAACATCAGAAGAACATCGATCGCTTCTCCCGAAGTAAGCGAACTTCAAAGTGCAGAATCAAAGTACTCCTTCTAAACCAGTACGCCTGAATAAAGGGATCAACTGTGTCAGAGACCTTGTTTCGTCTGACATCCTCGGTCGAGTTCTCATCTCCTAAGCCCGATCAACATAGCTCCCAATGGGACTATCTCTCCTAAGCAAGGTGGAATTGCTATTTTGAATCAACGGTACTTCTTCGCCCCGCGATGGCCGAGTATCCAATTGTGTTCATCTCTTAGTCTGTATGTTGCGTCTGTTTTGTCAGCACATACATACATACATCATGCATTTTTAATTTGCATTCACATTTCATATTGCATCACTATCACTCTAGTCGGTCCTGTCCCCTAGTGGTAGAAGTCCTCTCAATCGAGTTGTCAGTTCTTGCCTCGTCAGGAAATACTGTGTCTGAACAACCTCGCTTCCAGTTTAATTCTGGAAAGAAGTCGGTCCTTGACCACCTTGATAACTTGAACCTCTGAAAAGCCAGAGAAAACTTTCAATAAGTGTCACTCTTCGCCATTGAAGATGATATCCTTGCTTTCCCGGATTAAGGAAAATCCACAGAGAAAGCCTCGTGATCAGAGATTCGGCAGCACGCCAGTTTTGCTCCGAAAAACCACTGATGAGAAGGTCATCGGCACCTCAAAATTGGATCCCATCATATGGCATTTCTCTAGGAAGATCCCCAAGAAAAGTATGATGTAATACCCCAAACGAAAACAGTCTCTCAAGAGACTCGCTTTCCCTAGTAGAATCGACAAATGGCGTCTCCAAAACAGAGAAGTTTGTGTACCTCTACAACTCAGACGAATGGGTTCCCCAGCAAGTCTAACATCAAAACTTTTTCCACTCAAATGGCATCTCCCCAGGAAAATTCGGCGAGAAGTTTGAAGGAAAGCCGCTACGAATAGCGTCCCTTGTCAGTAAAGTTTATTGACAAAAGAAACTAAGACTAGTTCCTTGGTAGGAAACCAGGATCGAGGGGAAGTTTAAATCAGAAACTAAGACCAGTTCCTTGGTAGGAAACCAGGATCGAGGGGAAGTTTAAATCAGAAACTGAGACCAGTTCCTTGGTAGGAAACCAGGATCGAGGGGAAGTTTGTTTCCACAACTGAGACCAGTTCCTTGGTAGGAAACCAGGATCGAGGGGAAGTTTATTTAAATCAGAAACTAAGACCAGTTCCTTGGTAGGAGACCAGGATCGAGGGGAAGTTTACCTTTTCTAAGAATCATTACTTAGCTAAAGAAGATGAATGTGTAAGCTACCATTCATAACCACCATCAAAATTTCGGGTATTCCGATATTTAATCCTCTTGCACCCCGAATGCCCGAATCCCTTCGTCATTCACACCTTCGGGTCCAAGAAGATTAAATAGGGGCATCTTCAAAAGTCAATTTTGCCTCAGGGGATGCATTCATCAAAAATCAGGAATTAGGGTTTCTTGACCTAATTCACCCCTAAGTTGACTTTTGGGACAAACCATGAGCCAAGACCTCAAGACATGATTTGAGGGTCTCTAATATACCATATTGATCCATTTGGAACAATGGATTGATCCAAGAAGTTTGAGCAACAAGTCTCAATTTCATCTGCACCACAATTAGGGTTTTAAGAGAAAAGTCAACTGTAACTTTGACTTTTGACCAGGACATGCTCCCAAACCCTAATACATGATTGAATATACCCTATGACACCCATGGAACATGTCCATCAAGTTTGATTTAGGTCAAGGACAAGATTTCCTAAAGAATTGCACAGTTTGGAATTCATCTGATAAAAAGTCAACCGTGCACAAAAGTCAACTTTGACTTTTTGAGATTTTTCACCAAAATGGATTTTTAACCCTAAAATGATGTTAATGTATGATTTGAATCATCATTCATCAAGAAAAATCAAGAAAAGTGAGATAACTTGTAAAAGGGGTAACCATAAAACTTAGAAATTTTTCTAAGTTAAAAATAAAGTGGCAAAGGTACCAACTTTGGAGGACCATAACTCCTAAACCACAAGGCCATTTTTTCTCATCCAAAGATGGATTTGTAGCCCTCATTATCACCTACAAAAACTTCAACTACAAGTCATTCCAATTCATTAAGGATTTTGAGTTATGGAGTGATCAAAGTGGCTGAAAAGTGAAAATGTCACTTTTTCCAACACTTAGTGAAATTTTCACTAAGTCAGATTCTGCCTCACTTTTTGCCAAATGTAGGGGAATTTTTCACTTGGAATCAAAAGGGATCAAAACCAAACTTGTTCAAACAGTTGTTGTATCATGTAAGAGCTTTCCAAAATGGCCAAGAACATTGCCAAATTCAACCTACACCATGAGATACAACATTACCAAGTTGCCTTGCTGAAATCTGTCAAGGCAAGGCAGAATTTGTAACTTTGGTCGATTTGCCAAAATCAGCCAAATTCAATTGCTCCTATCCACTTGGACACCTCAGAGGATTGAATCTAAAGGGGACAATCACTGAGCCAAGCCTCCAAAGTCCATGGAACAAGAAATAACATGTTGAACCTAGAATGGCCAAAATAGGGACAAGACTTCAAATTTGGAATGAGGCATTCAATGGAACCATCAAGGTGGCATGGACTGAGCCATTCTCATCTGAAATCAGTCAAGACTTATCCAAGACCAAGGGAACCAAAGCTCTGCGCCTTACCCTCTAGTCAATGGCTAGTGGAGACTTGGATTTTCATTTGCCAACATTGGCCAAACCTACTTACCAGCTGCCATGCACTATTCCTTGTGAAACAAACTTGCTCTACTATAAATAGAGCTCAATTGTGGTCAGTTTGAGTACACCAAATCCATCTAACAGATGCTTTCCTCAAAATCTCTTCTTTCACTCCAATTTTGCCTTCTAAGGCAAGTCACTATCGGGTTTTGAGTTTGAGAGCAATTCCAATCAAACCAATCACTCACACACCTCACATACATCACATATGAGCTGATCAAACACTTAGATTACTTCTGAAACATCAATTTCACAAAATCACCAGCTGGTTGCTCAAGGTTTCAACCAAAGTGCAGCTGAGGTACCACAAAATGATCCAGCCAATTTCAATCAAGTCCAACCATCCAAACACAATCCATAGGGTGTAGGGAAGCTGTTCAGATCATCATCACTCATCTGTAACACCTCCAAATCAAAAATCACTTTGAACTTGCTGTCACGACTTGGAGGTAAACACATACTTGGTCATCTCTCAATCTATGCATATTTCCTCGCACAATAATTTGGCCATATGTTCATAATCATGCATGAAATGCTTTCCCTCAATTAATTGCATTGTTTGAATCGTGTATCAAAAATCCTAGCCTTCATGCAGAAATTAGGGTTCTTGAGGTCTCTTCGTGATTTCTTGTTGTATGTTTAATTTAAATGAAATTAAAGTACATAGACATGATCGTGAGGTTGAAGCGAGCATAATGATATGTGGATTGCATGATATGATTATGTATTCACGGAGATTGGATAGAAAATGCAAATCTGAGAAACCAAGAACATGCGCGTGTTCTTCAGCTTGTTCTTGGCGTCATTTTTAGAAATTCAAATATTTGAATTTTGTGATTTTGTTTAATTGATTCAAAAATTAATTTCTCTCTGAGTTTTAATGATTTTGAGTTGATTCTTTTTTTAATAATTCACAAAAATGTTAAAATATTTTATTTTCACAAAAAATCCCAAAAATATTATTTATTTCATATAATTGATATTTTTGCAAAGAATTAATATTTTAATTGTTTTTGACATTTTAAATATTTTTTCTACATTGATTTTGCAACTTTTAATGCTTTCTAATTATTTTGTAGGTCAATACTTAATTTTTGAAGCATTAATCCAAGATCACAATTTGTTTTCCATGTGTTAAACAATTTTTGATCATTTTAATTGAATTTTTATTCAATTAAATACATTTTGAAAACAAATTAGGGTTTTGGATTAATTCAACCCTCATAAATCATTTTCAAAACTCTTTGGGCCTCTTGAGAGAGTGTAAGACCCATCCCCCCTTGTACAAAAACTTTTTGGGCCTCACTCATTGTATAAGTCCCTCTGTACAAGTAAACGGCGCGATCGTCACCCGTTTAAAAATAAAAAAAAACCTGGGCCTCTCCTCGAGCTATAAGACCCATTCAAAACTTTTGGGCCTCTATTAGAGTGTAAGATCCAATCCCCCTTTTAACCAAAACATTTTGGGTCTCACTTATTGTATAAGTCCCTCTGCGTTAAAAGAAAACCTCGGCGCGATCACCATTTTTAAACGAAAAATCATTTGGGCATACCGTCGTGTTATAAGCCCCTCTCTTTTCTTTAAACCTTTTTTGGGCCTCTTGAGAGAGTGTAAGACCCATCCCTTTGTACAGAAAACCTTTTTGGGCCCCAGTCACTTGTATAAGTCCCTCTGTACAAATTCAAACAGTGCGCTCACTGATAAAACCCTGGGCCTCTCCTTGAGCTGTAAGCCCCAAATATTTCTTTTTCGAAGCACTTTCTCCTTTGATTTTGAATATACTGTTGTTTTCAATCTTTCTTTATTGAACAACTAACCAAACAGCATGGAAGCACTACAACCGAGTAAGTGGTTATCGCTTTCATTTACTGCTTTCATATTATAAACTGTATTGTGGGGCTGCTCACTGTAAGTCTCCTTTCATAAACTCATATCTACTGTGTAATAATAGTATAGATATTTCGAGTTTCCCCGGAAACTACGTCTAGAACTAGGTGACGCCGTTTCACTTATTCGTAGAAATAGACGCCTAGATCCCCAATAGGAGCACCAGATACAGTCTTCTCTTCGGCTGTCCTCCTTAGGAATCGTCAAGAAGCTCTACTCCCCAAGATGAATGTATTCTCCGTGAATGGCATCTTTGAGTTTCTTCCAACTTCTCGAACTTTACTGACTTGATCTATTCCTTGTGGATAGCTTGCCTTGAATGTCTCGGGGTTTGGGTACCCACTACGGTCATAATCTTGGACCTTAACTAAGGAACCCTCTTTAAAAGCTAAAAGTCGCTGGATAGTAAACCTCGCACGTTTACCAGTGGTTTTTATCTTTAAAAGAGTTATCTCTCCTAATGGAAAGGAGATGATAGACCCACAGGCTTCTTAAAAGCATCGGCCTCCTCTTGGGCATTATTCAAGGACACTACGGCTTCTTAGAAGTATTCACAGCCTCCTCTTAGGCTTCGTATAATGATCTCTTCCTCCGGGAATGATAGCCTCCTCTTGGGCTTTGTACAAGGACCCGTCGGCTTCTTAAAATTTTCCAGCCTCCTCTTGGGCTTCGTACAAATTGTACCGACGACCTCCTAGAGGTATAGGAACAGAACCTAGTCATCCTCATAGAACAGTCCTTTCATAGAGTCTACTACTGTTTCTCAAGGCATAGTACAAAAGAAAAAAAACTCTAGACTTGGACAGTCTAACTTCCTTGAGTCTCAAAGACATTCTCAAGTGACCCCTTCGTTAAATAGGAAGGAAACCCGCAGACTCGGACAGTCTCAATACCCTTTGGATTTCCCGTTTCCTCAAAGAGAAGGAAATATCCCTGATCCTCAGATCAAATCCCTGAGTACAGTGTTGCTCATATAAGAACTAATTTTCTCTTTTAAAATCAGCATATTGGATCTGTCACTCAACTGAAACAAACCTTTAGCCTCCATCTCGGGCTTCGTACGAGATACAAAAACACTCTCTTGTTGAGTCAAACTTTTAGCCTCTATCTCGGGCTTCGTACGAGACACAAAGACTCCCTCGTAGAGTCAAACAAACAATAGCCTCTATATCGGGCTTCGTACGAGACACAAAGACTCTATCGTCGGGTCAAAATCTTTTAGCCTCTCTCTCGGGCTTTGTACGAGACACAAAATAGCCTCCTCTTAGGCTTTGTATAATGATTTTCCGAGCGTAAATTAGCCTCCTCTTAGACTTTGTATAAGAAAACCACTGGTTGATCCAATCAACCTTTTAGCATCAAAACTGTGCCTCGTTCACAGTACACAAACATCAACAACTTCTTTCCTTTCATCTAATTGCTGTAAGTGGCAAGCCTCTGGATCATCTACATCCATGCCACTGTCCTTCTTTTAGCATGAGAAATTCCTAAGGAAAGATGGCATTGCTCTACACTGAGTTAAAGTCTTCTCCTTCAGGTTAAAACCCTTTCTTCGGAAATTATGGCATTGCTCGGATCCGCGTATCCCAGTTAAAGTAATTCTCCTTCTCCCCTCTTTAGAGATGACGAATTCTCTCTAAAGTCGAGGTTTTTCAGCTTCACGTCTTGGGCTTTGAACAAGACACAAATAGACCTTTCAGCTTCACATCTTGGGCTTTGAACAAGATACAAACCACCTTTCGCTTCACGTCTTGGGCTTTGAACAAGACACCAAAAACCCATTTCCTCCCATAGAATAGGAGGAACTACGAACGCTATGATTTCCCTGTTTCGGTAAACGGGAATACGTAGGCATAAGATCGAAAGAAAAGATCTTAGCGAGCACAATCAACAAAAAACCCAAATCCCATATCTCCATCAATCAAAAATCAGTAATTCAAAAGCATCAGTCCTAACATCCTAATCCTTGTTCCCCGCCAGAAACCTTCTGTCCAGGTAAAAGAGAAAGAAAACAGTATTGGCGAAAATACAAATAACCAGTACAAAGGCCCCCCCACATTGATAGCATCCGTAACCTAACAGACCGCTGTTTAAACTCAGTATGAAAGCAGGGTTAATTGGAGACATCTATTTCCCTTCCTTATTCAGCTCACAATAGGATAAAAAATGAATCGACCTGTAGTCAAAGCTCAAACCGCAGAGAGCGACCAACGCTTAAGAACCGCGTCCAAAGTCGCTCGCTACACGGTCGACCATATCTGGTCGTCCGAGCAGCTGATTTATGGGCTGATCTGTTCGAACCACGATCGTGTGAGCCAGGAAGTAGTGTCTTAACCTCCTGGCTGTGTTAATGAGGGCCAGTGCCACCTTCTCTATCTGTTGGTATCTTAACTTTGGTCCTTGCAGCGCTTTGCTCGTGAAATAAATGGGCTTCTGCCCATCAGGCGTCTTGCGGATGAGAGCGGCACTCACTGCTTCGGTTGCTACGGCCAGGTATAGGTACAATGTTTCGCCGTTGTCTGGTCGAGAGAGGACCGGTGGCTCCGAGAGTGCCCGTTTCAGATGGAGAAGGTCCTTGTCGCACGCCTCAGTCCATTCGAATGCTGCCTCTTTGCGGAGGAGTTTGAAGAATGGTAGGGCGTGCTGGGCGGACTTGGCCACGAAACGAGATAGTGACGCAAGCATCCCGTTGAGGGACTGGATGGATTTTTTGGACTTGGGCGTAGGAAACTCGAAGAACGCCCGACATTTGTCGGGATTGGCCTCGATTCCTCGTTCCGTTAAGTAGAAGCCGAGGAATTTGCCTGCCCGGACACCGAACCTGCATTTCTCCGGATTAAAACGCATTTTGTTTTTCCTGGCCTGTTCGAAGACCTTTCTCAAGTGGGCGGTATGATTGGTTTCCTCGTTGGATTTTACGATCATGTCGTCCATGTAGACTTCGATCATGTCGCCTATTTCTCCCCGAAACACTTTGTTCATCATTCGTTGGTACGTTGCTCCGGCGTTCTTCAGGCCAAAGGGCATTACGTTGTAGTAATAGTTGCCCGATTCGGTCATGAAGGACGTATATTTTTTGTCGGACATTGCCATTGGGATTTGATTGTAGCCCGAGTAGGCGTCCATGAATGATAAAAGTTTAAAACCAGCAGAATTATCAACAAGTTTATCAATATTGGGGAGGGGTAGGCATCCTTCAGGCATGCCTTATTGAGATCGGTATAATCAATGCACATGTGCCATTTTCCATTAGATTTTTTAACTAATACAACGTTGGACAGCCAAGTTGTGTACTTGGCTTCCGAAATAAATTTGGCCTCGAGGAGGTCCTTTATAGCTTTTTCAGTAGCCTCCGTTTTCTCCGGAGTCTACTTCCTCCTACGTTGTGCTACGACCTTGACGGCCGGGTCGATGGTCAGCTGGTGACAAGCGATGGATGGATCCAAACCGGGCATTTCCGCGGCGCTGCATGCGAAGAGGTCGACATTATCTCGGAGGCATGCTTTGAGCTGCTTCCTCGCGATGTCAGGAAGGTCTGCTCCGATCTTCACTCCCCGTTGGGGGTCTTCGCCGAACAAGACTATCTCAAAGTTTCCATCCGGGATTGGGCGCATCGGATAGGAGCTGCTGCTAGACGACGTGGACGGGCTGGCTGAAGCTGTTCATTCCTCCTGTTGGTCCTCGGGGAAGCGACTGTTGAGGTTGATAGAGTCGACCTGGGGCAGGGGCTTGGCCTCCTCGGAGCTACTTGGCAGTGCTGGCTTGCTCGACACTTTTAGCTTGGGCGCAATGGTGTTGAGTCCCTTTGTAGCTGCTTCGAAACACCGTCGGGCAACTTCTATATCGCCGTGGAGGGTGGCGACCATCCCTTTCGAAGTGTAATACTTCATCTTCAGGTGGACGGTTGAGGGCACTGCTACTAACTCGGCTAGAGTTGGCCTTTCGAAAATGCATTGGTAAAGTGACGGGCAGTCGAGTACCAGAAATTGCACCTTGATGGATCTGGCCGTTTCAGCTGATCCGAAGGTAACGATCAGCTCGACGTATCCCCACGGCTTGGTTACAGACCCGTTGAATCCCTATAAATCGAACCCTACGTAGGGGGTAAGGTGCGATTCGTCCAGCTGAAGTGTTGAGAACAGCTGGGAGTACATGATGTCGACCGAGCTGCCCTGGTCGACGAGTATCCTGCGGACGTCGAAGTTCTCCATCTGGGCTCTGACGAGCAATGGTATGCTTGAGTTCGGGGAGCCGCCGAGGAGTTCCTCCCGGTAGAAGGAGATGGGGACGGAGCCCTTCTGTGCCCGATCAAGCATGGTCACTTTGCTGGAGCTTGTATTGATCAGGTGTTCGAACTTCCGTTTCACGGAGAACGCAGTAACTTTGTTGAAACCCCCGCCAGAGATAACCATGGCGGAAGGAAATGTCTCCCACGGGCTGTGGGCCGCGAAATATGCCGGGGCGCTGAGCCCGTCAAGGACGTCGAAGTCCTCGGGTCGCGATATGGATATAGCGACCTGTATATTGGCGTCTTCCGAGGAGGGTACCTCCTCCTCGACCTTCTTGGACTCCTGGGCATCCTGCCGAGGAGTGTCCTTCTTCTTCGCGAACTGCTTCAGGTGGCCGTCCCTGATCAGTATTTCAATGGCATCCTTCAGATGGATGCAGTCCTCTGTAGTATGGCCGTGACTTTTGTGGGAACGGCAGTATTTTGATTTGTTCACGTTTGGTCTGTTCGGAATTTATTTGGGGAAGCGGACCCCAGCCTGTTTGAACTCCGAATTGGCACATTCGAACAAGATCTTTTCCCTGGAAACGGTCAGGGGAATGTAGTCATGGAACCGCCCGGAGGGGCCCTTGCTGTCACGGGAATCACGAGGACGGTCCTCACGTCTCCGTTCGCCTCGACAAGATGTCGAAGCGTCTTCTCCTCCGGACGCCCGAGCGTTCTCTGGATGGCGCGATGCTCGGACGTTGCTGGGCGCAACCTTCTCTTCATACTGAATGTGTGATTGGGCTTTGAGGAGGAGGGCGTCTAAGTTCCTCGGTGGCGCGAGGCCAATGGCTTTAGAAAACTCGGAGCCTGGGCGGAGCCCCTACTCGAGCAAAAACTTCTTCATTTCGTCCTTAGTCGGGACCTGCACTGCTTCTTTGTTGAACCTCTCGATATATGCGCGGAGAGGTTCGTCTTTGCCCTGGATTATGGCTCCCAGAGAGGCCTCAGTTTTGGGGTGGCGGCGAGATGCTGTAAAGTGCCGCGAGAACATCCTGCCCAGCTGTCTCCACGAGGTAATGGACTCCTCGGGCAGTTGTTTATACCATGTCATTGCTCCCTTCCGAAGGGTGGTCGGGAACAGTCTGCATTTGATGGCGCCCCGTACACCGCGGTAGTGTAGCAGCGCATCGATGTTCTCGATGTGCTCGTCGGGGTCGGTGGTCCCGTCGTACGTGCCAAGTGACCGGGATTTCTCCAAGCCTTTTGGGAGACGGGTAGCCAAGATCTCCTGGGACAACGGGCCGCGAGGCTCGTCGTCGTCACTAAAACTGGTGTATGATGGGGACCGAACGGGATGCTCGCGACGCCGGTTCCTTCGCGGAGAAGGTGAGCGGTTCCTTCGAGGAGAATGTGAGTGGTTCCTTTGCGGGGAAGGTGAGTGATTCCTTCGCGGGGAAGGTGAGAGGTCCAGTCCTTTAGACTTGATCGGGGGAGATTGCTCGTTCCTCCGAGTCCTCTTGTGGTCGTGAGCGTGCTGGTCACGCGGGGAGATCTGGTCGCGCTTCCGGGCTATGCGAGGATCAGGTTCTTGGCGCAGCCTTTGGTCGATTTCTCTCCGAGGCTGCGGGCTTCTTGATCGTCGCTGGTTCCTCCACGTAGGAAGGGATCTCGGACGGTGGGACTGTTCCAGTGCCCCGATCCTCTCGTTCTGCTGCAGGATCAGGGTGTTGGTTTTGTTGATCGCCTCGAGGAGGGCTGCCATGGCCGGGTCGACATTGGGCAGAA